>QVTF01019039.1:347500-916137 GCA_003573665.1 Oxygymnocypris stewartii | reverse complement strand
AAGCAACTGAGTTTTCAAACTTATGTTTAAATTGGTTTTTTTTCTGTGAACTAAAATTAAAGTAAATAAATTAATAAATTAATTAATTTAAAAAGAAGGTCAAGGTTCTTTTATTCCTCACATACTCAATTATACAGGATATAATCAGTAGTGAAATGTAAATCAGGACAGGTCCGCTCAATGAACGGTGCAAAAAAAAAAAAAAATTAAGAAACATAACACACAAGCTTATATATAAATATAGGTAAGAATAAAATAAAAATAAGAAAAAAATAAGGGGTAAAATGTGCAATGAAACAAAATGTGCAATATGGTATACTGTGGACTTAATAAATAATAATATAAACAGGGATGGGCAAGAAGCTACATTTCTAAAGGGATGATACAATTCCATCATCATATACTCACTTTCATGAGGTTCCACACCTGTATGACAATTTTTCAATTGTAAAAAACAAAGTTACAAGAAGCAGCTAAATTTATAAAAGGGATCCCTCACCCAAAAAGAAAGACAGGAAATAAATGGTGGAATATCCCTTTAAATAATGAATTGATCAAATAATAAGCTAAGGGAGCGATTGAACCTTGTGGTCGATGTTACTTATTCATTACACTGGATAGTGATGGTGTTGCTTTTCAGTAATCAATAATACACAAATTGCTCTCTGCAAATAAAGTATGTGTTCCATGCATACTAAAACAGCCATAGATATTTCCCCGTGGGTGTCAGACAACCAGCCTTTTGGTTACAAGCCTTTAACCACTTGACCACACCGCCCCATGTCACATCTTTGCTCACACAGAACAACTCCTCGTCCATCCTGCTCTACAGCTCTTATTTGGCCACAGTATATGAGCTTTCCAATAAACAGCACTGCTACACACTGGACATAAAATACATGTCATAAGATCAAGACAAGCATACTAACTGTTGTGTATATTCGTGGATATATCTTAGATTCAAACCAAAAGAAACCTCAGTTGTAACCTTGAGCACTTAACCTCAATTTGCTTGAGGGGACTGTCCTTGTGGTTCGTGTGCTGAAATTCGCTTTGAAAAAGCTGTCAGCTAAATGACTAATTTGTAAAAATGAATTCGTAATTAGGCAATGCAATACAAGTTCACAACATTAAGTGGCTCCAAAAATGTAAAATAAAAGCAGCTAAATTGACAATTACATGCATGCATGCAAACCAGAAAGAGCTCTACTCTGTATTTTGCAAGGGCATCTCTTCAATTCACGTGGCTCAGGACACATTTCTGGCAAGGTGTAGGCCACACAACGACCACCACAGCACTTATTAAAATAAAACTCATTAAATATCAAAGGCAGTAGAAAAGCCGCAGTAAAAAGATGAATTTAGCCACATTTCTCAATTCAGTACAGAAGCAGCATTGAAGTATTTACACAGCAATCACAATAGTTGGAAACAATGTATAATGCCCTCTAAATGTTAATTCTCATTCACAGCAACAAGAAAAACAGTGATTGAAAAAGGCTAAATCTTTAGTAGCCCACCAACTTTCCAAAATAATTTCTTTACGATCAGAGGTTGTAATTCACTTTTTCAAACAGCAGCCACGTTAGACTTCTACATGTTTAAGTTACCAGTCATTCAGAACCTCTGCCAGACAATAAAGAAGGATTCTCTGTGACTTCTCCTAAATATGACATAGGGGTGAGTATTATCGGCATATTTTCATCCTGGAAAATTTATTTTGTTGTCATTTCAAAATAATATAAAACTGAATGTTTAACAACAAACATGTTGAAGGATAGCAAACAGGCTCTCAATTCACAAGGATCAGCTGTTTCTTCACAAACGGCAGTGCATGAACTCAGCATATTGAAGCCTCTCCTCCTCCATTGATATTCATTTTAAAACAGTGGCCACATCTCTGAGGGCTCCAGTCGCATACCGGATGAGAAGTAAAGTGCTTAGGACATTTCACCGGCGGTCTCATATATTTGAAGTGTCATTCTGTACTCCACTTCCTCAAGTTCATGGCAGCAGTCCAAAATAGTGTATCTACTCTGGCAAAAGTTCACTTCAAGAATGAAGAGTGACTTCATTGAGTGTAGATATAGGTGTTTGCCAAAACTTATTACTAAAAATGCCTTATACTCAATCTACTGGTGTGTTCATACTTGTAGAAAACAATGTGTTTTGAATTTAAAGACACGGCACTTCATCCAGTGTGGATCCTTCTTTACACTTTGTTGTGATAATGTTGGAGGCTCCTGGTTGGAGGACATAATTTATTAATCATAACCCACCAAATTGGCTTGGAAGATAATGTGTTAACCATCGCTGTTGATTTTTACCCACATTTGGTGTGTTGTTGGGTGTTAAAGGATTAAATCACTTCCAGAATGAAAATATCCCAATAGTTTACTCACCCCTATGTCATCCAAGATGTTCATGTCTTTCTTTCTTCAGTCAAAAATAAATTAAAGTTTTGAGGAAAATATTTCTGGATTTTTATCCATAAAGTGGACTTCAATGGGAAACGTGAAACTATCTGTCATTTTGTCTTAAAAAGAATACAAATCGGTTTACTTTTTAACCCCAAATGCTCTTACACCAGCTCTGCGATGCACAACCACAACGTCACGCATTATGTAATCACGCTGGAAAAGTAGGAGGAAGTACCAACCCAGTGTTTACAAAGCAAACATGCAAAGACTAAATCAAATACCATTTACAAAAAAAGGTAAAACAATGATGTCGGATGATTTTGAATTTGGGGAGAAAATAAGATGGATTTTGGTACTACTTATTTTCGACTGAAAGAATCTGAAGAATCTTGGATGACACGAGGGTGAGTAAATTATCAGGAGATTTTCATTCAGGAAGTGAACTAATCCTTTGATTTTAAACCCAGTTGAAGACAATAAGTTGTCTGTCTGTAAGTGAAAATCCTTTTTGATCCATCTCAGTCACAGCCAATAAGAATGCTTAAAACAAAGCTGTAGGTGGAAATACCCAGCATGATGTCACAATAATAGAAACCAAGCAACCAATAAGCAACTAAAACTTTACTACCAAACTCCAGGATGTATTTAAACATCACAATCTCCCTCAGCGAGGTGACCTCCGAGTCCAAACGCTCGCTGAGAAGTGCAGAACATGGCAAGCTGCAGGTTCCTAAGGGCCGCCAGTCATTATTGCCCCGATGCATTTATTCAAGACCAAACGAGATTAAAATTCAACAGTCCTGTCAGAATGAGGGACTTTTCGTCCTTCCCTTGAGGCCACCACTGGATGAGGACAAGGAAGATTACGCAAGGTCATTCAGATTAGTGTGTGAGGAGAGAGCGAGCGACGGAGCTCTTAAGAGTGGAGGCTGATTCATTATTCATAGTTCAGTCATCGTTTGTATTAGAACATCAACTTGCAGCCAGCGGGCACAGAAACTGGGTTACCTCCCCCGAGTCCTGACAACAGGAGAAAAGGAAAGAGGAAGAGGAGGAGAAAGAGAAAGAGGGATGGAGAGGTGTAAGACAAGTCCAGAGGAGGTGAGGAGCAGTGTGTCACTAACCTGCTTGAATTACAGCCTTACACCAAGCCAAGAGTCCTTCACAAAAACTGTGGTCAATGTAAGGAGAAAGAGAGAAAGGGAGCAAAACCGGTGTGAGAGAAACCGAGCGATTTTTCTCGCTCGTCCTCAATCTGAAATCCCAGAGCTGTGTGTGTGTGTGAGTGAGTGAGTGAGTGAGTGAGTGTGTGTGTGTAGGACATGCTCGTGTTCGTGGTGCCGTTCACTTCCCTTCCGTGTTTCTTTAGGACACACTGTACCAAGTTGCATGCCGACGGATTTCGAGCACGCCGCTGATGATGTAGCTGGCCACAGGACAAGCCGATCAATGCAGTCAATTTTATATGATCTGAATGTTTAATAAACAGCAATCTGACGCAGGTGGGCGTTTAGTCACATGCTGTTACGGTACTGTGTTCAGGCTGATAATATGCCTCCCACTGCTCCCATAATGCTTCGGTGTCTTTGTGTTTGGCATTAAATATACATCTGCAGGGGAAACTCACATAACACAAAGCGCATTTATGATTTACTATTCATTTATTCCCCTTTAAGAGTCATAAGTGTGAGGAGGTAAATGAGGGCAAGGGAGATAGGGGTTAGCCGAGGGGGTGAGTTTTCAGATAAAAGAATCTGTAGTATTTGTGGCATAATGTTGGTTACACAAATTATTTAGAGAATTTTTCATTGTATAAAAAGTTTGACAGTGTGGCACTTAGAATGGAAGTGAATGGGGCAGATTATTTTTTTTTTATGCAGGATAGTGAAGTTTACATTCATTTTCATGTTAAAACTAATTATTTGAGCTGCAAAGTTGTTTAAATCATAGTTAATACAGATATTTTAAGGTTTATTGCATATTACTACACAGAAAAGGCTAGAAAGTGAAATTTATGAAATTATAAACCCATTGGATTGGCCCCATTCAAAAGTGCCCATTACAATAGACATTGTTGAATATACACGTTAAAGTTTTTGCTGCTTGTTCAAATTACTTCATTAAAATTAGCTAAAGCAACACAATTCCTATACGTTCTGTCCTAAAGTAATTTCATTATGTTCAATCTACAATGTTAAAGTTACTTGAACAATTTATACATGTTCAACTTAATTGATTCATGTGAGATCAATGTACACTATTAAATCGTGTTAATTCATCACTTTTTTCTGTATACATGGGGTCGACCGGCACTTTGCGATCTCAATATTTATATTTTTAATCAGAAAATCATGTAATCACATTGCATTTGTCCTGGGCCACAGAGAATGACCCCATATTCCACTAACATGCAGTCGTACATGGGTTTAAACTTTGCACTGCTGTAAAAGAAAGCAACTGTGTGATCTAAAAATACAGCCAAGTGTCCATATATATAGCACATACACAAAACTTCGCAGAACAACTTCAGCAAGTCTAACATCAGCATGTAGCGACAGATAATATGAAGCAGGAACATCTGAAGTTGAGTTAATACAGCTGCCTGACTAAAATAACATTTTTTAACATTCCACTCGAAATGTTACATTTGTGGTGAGATTAAAATTCAAGCATATGTGAGAACGATGCTGCACTGTCTTTTTTGCTCTTTCTTCTTCCCCTGACCTTGTGAAATCAGCACCACCCCACATTTGTCAAGTCCAAAATTGGTCATAAATGCACATCCTGACTTAGCGTGAAGGCTACGCTAGACACACAGGAACCTAGTGATATATACAACAACCACGGAAGCAAAAGATCAAATGCTTATTTATTAATGAAGTAATTCAGCCCACAAACATACAAGAGCATAAATCAAGCTTCCTCTCACACATGCACACATTCTGTGCAACATGCAATAAACATCTGTTGCATCTGCCATGTGTGGCCCTCATGCAACAATGAATAAATTGTACAGATTTGTGCACAGCTTTAAATGTCAGCAAAGATCTCCTATGAAGGGGTGAGAATGTAAAACAGAAACAAGAGAAAACAGAGACAGATACTGAAGATGTGCATGGATTTAGTCTTGGCAACCAAGTGACCTTGCCATGGTTCACCAAAAAATAAAGGTACAACAGGTGCTAAAGATGAACAAATAGATGGGATACTGCTCAAATATTTACACACAGAGCCCAGACACCTCGCTAGATGTCACATTCTTTCATTACCACAGTACCAAAGTGCCATGTGATCACACAGAATGATATAACGATAGATAGAACGACAGAACATATTTTTGCTCTCTCTCAGAAAAAAAGATGAGGGATAAAAGGAAGAGAGAAATAGTTGTGAGCTCTTTAACAATGACCTCATCTAGTGGAGTGGAAATTTCCTGGTAGGCATGGTGACGGCAGCAGCAGAACTGAGAAGATTCAGCATGATGAGAGAGACCGAGAGAAACGGACCCCAACTCACTGACACACAGCATCGCAGGGAAGATCGTTCCCCTTAAACTCCCTCTCCCTCTCTCTCTGTCCCTCTCTCTCTCACATACACACAACTTCATACATCTCTGTGGTGTCAAATATAGTACATATAACTAGTGTCGTTCTAGCTACACTAGGCTGCAGTGTTCAGTGGAGCAGGTAGAGGGCGCTGTGGAAAGAGAGAGAGAAAGAAATATATGTGGGTCACTCTCTGCACTAGTGATGTTTTTAGCTGCCTTAAAATACTGCACCGTCCCCACAGAGCTCTGACCCTTTCCCACTCACACACACACACGATAGGCTACACCTTACGCACAGATATCTTTTACACTCTCACTGTGGCACATCTTTATGGTACAGCCTCACTCTTGCGGGTAAGGGAGGGGTGCACGTGTTGTGTGGGTTGTGCAGCAAGGAGAGAATGGATCTTGTCAAAATATTGTGTGTAGATGAAATGGGCAGAATGTGAACTGGCCAGTCGCCAGAGTCTCCGCGACAGCCGTTTTCTCAGAGCGCTCTAAAAATAAAAATGCCTTTATTTCAGATCCCACCAATCAGACATATCCTGCTTGATACGGTTACATTCATATACACATATAAACTCAATATATGCATACCTACTAAACACACACAGTCCCTTCTTTAGTCACGATGCACTCTTTTTCCAAACCTGCTCTGGTGTAGACTCTACAGCGGACTATTATAAATATGTTGGTAACATTTTAGTATAAGGACCAATTCTCACTATTAACTAGTAGCTTATTAGCATGCCAGTTATTAACATATTGGCTGTTTATTAGTACTTGAAAAGCACATGTAGGGCATTACCATATTCTACATCCCTAATCATACCTAAACTTCACAACTACCTTACTAACTATTAATAAGCAGCAATTTACTGAGTTTACTGAGGCAAAAGTCATAGTTCATGGTTTGAGAATTGGACCTTAAAATAAAGTGACCAATATTTTTATTTATGTAACAGTATTGTATATTAATTGATGTATTTGAGCTTTTTATGACATCATATGAATATTTGTACTTAATAATATTAAAATTAAACTAATAAAATATATATTTATATAAGCTCTGGGTGATTGGCTAGCCATTTGCTGTGTGTTTGTTTTATTAATTATTATTTACTTCGTACATTTTTAGCCATGATGCTGTAACTAGAATATGCTCGGATGGTTTTCGCAGTAAAACTCTTTTGGAAAGGCTGTATTTTTAAACTCTAAAGTGCTGCCACTACAGGCATACAGAACACATTAAGATGGATGTCTTTTGCTGTTGCGTCACATTTCACACTGTTTTATAGCATCCTACTACGAGTGTTGCATTTTTAAGATGGCAAGTCAAGCTAAAAATAGAGAGTCTTGAGAGACTCTTGTATTCTGTTCCATTATGTCGTGCTCCATCTAGCTGTTTTTGCAAGAACACTTCTTACATAAACATTCCTTAAGGAACACGTCCAGTCAGGGTCAGGTAAGCCCAAAGCCAGCCTTGGCTTTTCGATTAGTTACTTGTTTTAGCAACCCACAGGTGAATGATGCTTCTGTGGAGTGCCTAAAAAAATATTTGCAGATGTGAAAACTGTTAAAGGTGACATGATGAAAATGTGACTTTTTACGTGTTTAAGTGATATAATCAGGTCCCCGGTGCATCAACCAACCCAGAAAATGAGAAAAAGAACAAGCCAGTAATTTTTTTTGGTAAGCCTTTCTCTGCAAGTTTGTGAAAAAAATTAGCCGCTTTGATTTCGCTCCCTCTGTGATGTAGAAAGGGGATCTTATAATATCACCGCCCCTTAATCTGCAAGTTTCCCCCCATGGCGCTGCCATTGTGTTTTTGCAAGCAACAATGGCGTACCAGTTCTAACACCATGGCAAATGTTTGAGCAAAGCAGGCTAACTTTTCTGTCTTTGTCTGCACTGACGAACACAGAACACTACTTCGAGTCCCAGCCTCAGAGGAGACAAAAGAGCAAATGTATTGATTTATTTACTGTATTTTACGCTGCTGCCACACAGACCTAATATAGCTAAACATGCGATATCTTTCCCAGCTGTTTACCTTCACAGACTGTTTTTGTATCTCCTGTGTGTTTTTTTAAATAAACTTGTATATATTTGACAGTTTAAGCGCAATAAGATGTGAAAGAGAGTTTAGTACACACATTCCGTGTGACCGCCACTTTCTGTGCACGTGCTTTGGATATGTGCGAAAACACTATATCAGAATTTCAAGGTTCAAGGTTTCTTTATTTGTCATATAATAAATTATACAGGGTATAATCAGAAGTGAAATGTAAGTGAAATCAGGTCCGCTCAGTGGACAGTGCAAAAGAATAAATAAAAAAATGATATAAAAGTAACAACACAAGAGCATATATATGGTAAAAAAGAGAAATAAGAGTACAATTTGCAATGGAATAAAAAGTGCAAAACAATAAGATGTGCAAAAAACAAAAAAATTTAAAACGAATATGGATTTAAAACACATGATTTCACGCGATAGACAGGATAATCAAAGCTAAACAGATACAAGCTGTAAAGGCACAGCCCTATTCCACTATACCCCTAAATGGGGGCGGGGAGCAGCAGCTCATTTGCATTTAAAGAGAAAGGCAAGAAATCAGCGTGTCTCTGCTTCCACTCAAAATAGCCATTTTCAAAATGATACAATAAATAATATTTCCATTCTGGGGAGACTACATTACATATTGTAAAAAGGGGCATAATAAGTCTCCTTTAACAGATTTGACCTGAGGCGCTATGGTTATCTGTCATGACACATTAAAGAGCCACAAAACTCTTATTATTGTTTGAATTTCTAAAAAAAATTAACCTTGTTTCATACCAGAAGTAATCTGATCTGTCTTGTATGTCGGGGTGTTTTCAGTTTTCTCTTCTGCATTTTTTGCTGCGTGAGAACATTGTGTGTAGTGTGTGAGAGAGGCGTGGCTTGTTGGACATAGCAACAGTAACTAAGGAGGGTGGGTTTTTGTAACGGGTCAATTAACAATGTTTTTGACACCAGCTTTCTTTCAGATTTTATGTCTGGCTGCTGATGAGTCTCTGTCAGACACTGCTCCACAGGTGTTTGCTGACAGAAGCGGTGTGAAGGCAACTCCTCCTTGTTGGACAAAGTCAAACCCCTCATTATAATGAGGAGGGAGCTTCATATCACTAACCGTGGAAGGGAGCAACAGATAAGTTGGATAGTTAATGAAGAGTTCTTTGTCTCCGAGTAAATGCACCTTCTGCTCTACAGGTTGGCTGCATAGTTACTGTGTTACCACGGTAGCTGTGCATTTTACCATCACCAAGGATACCATATCCATGACAACCTCACCCATCAAAATATTCTGTTCATAGCCCATAAGCAGAGGGGTGTATGTATCAAATGTTTTTAAAGAGTTTTCTTATGTTATCAAGGCTGCATTAATTTGATACATACACAGAAAAAGCTATACTTTTGTAAAATATTATTGACATTTTAAATAACGGTTTTCCATTTTAATATACTTTAAAATATAATTTATTCCTGTGAAGCAAAGCTGAATTTTCAGCATCATTACTCCAGTCTTCAGTATCACATGATCCTTTAGAAATAATTATAATATGCTGAATTATCATCAATGTAGGGACCTGTGATACTTGTTCAGGATTATTTAATGAATAAAAAGTTAAAAAGAACAGTGTTTATTCAAAATATAAATTTTGTGTTACAATATATACTATTCAAAAGTTTGAGGTCAGTACAAGTTTTCTTACTTTTTTATTTGTATTAATACTTTTATTCAGCAAGGATGTGTTAAATGGATAAAAAGTGATAGTAAATACTTATATTGTTCAATTTTATTTTGACTAAATGCTGTTCTTTTTAACTTTTAGTCATCAAAGAATCAAAAGACAAATGTTTCACAGGTTCAAAAAAATATTAAGCAGCACAACAGTTTCAACACTGATAATAAATCAGCATATTAGAACAATTTCTAAAGGATTATGTGACACTGAAGTCTGGAGTAAAGGCTGATGAAAATTCAGCGCTGCGTCACAGAAATCATTTTTTTATTTTAAAGTATATTAAAATAGGAAACCAATATTAGAAACTGCAATAATATTTCACAATATTACTGTTTTTCCAGTATTTTTGAACAAATAAACATAGCCTTGATGAGCATAAGAAAAAAATCTATATATATTCTTACTGATTCTAAACTTTAAAGCTAAAAAGTTTGTTTTGCCTCTTTGTCGCCGTCTCTGTTTGAAATCCTGGAATTGCAGCTTTGAGTGGAATTATCTTCCGTGCGTGGGGTTGTACTCTGGCATGGTGTTCTGACGATTTGTGCTACCCGCTCAGATTGTGCTACCTCCCATTAAAAAGATAGGTAGCACAAATCGACAGCGAAAAATGCTACCTATCAGATTGTGCTACCAGCATCTTATTCATGTGGTTTGAGGATTTTTTTAAAGTCCATACCTACCCCTACCCTAAACCTACCCATCCACACCTACCCTTGCAAATAGATTATGGGTAGCACAATCTGATAGGTAACATGTTTCGTCGATACAAAGGCTCCAGCGTGGATAAATCTAATGTTTTGAGGATTATGTGTGGCTGCCAGTCATTGCACTGGTGTGGATACTGTACATAGGAATCCAAAGATGTTTTGGAATATATGACCCAAATAAGAATTTTCACCGTATTGTCATCTGAACAATAAATAACAAGTCTGCCACGCTTGTTCTGATCAACTGAGGAAAAAAGCATTACAATAAATCGTGCTACCAATGGTGATCAAATCTAACGATCACTTAGCTCTTATCACATCAAACTGTGCAAATTATTTTTATTGTTATACTTTATTCTCAAATTATTAATGTTAACAACATCAGCATCGCGTGACAATGAGTATAGTATGTATTAGCTTGTAGATTTCGGTTTAATCTAATTGTCATGCCGTTCTAATTTCATATTAAGAAATTATATTAACCCAAAGAGCACACGATGCTCCCTTCGAACTGGTTTATTTTTAAAATACAAATTTTGTGTAATCCCAGGATATCTGTAATCAGAAGCACATTTAAAAATGGAATATAATTAAATTTCATTCACGTGTGTTTCATAAACACAATCTTTTCTGGATTACAATCCGCCATCACAATGATAAATGTAATTATTCTAGCTGTTGTGAGAAAAGGCTATAAACTATCCTTCACCAGCAGGATCCTTACATGTGATAGCCTACTAGCCGGGACAACTTCTTTATGTTTACAGACGTGACGTAATGACGCAGTGCCATGCTCGAATTACCAACGAAAACCTACCTGTACCAGTCAAATTAGAAAACATTGTTATAAGCTAACCGTTGTGAATCGGGCTAAAGTAAAGCGATAGTTTTGAACACTGACTGGTTATGTACTTGCTCAAATATTGATTTCGGATCATTTTTAGCCCAGAAAAGTTACAGACTGTAGCTTTAAATGGTAGTATAATGTACAGGTACATTATAATGTACAAGTCATTTTCAAATACTTCATGGGGTGTTGTAAATAAATATTTACTTTTTAAAATTAAATAAGTTTGTAATGTTGAAATAGATTCGTCAAAAAAATTGATCTCAGAGCTGGTTGGTTTGATTCAAATCCTTTTCGCAAATACTTCTAGCAAAAATGAATGGAAAAAATACTTGCAGAACCACTAAAGCTACTATATATGTGACCACAATCACTGCTCGGCCATGAGCTTCGTGCCCCCAAAAGCGTGGACACATGCTTTCATTCACGCATTCACAGGTTTCCATTGTGTTCTTCGCTGGGAAAAGACATAATGCAGCTTCAGATCTCCGAGCTGATGGGTGGATGGATTAGTGTTACTCAGGCTACAGCATGAACCTTTGAGAAGTCGGAGAACTCCTTCCACAGCCAAACATCCAGATTACCCACACACTCCATTGTTCTGCATTCATCCAGGCTGAATGTACTGTGCACTGAGCACTGAAGCACACAGGCTGTTCTTAGGCTTACAGAGCTCCAATCTCTCTATTCTAGACTCAGCAATCTGCTCTTCCAATTCAAAAATGCAACTTCACCTCACAAAAGTTGAGAGCTATTTAATCCTTCAACCAAATTCAATCACTATCATCATCACAACTATAACATCACTACTATCCACTACACATCATAACCACAATATCATCATCATCATCATGACCTCCATCATCACTATCAAGTAATTATTACCATTTCATCATCATAACATAGCCACCATCACCATTTTCACTGTCACATTACTATCCTTACTGCTGCTAGCTATAGGGGCTTTCAGAACTCGCCATCATGGCGGTTCCTAGAGAACCAATTTCCCCCTCGGGCCATTTTTCCTGGTTGCATTCACACCGGTAGCAGGAACTCTGAAGTGGCTAACAGCAACGCCTTTATTCGCTGCATTTACAAACGTCATCGGAGAGATTTTGTTGTGGGTCTGCAGACAACAGGTAGCTAAACGCCATTACCACTGTTTTTCATGTTTGTGGGTGGTTTTAAAAAAATGCCCGGTAGCCGGTGTCAGTGGCCAATCAGCATATGTCACTGGTAGTTCCAGTTTCTAGCTACTTCCTGTAATGCAAACATGCCAAAAAGAGGGTCATTCCACCAATAGTTCTAGGATCTATGAAAAGATTCCTCTAGTGTAAAGCCCATTATCATTGCCATAATCAACACAATAATTATTTAACACCATTATCATCACATATCATTATAACTATCCCAACCACTACCATTACCAACATCTTTATTACCAATCACTGTCACAGCCAGTATACTCCTTACCAATACCACCACATTACCATTTCCACCCCAACCAAAACCATCCCCACCATTACCATCATCATCCTCACTGCTACCAAAATTGCCATAATTATCATCATTACTACCATCACAACCATCTTTATCCTCACTACTAACACCGCCATCATGACATATCCTCCATCCCCATTATCATCAACACCACAACTTCACCAAAACATTTGACCACAGTTACATAACATCCATCACCATTACCATCATCACCATAACAACCATAATTATTCCCATCACTGCTATCACCACCAGTATAATCCTCACCATTACCATCATCACAACCATCACCATCCTCACTACAACTAGCATTACCAAAAACATCATCACCATCAATACTATCACATAACAATCACAACCATCTTCAGCCACACCACACAAATAATCAACAATAAAAAACGAACAAGCTGACCTTAAAGGCAGTTTTGGCTGATCATCACATTATCATCATATTACATTACTTACATTCATCAGAATTACCATCATCACATTACAACCATAACCAACCATCCCCATCACTACATCACCATCACAACCATCCTTCATTGCCAAAATCACATCACATAACCATCACCAATCACCATCACAACCAATATCACATAACATCCATCCCCATTGCATTCATAATCCTCCTCACCACTATGGTCATCGGCATATTCATCAGTACTACCATCAGCAGCAGCGCACCACAAACATTATAATTACAGTCTTAATTCCATAATGATCATCATCATCATCATCATGCTCATTTCTGACTTGTGCTGTGAGGCAGAGCGTTTCTTACCAGGTTTGAGTTGGTTGCGTTGGAATCGTCCTCGGGGAATGGGATGTAGACAGCTAAGGCCACACAGTTTGCAAAAATAGTCATCAAAATTATGATTTCAAACGGTCTGAAGAGTCGGTGTTAAAGAAAATTAGAGAATTGGTTCATACACAAGCAAAAGAAGAGAACACACACATACAGATACAGTACAGTACATGTTAAGCCTTATCAGTGCACAAGACCGTGTGTAAGAGTCCAGATCTGCTCTTTTTTTCTCTCTACTCAAATATTTTTTCTTTCCTGTTAATGGCAAGGCGAAGCTCTTCAAAAACCTGGCCTTCATCAAGACAACGATCTTCAACCCGCCCTCCCATTTTCCTCCACTCTCTCTTCCTCTCCTCCCTCTCTCTTTTCACTGGCCAAATTGTTTGTTTGGCGTTCAGTTCTGCTGGAAATGCAATCAAACTGTGTCATCATTTGTTACAGGAATGGATTTCTCCGAGATGGGTGTTGAGTCGAATGGCACGTGTCCTGAGGAGAAACAGATGTGTTCTTGTTTTTCTGGATGTTTCTCTTGTATCTGCTGTCTGGGCCTTGAGTTATGGCTCTCTGGGGTTAGTTCAGAATTACAGAGCCATAGACCCTGTAACCCATTTAGATAAACATACTTGTAGATCAGTAGTTCTGGTCTCCAAGGGAGTAAAAACAGAGCATTGCAAGCAGACCCAAACTGAATTTAATCTTTAAAGGTCTTACAAGTTTATAAATAACACTTCTATATATGAAACCTGCTTGACTGTGCATAATGTGAATGTGTGTGACCGAGTGCGTGTTTGTAGGAGGGGTCAATATGCATGTGCATTTGTATGTGCGCGTGTGGGAGGGGTGAATATTTGTGTGTGTGTATGTGTGTGTATAGACCTGTTCAGCATGTTGAGAGGAACTGTTGGCATGGCAACACAGCCAAAGACAGGAGAGATGGGTTCCGGAGTCTCTCGAGATACAGATCCAGTCAAGTGTGTGCAAGACTGAAGACACATACGGATAGAACCGGCAAAACAGGAACTTTTATAAAATATCCCACCGAAATGAATGAGGGAAAATCTCCACAGTTCAGTCGTTCCCTCATGCCGGTTTGTGAATTAAGGGGGAAATCTTTGATGATGTGATCATTTCTTGGTTAAAGCTGTGAATGGGAGCTGGATCTCCTGTTTCTTGATGAATTAAGCATTTTACTCAACAAATCAATCCTCATTAACATATTTTCTTGGTCAGGGGCCTATCGCTGTCACTTGTGGGCAGAAACCATTACATAAAACCGTGAGAGAGAGAGAGGGGAAAAAGAGAAGAAAGAGAGGAAGGGGAAAAGAACAGGGGAATACACAGTCCTACAGTTTCCTGTAAAAAAATAATTTGAGGGGTGCACTTGAATGATTCATCAAAGTTCACCTTTATTTAACCCTTTGTAGAAAGTAGTGGCATAAAAACCACAAAAAAAGTGTATTGGAGTAAAAGTCATTGGTGTTTGGTGATGAATTTGTGGCTCAGTGTCTGCATTTAAAGTCACACCAGAAGTGTTCAGCTGGGATTAGGACTTGTCTTTCTGCAGACCAGTCAAGTTCTTCCCCACTGACTGAATCATCATTTCTCTTTGATCCTTGCCTTATACACAGAGTCACTGTCATGTTAGAATAGAAAAGGATGCTGTCCAAACTGTTGCTATAAAATTAGAAGTACACAATTCCCTAAAATATAATTATATTCTTAAACATTAAGATTTGTACTCATGAAAATTACTAAAGTAGTCAAACCTTTCATTAGAAGGGGGTGACCCAATACTTTTGGCAATATAGTGTGTGTGTATATACTATATACATATATAGTGTTCTGGGTCAGTAATATTTACATTTTTGAAAGAAATGAATAGCTTTACTCAGCAAGGATACATTAAGTTGATCAAATGTGATGTTTACATTGTCAGAAAATATTTCTACTTCAAACAATGCTGTTTTAAAATCCTTAAATTCATCAAATAACTCTGAAAGCAACAGTATTCCACAAGATTTCCTTTAAAAATATTGCAATCACATCATCGTAGAAAACATTAATTTTAATTTGAAATAATATTTCATAATATGTCTGTTTTTATTGCCGTTTTGGTGAGCATAAGCGACTTTTTTCAAAAACATTCAAAAATGTTACCGACCCCAAAACTTCTGAACAGTAGTATTTATAACAAGCAGGTCAGTAAAGGATACTTCCATTCCACGATACTGATGCACGCCCTGCGGATGGGGTTTTTAAGAGTGAGGCAGAGAAGGGCTCGGGGTGGGCGCGTGGAGGCAGTGCTGGCCTGTTTCTTGGGTTTGGTGTAGTGCTGGCGTTTGCGCTGTGTGGAGCTCACAGTGGAGATCTGGGCTCCGGTGGTGCCCATCAGCTTGGCCTGCCGTGCCGCGTCGATGGCTGCCTGCCAGCTGATGGGGGCGCCAGGGGTGGGAATGTGTTCAGGTGCAAGACCCAGCACCCCACCCCCATCCCCCACACACTCGTCCTCATTCAGACTGGGGACTGGAGCCAACGACGGACTGGAATAGTTGGAGCCTGTAGATAGAGAAGGAGACAGTGAATGAGAGAGTGTGAGAATGCAGAGTTTTCTGATGATTGCTTCTGTATTAATATATATTTTGATGTCATTTTTAAAATGGCATTTTTTTAATCATACCTTCCTTTACTTGGCAACTTTTTAATGCCTTTTAGGGTAGATTTGACAAGCCCAAAAAATTAAGATTTTATTGTTTTACCCTTGTCCCAGACTTTCAGTCATTTAAGAGAGCTTATTTTACAGAAGTCCACAGGGACAACAAAGCCCAATGCCAGATGGACAAGCGGTTATTAAAACAGTTTGTGTGCTTGTCACGTGTTGTACTTGTCCAATCAATGTTATTAAGCTTGTAAATATGCAAATAAGACCGTCAAATCCATTCACAAATGGGTTTACAGATGTACAGTGTGAAATCTCAAAGCCTGGCAACCCAAGATTAAACACCCCTGGTATTTCTATGTAATAACTCCTGGGTAATCAATTTCAGGTGTGAAAAGCCAATCAATGTTCTTTTATATTTTATATATTGGAATTTCAATATAATCCTAGCCACTTGCAACAGAGTATTCATCACACATGGCTGCCCTGCAGGACTGCATCTCATCTCCATCTGCAGTCTAAGAGCGTAAAATCCAGAGAAAACTGTCCTACTGAAGTGTGTGTGTCAGGAATGAGAGACAGAGTGAGATCACAGTAGTAAACCACAGAACTGAGAGTTTCTCCCATCCCGTACCCTCAGTTTTCTCTCTCCCCTTCTCTTTTTAATAAATAGTTCAGCCCACTGAATAAGCCAAAGTCTGGATTAGTTTGAAATGACATCAGAGTGACATCAGTGAGTTGGTCTATAATAAAATATTTTCTCCTATACCAGTTTAATATGTAGTTTTTTATGCCAGTTGTGCAGAAATCACATACTTTAGATGTCCTTTATATAGGAGAAAGTGCTGGGTTTGGGTCATTAGGATTCAGTAAAGTATGTTATGAGAGTAAGAAGAAGACAACTGGAGAGTTACTGTCTGTGTTATCTAACTCCTGTTAAATTATAGGACGTCAAATTGGGCTTTTCTCGATGACATGCGTACTCTCCTAAAGCACCATTTCTAATTACTTTATTAAAGCCATGGTCTGGATAAAGGACTTTCAAAAGGAAGAATCTCAGTTACTCAGTCCTAAAGTACCCACAATGGATTCACTCTCTTGAGAGATAGCCTGACACTCATTTTTTTTTCGAATTGGGAGGCAAGTTAGTTTCTAATTGTCAGACACAAATGAACATGCACTAAAGCAGAAACCACCAAAAAAGCTACACACACACACACTTGTAAACTTGAATTCATACGAAGAAAAGACTAGGTGTCAAATATAAAATTCCACATTCATTCACACAGATCAAATCTGGAGCTCACTGAAAACTTTCTGAAGTTTGAGCCATAAGCCACTAAAGCGGTTCGGTTTGGAATCCATGAACTGAGATTCAATCACATTCTGCAACTGCATCACCGCAGACACCAGGGGATCCCCTTTCCCTCTGATCCGAGATCAGCAATGGGCTTCTCTCTTCTCGTTTTTCACTTTAAAAAAGGAACATTCACATTGTATTTTAACTAGAAGCTTCAAATGAGTGAACGCTGCAATGCACACATATATCACACATAATATGAAAAAATGGATGACTGTAAAAAGTGAAATTTAGTGTAAGCAGCTATCAGTACTGGATGAGCAAGAAATATGCTGAAACAAATGGGGAGGGACTAAATGAGTTAGGGGAGGGGCTGATATATATTGGGGAGGGGCTAACTGAAATCAGGTAGAGTATAACTATAGTTTGTTTCCAAAATATGGTGTTTTTTGACCATATGTCACCATTTTCACTCCAGCAACTAAGCAAATACACACATACTCAGCATGTGTTAATCTAGTGCACTGCATGGATGAGTGTTTTAACGCCACAGATACTCTCTTACATACTGTTTTATGAGTCAGTGTCACCATTCATATATTCATCTCACCACACAAAAACACATACACCGGTTCACTCTTTCTCCGAGCTGTACAGTAAGAGCATTTTCACTGCAGCATCACAGCAGTGGATGATTTGACCACGACCGTTCAAGAGAATAAAACATTATTGCTCTGATTTCTACTTGTTCATTCTGCTCTGGTTTCTTCCGCAGCCAGGCCATTTAGTTGCAACACTTAGATAAAGACACTTAGATAATTAGTCGAAGGGTTGAATTTAACCCTCTCAACCACACCTCGAAACAATATCACACCCTCTTTTACGGTGTGATATTGTTTCGAGGTGTGGTTGAGAGGGTTAAATTCAACCCTTCGACTAATCAATGAGATTTCCTGCTCATAGAGACGTGTAGTCACTTTCTGCTTTCTACAGGGGCGCTTGAGCAGCGTTTGCCTACTTTATCACAATTGAAACGGATTAGATGCAGTATTTGTCAAATACACAGACAACTGAAAAGGTTTTATGTAGCAACAGAAATACTTTTCATTCAATGGACTACTTAGTACAGCACTTTGGATAAAGTTCATCATAAGTATATAATATTTAAATAACCACTTTAAAATACCAATAAATTGGGGTCTGTATTTTTGTCAGTCTATTATTATAAAAAGTATTTGTAAGCATTATCAGAACTGAAGGTGTCAGAACAAACACAAAACACAAATCACCATCATCAGTGAATCTGACCAATAGTGAAACAGCTGCGTCGTCCATCAGAGCTTGTTCAGCCTCTCTAAGGAAGCTGCACAGAAAGAGCAAGCCAGCTGCTTTTGAAATGCTCTCGTCATATTTTGATTGCATACGTCACAGTGACATAGTACTAGTGACGATGCTGTCTCATAATGGACAAAACTTCTAACCGGCATGCACTTAGAGGTTAGAGAGCAGATGGGTCTGTGTGCTTACGAAACGCTCTTGTGGTACTTAGTTCTATACACATTCGATGTTATACACTGATTGGACTGTGCAGCACCGCTTCAAGTTGGGGTGTGGTTAAGGGTGGTTAAGGGTATTAGTTCACATGTTCAAATATGCATACTTTCCTACCAAATGGCAGGCAAAAAACTATGAAAGCCCATTTCCACCACTGAATAAAAAAATTAAAAAAGGTAATTTAAACTCGCAATTCTGAGAAATTAAGTCAGAATTGCAATTGTCATTTTTTCCTCAGAACTGAGATTATATCTTGCAATTCTGACTATCACAAATGTTAGTTTATTTTACAATTCTGAGAAAAAGGTCAGAACTGCAAATTTACATCTTGCAATTCTGACTTCATGTCTCAGAATTGCGAGTTTATATATCACAATTCTGAGGGAAAAAAAGTCTGAATTGTGAGATCAAAAAGTCACAATTACTTTTTTTTTTTTATTCAGTATAACAAAAATGTAGTATGCCCGGATTCCATTCTTGCTACACACATTAATTCTATATAAAACATACTTTTTATAATTGCTAAATAATGACTTTTTCAAAAGAAGTACCTGCTCAGAGTGTGCCATTTCAGAAGCAACCATGATGTAGCCAAACCTCTGACAGGCACAGTAAGTCTGAACCAACAGTACAGCTCATTCTGGCCAGGAACCGCTCAGTCAGCCAAATAAAACATTTCTGACTGATTGTGGCAAATGAATAAGAAACTAGAAAGCAGAATATAAGCATGTTACCAATAGCCATTACTTCCAGTATCCAGTCAGTTTACTGCCTTTGTCATATGTCCCACAACCGCACTCTGGATATAGGTTTTCTGCAAAGCATGCAAACCACATCTGAGAAGCAGCATATATAACACAAAATGGTGCAATTAGACCGTTTTTTACCTAACAATGAACCACATGCTGACATAAAATAAACACATGCTTATTGCCATTACATTTTTTGACATGCATGGACCATGCTAAGCAGCTAAATCTGGCCTCAGCAAGCATTCCAAATATTAGAGAAATAAAGAAAATATTTGAATGGTGTGGCAGGAGTTAAGCCTTAAAACCTAGAAAAACATAATTTGCAAAAAGATCCAAACACAGGAAGAGACGCGGGACCCTGTGGACCCTAGAACACTAACACACACACACACGCATGCAAGAGTATTAATAACATCCATTTTAAAATTCATCTGCAGAGTTTCAAGGCCAGAATAACCCAGATTCATAGGGAGAAAGTGATGAGGAGGTAACAGAAAGCAAGAGCGGGAGAAAAGAAGTGACAGAGAGAGCGACAGACAGACCGGTATGTGGTGGCATCAACACTGAATTAAGTTTCCTTCATTCAGCTGAGACCAGCTACACTCTAAGCATTGATATGTATATTTATGAAGGGCTGTTTAAAAGCACAGCAGAAAACAGAGAGAAAGGAAGTGACATGTCATGTTTTCGTATCAGTCAAGTTTTGGACACGTTTGCCCTGCTGGTAGATGCTGGAACTACAACATTCTGCATCTCCACTGATGGCCATTCAGAAGTACTCATTGGTGTTACTTAGTATTATTTATAAACTAGTATAGTAGACTATTGCTATTATTTTTAATTTTTTAGTTTTTAGATTCATCTTTAGTTTCGATGTCAAAAATTATATGCTTTTGTCTTTTTTAATATTCTGGTTAGCTTTTTTCAATTTTAGTCATTTTAGTATTTTATCCTAAACTTATTTTATTTCAGTCACTTACCAAGGTAACATTTCTAATACTCAATTAAGTTTGTAAAGTTTTCTCATCGAATACTTCATTTTATATTGATTTTAATTGACAAAGTCAGTTTTCGTTGCAATTAACAATAACAGCACTAGATTTCATTTATTATGACAAAATACAATATTTAAAAACATGAAAAAAATAACAACAAATGTAATTATATGAAAGCTGTTTGCATCTTTCTGGAGTACTCTTTAAAGTGAAATGGGCTGATTTCCCCTGTCTGCTACCTTTGACGTCACACCTCAAGATAGTCGCTATAGTGAAGGGTAATTTCCCTATGGCTCCAGGATGATTAGTCACATGACATTTATGGTTCTGGCGATTGACTCGGGGAAAAAAGAATGGAGGTCAAGTACTTCTGTGTAGGTCCTGTGCTAGCTGAAAAACCAGCACTGAGGTTATGGAAAGTATTAATATAAATATTTTTAATGTATCAAAATATATAAATGTGGAACAAAGCCCTTTATTAGTGAGGGTGAGCTGGGCATCATAAAAGTTTCATTTTGACTATATGTGTGCTCTGTTAATGTGGCACTGAGTTATCGCTTGATGATGTCACACATGCAGCAGCTCCGCAGGGAATTATGGGAAATGGAGTCATATGTCGATGATGCTCTGAAGCCACAAAGCTAAAATAAATAAATCAGTAAAAAAACAACTACTAGAGAAGAAAATTAACCAATGACAGGATAATGATGGAGAGATGCACACACACTGTTTGATGGAGAGATGCACACACACATGTACACTGTTTTTTTTTCTTTTTTTGTACATCTTGTTGTTTTTTTGCACATCTCATTGTCTTTGCACATCTCATTGTCTTTGCACATCTCATTGTTTTTTGCACATCTTATTGTTTTGCACTTTTTTATTTCATTGCACATTTTACTCTTATTTCTCATTTTCTTACCATATGTATGCCCTTGTGTTATGTTACTTATATAATTTGTATTCTTATTGTTTTGCACTGTCCACTGAGCGGACCTGATTCGATTGCATTTCACTTCTAGTTATGCCCTGTATAACTATTATGTGACAAATAAAGAAACCTTGACCTTGAACCTTGAACACACAGGTCTGAGGCCACCTTGATTTTATGTCCTTCTGCATAACACACACACACACACAGATATCAAAGAGTAAGACGGAACACACTACAGCACTGCTTGTGTTCGGATGCTGTGTGTGTGTGTGTGTGTGTTATACAGAGGGACATCAAATCGTGTGGCATGAGTGGGCGGGGCACACTGAAGGTCTCATCCATTACCATCTGTTCAATTACATCACTGTTATCAAAGCCAGCCAATCAGATCAAGCTGCTCAGTCGCGCTTCACTGGTCCCTCAGCCATAGTACATACACACACACCCCCAAACATAACCAAAACCTTAACAAAACTGGGCGCCAACACCAACATAATGTTTATATGCCCTAGGATGTGTTCTCACATAATTAGCTGTCATTCAGCATTAACACACACATGCACACCTGAGGCATACAGACACAAACAGTCACACACTTGAGACCTACACACACTGATACACCTGAGACATACACGCACACCTGAGACATATATACACATGCTCACATTTCTGAAATAGTGGCATATAGACACACCCCTGAGATACCAAGAGGCGCACACACGCACGCGCGCACGTACACACACACACACAGGATAACAGCATAACCAGTGGTTCACAACAGCAGCAAAGCTATTCAGTCTCTAAAAATCAACTGACAGATGTCAAAATAAAACATTTAATAAAATAATTATGATTGATGATGATGATTATTATTTAGTCATTATTCTTTGGAAGCTGTTCCAATTCATTAGACAGTGGTATAGAGAGAAAAACAAAAAACAACCAAACCCATCATTGTTTTTCTCCAGTTCAGTTCAGCAGATGAAATTATTTTATCGCGGACCAGACAAAATTCAGAAGTCTGTTGACTTAAAAAAAAAAATTAAAAGCACACTTCACATCAAAAAGTAACATGATTTGAGGTATCATCCATGTCTGTATAACAAAGGCATGGGATTAAATAAATACATACACACACACACACACACACACACAAACAAACAAACGCTGATTAGTATAATTATTATTTAGGTAAGGACTTAAAATATATAATATTATAAAGTGGTGTAGAAAAACCTGTTTCATAAAAATTCAGCCTTAACATCAACAATAAACTGCTATTAAGAAAGTAAAGAGGGTCTGTTTTGATTTCATGCTGACTTCAATTTATCTGCTAAATTGTAATGGCCATGTTTTTCTAGTAATGGTACCACCGCATTCTGCTCTTTTATCTACAAGGTACAGAAAATAATGTGTTATTCTAAGTTCCAGCTAATAAATAAGCCTAGTATCAACTGAACAGTTTTCACGCAAACCTCTCAATGTTGCTCTGACAGACCCACACATGCTGCTCCACAAAATACATCACACAAGAAACATGTTCTGATCAGCTATAACGGTGTCGTGTCACACAGTCTTTCTGCTTTAAGTGTGAGCAGGCAAATTCTCATCGCTGGAAAGTTAAAGACTAATCAGTCCTCCTAAAGTACTACTCAAGGTTTTCACCAAAAACAGCAACAAGCATTCAGTAAATAGTTCCATTTCTTACAAAGGGTTTACCAGAATGAGGTTAAACAAGGCATTTGCACTACAATGAGTGTGGTTATACTGTATAAGCAAACATATAACTCCTCCTTCCCTTTCTCTTTCTTCCTTGGTGTTATGCTTTCTATTCTTTCCATCCGTTCCCGATGTCCTGAAACTAGACTGCTCACAAACATTTAGACTACAGGACCAGGAGATAAGATCACAGTCCAGTTATTTTAAGAAACAGACATCAGTCATTATGGAGTTCAAAGCATTTCTGTTTAATATTGTCATCAACACACACACACACACACACACCCACACACACACGTAGGTGCCAGAGAATAAGGGATTCCAGAGAGATGGCAGTGAGATTGTGGCTTAGACTCAAACACATCCACCGTGAAATTTAAACACGCTTTCATAAAGAGCAGTAAACTATGCAATGGGACAAAAACAAAACCCATCATGATTTTGATCCTTGCATTTTTGTGTTGTGTCGAAAATATGTTGCTGCAATACAATAAAGCAATATTGATCAATGTCCAATTCATTCTAAATAAATGTTTTGCCTGTTTTATCCTACACCAGGTGAAAATCTGAAGTCTGACTGCTTAGAAAAGTACATAATTTGATTTAAATTTATCATGGCTATAACAGGAACATGTGGGAAAGTGTACTTTAATAATATTCATACATGTAAGTACATTAGAAACACTTAAACATTTAAATAATGTTTCAGAAAGTCTAAAAGTTTAGCAAAGGTCACAAAGTAGTCAGAATGTAATAACAATGTCATTAGTCATTAGGCATTTTTGCCTTTATTATACAGTGGTGGTCAGTAACGAAGTACAACTACTTCGTTACTGTACTTAAGTACATTTTTCAAGTATCTGTACTTTACTGGAGTAGTTTTATTTTGAGTAACTTTTACTTTTACTTCACTACATTCCAAAGCATAAGATCGTACTTTTTACTTAACTACATTTCATAAAACATATCGTTACTCACGTGATACATCACGTGGTCCGAGACGCAGACGCGGTGTCTGATTCATGAACAAACTGATTATTTTCAATGAACATGTTCAATCGGTTCGCAAATCGCAACAAACGATTCATTCACGAATGGCAATGATCCGATTGCAGCTGTTCTTGAGTCGAAAACTCACTGATTCAAATGATCCGTTTAGAGCGAGTCTTCTTCAGTGAACTGAACTCACAAGTAAAGAACCGGGAGATCTCGTGAGCGCGCGCTACTGATGCTGTGAAAAGTAAGTTACTAATGTCGTTTTTTAGGATTAATTATTGTAACTGAAAATAATATTTAGGTCAAAACTGTCAGTGAACTAAATCTGCTGTGAAGGGTGATCTATTAAGCCCACTGAAATGCTTGAATGCAGACAGATCGACATCAGTGTCTCTAACGTTATGTTTTAGGTCAAAAAACAAAACATTAAAATAACACCGATTAAATACAATAACTCATGCACGTTCATATTCCCCGCTGCTGTAACGTTAGCAGTTTTATTAAAATGCTATGCATTTAGACCTATGTGACGTCTGTTTTTGTATTGTTTATCAACAGTATACATTTTTATATTGTTCAGATCAACTAACGTTAGCCGAGTAGACAGATATGAATGTTTATTCATAACCATACTGAAAATAAGTAAATATTGTTAGCGAATGCTAGCTGTCTAGCTAACAAGCTTGCTGGTGCTAAGTTGAGGAAATTTTTAGATATAAAGTCCAAATATCTTTATTCAGCCACCTAGATAGATTACATCTGAGGGAAAAAGAAAGGACGTGATGTTCAGAACATAACTACAGTAATTATCAGAGTGGGAAGTGATGCCATCTGGGGGCATTTGGCCAGGGGTGTTTTTACACCACAGACAAGGTTTGAGAAGAAAAAAATTCATTATGAAAATATAATTCGATTTTCCTTAATGTTCTTCCTAATTTCAGGCCTAATTCTCATGTCATATATAACTGACGTTCTGCAAAAACTAAAACTTCTAAAACACTTTTTTCTTCCTGGTGAAAATTAGATGGTGAAATCTGTTTTCTCTCAGGTACATGGCAGTGTAAGCTTCACAGTGAACTACTACATCACTCTCATCAACGTAGTCCATATCAACAAAATATATATCTTGACTCTATATAGTGGTTATTTTGGGAAAAACCCAGGTATTTTGGGCAGTAGGATTATAAAAATATGTGCTAATATAAAATTAAATAAAGTAGTCTATATAAAATTGCAAAATAAATCTGTCTATCGGTACTTTTTTACTTAAGTACATAAAAAATTGAGTACTTTTGTACTTTCACTCGAGTAAAATTTAAAAAGCAGTACTTTTACTTTTACTGGAGTAATATTTTACTATACGTATCTGTACTTTTACTCAAGTACTTGATCTGTGTACTTTGTCCACCACTGTTATTATAACAGGACAGTGTAGAGATAACAGGAAGCGAAGTGAGAGAGAGGGAGGGGTGGGATCGGGAAAGTTCCTCAAGCAAGGATTCAAACTCGGGACACCCACAGTGTGGCGCTATATTCAATTCAAGATTGTTTGTATAAGGCTTTTTACGATACAACCTTTGCAGAGCAGCTTTACAGGAAATTACGTTTCTACAATAGATTTATATATTGCAGAAACTGAATATATTTAACTTATGGTGAAATTTGGTTAATCTGGATATTGTCTAAGGGGTTGGCATCATCTCTTCTCAGATGTTTGGTCATCTCAGATCATTTAAGGGTTGGATCCAGACTGAAGCTTGTGTAATTCCTATATGTCAGCATGCTGCCCACAAGGCTATCGGTGCCAACCCTTCCACTTATTTGTATGAACATTTTGGGATATTGCATTAAAAAACACTATGGAAATGCCAAGTAGCCCCTAAATTCTCAAACTGAATCGGATACATTTTTTATCCAATAAAATGACATGCACATAGAACCATTTACCGAACAAATTCTTCATTGTGCATCAAAAAAGTCATGTGACTTTGCCTCAACTGCACTAACTAGCACACCGATCTCAAATGTTTTTTTAATCATGCGTTCCCAGACATAAGTTATCCAAGCGCAGGATAACATTCAATTAGAGATGTAGCTAAATAAAAAATCAGATTACGACAAAACTGAACAGAGATTACACCTTTAAAAATTACAAGCAGAAGTGCCTTTAAAAACATTACCTAAAATTGCAGTAAAATTTCAACACTGTTTTAATTGATTTATGGCCATCGCTTACAGCAGCAAGAGTCAGTCTATTGTTTTTACAGTTTAACTCATTTATTCATTTATAGTTTTTCAAATAGTTGCCAGCCAACTGGCCAAGAACTCTGCATTTACTAGCCAAAGCCAATTTTTACTCGCATTTGGCACTTGCCGAGTGTTAATTTTAGACCCTAAACATAATCATTTTTGTTTATTTGATGCCCCGTGGCTTAACAGGACTTTATATGAACTACTGCTTTCACAATAAAAAAAGACCCAAAAACTGGAATGCAAACTGGAAAATTGGCACTTGATCCTAAACTTGATTCCAACCCAAGCCACAAATCTGCATTCACAGACTGCTTTATATATATTGGACACATATAGGCATGCCGTCATGACGCCTTCATACACAGAGTAAAATGTTCCATCGTAATGCAGTCTGGCCAGTTTAAATCCAAGCAAAGTGCAGCTGGTTTTCATGGAATTCGATGCTTCTAGAAGGAAAGTCAAGACATGAATGAGAGTCCTGGAATTCTGGACTGGAATTCGGCCCAGAGTAGGCAGAGGGATTCGGTAATCTCCATCACGAAAAGAGCCTCGCAGCAAAACCCCGCTGGTCCAGATTAACGCTGCGTTTAACTCGGAGCATTAATGCTGATCCGTACGGCCGCGTTTCTCTCCTAACCCCTCTCTCACACACACACATTCAGAGAGACTTTATCTCATCTTCATCTCTCTCGTTCTGTCTGTGCTTTCTCCCTTTTTCTCTTAATTTATGCCTGTGTGTGTAACAGCTAAATATGAACTCTCTTTAATAATGTATAACTTACTGAATAATATATAACTAATCAGACCATGTCTTTTGCTCTCTCTCTCTCTCTCCTCCCTCCATTGCCAATATTACGCCATCTCTCTCCTCTTTATCCGTTCCATCCAACTTATTCACCCTGCCTCTTCCTGTCTTTTTCTAAACATCTTTCCCCTCTTCTCCTCTGTATTCAGAAGGGCAAGAGGTGATCTGCGAAAACGGCAATATCTGTGAGTTTTAACTAAATTGTCAAAGTTTTGATTGGGTAAATTCACATGCCTGCTGTTTTCTTTGAATTTTCCAGGTGAAGCTTTATTATTGGTTCAAAATTGCCGGAACCCCTTAAATGCAATTTAGTATAACAATCAAACACTTAATGAATCAATACTAAACAGCACATACATTTAAAGTCACTATCAACTTTCAAATAGCACTGTTCTGGAGTCCGGATTCAATTGTCAATCCATAGCTTTCCTTGCAATGAGAAAGAGAAGAGGAAAAAGCTGCAGTTGATAGGGTAATAATAGTCACAATTCTTAAACAAATGAGAAAAAGCATTCAGAAGCAGATTTCAGACTTCCTGCAGAGTTTAGCCTCAATCCTAATCAAACACACCTGAACAAGCTGATTTAGGTCTTACTCGGCAGGTGAAGTTGAAGCTAAACTTTGCAGGTAAGTGGACCTTGAGGGCCAAAGTTAAGAACCTAGCTGGTTTATACTTTTTTTTAACCCTCAATGGTACAGAAGGAAGTGATTGTGAAAATGTTCAAATGTTCCACCATTCTTTTTTTGAGGGATCTGAAGGAGCATTCGGACACGGAAATGGCTAATACATCACATGGCATCAGACTTAACAACTGAATGTTACAGGCATTACTTACACAGGATAACTGACTTTGGTTACCTGCTCTTATGGACATTATTCAATCCTGCTCTTGTCTACTGTAGTACGAGAACAAATTTGAGAGTCACACCTTTTTGTAAAACAGCTGTCAATCTCAAACACTGACTTTGTGAAAACGGCTTACAAATTCCTGAAAAGAATATGAAATTACTCATACTTGTAAGTCAAGAAGGTATTTCATGAAGAACTTCTTGACTTACTGTAGGTATGCAGGTAAGTGCTGTTGAAAAAAACACTATTTAAAGGGATAGCTCACCCAAAAATGAAAATTGTGTCATTAATTACATTTACATTTACGCATTTAGCAGACGCTTTTATCCAAAGCGACTTACAGTGCATTCAGGTTATACATGTTTTGTCAGCATGTGTGTTCCCTGGGAATCGAACCCACAACCTCGAATTACCCACAACGCAATGCTCTAACCACTGAGCCACAGGAACACGTTATTGTTCCTGTGGTTACCTGACTTGTCGTAATTACTCGACTTGTCAAAGTCTGACATGGAAGAGAAGAAATTGTTGAATAAAGTCCTTATTTTTGTTTTCTTATTTTGTCACATGGACCATTTTAATGATGGCCTTACTACCTTTCTGGGCCTTGAATGTGTCAGTTGACTTGCAGAGTCAGAAAGCGCTCAGATTACATTGAAAATATCTTAATTTGTACAAAGAAGATAAAGCAAGGTCTTATGGGTTTGGAACAAATAATTAATGACAGAATTTTAATGTTTGGGTGATTATCCCTTTAAAACCTGTTCACACAAAGAACAGCAACACTTACTAATAGAGTTATCATTACATAGAGGTTATTGCTTTGGTGTGAACGGGACTTTACTTGACAAGAACTTCCCAGCTCACAGTTCTCCACCAACTTTTCAAATGTGATGGCTCCCCAGCCCCTCAGGTGTCATGGGATATAAAGTATCCACGGTTTGTACTTCTAAATCTCATCTGAGGTATCCTTGTACTCTCCGCTCATAGTTTGCTTACCATATCATTATCATACTAAATATTCAACATCCTGCTCACATGCACTGCTGCTTGCAAACTGTGTAGAAGGGAAGTGTGCATATTCGACCACCTGTAACAGGACTGTAACAGAAACTGGGTTGAGCGGACCTAAACTCTTTTCAGTTCTGAGATGTTATTAGCACGTTTAACAGTCATTATCATCACACACAGGCACTCACGTCACCACTCTGGAGGGCTAAAATAGGGAAAGAAGCAGAAAAAAGAGAAGATGTAATTGGGTTCACGTCTTTTCTTCGGGAGTGCATGAGTAGCTCTAATCTTCCTCCACTGCCCTAAACCAAGATTAGACAGACTCCTGAGACCACCACCTTCTCTCTTTCCCTCTCTCGTTCTCTCGCTTCACCCAATCTGAAATAATTAACTGCTATAAGTGAAATTAATTACGTTAATTAGAACAGCCGAGTTATTTTGGGGTCCAAGAAGATGGAGAGGAAGGTTTGGGACGCATTGACCCTTCTGCACACCTTGTGTGTGTGTGTGTGTGTGTGTGTGTGTGTGTGTGTGTTAGAAGGGAAAGGTAAAAGGTCACATGAAATTGGGAGAAATGAGGCTGTGGAAAAAACTCCTAGTCATTTCTGATCATAAAAAAGGGTGATTCAAGCCTTTGTGGGGAAACTATGGGTCGTCTTTCCTCTGATATAACCCTCGGAAATGGTTCTTCCAGGATTTATTTCACAGAAAGGGTCAGATGGTTCTTTGAAAAACTACTTAGAGGAAGTATCATCTATAAAATAAAAACTGACTGCCAGACTCACAGAGACGCCATCATTGACATCTGTTTCTCACACAAACCGCAGACAGGCACAGAGTCAAAAGCAACAGTGAAAGTAAAGCACAATAGAAAAATATGAGTGTGAGCTTGATCATTTCTCATCTCTGCCAGGCCTGAAATGACTTCTCTCTTGACCCTGAAGAGTCTTACCTCATTTCTCTGAGCTAGAACATTAGATGAAAGCCTAAGGGCTGCTTAAGGGTACAATGACAGGAAAAGCAAAGCAAACTTAGGTCAGGCTATAAAGCCCGGAGTCCTGTGTGTTTGATGCCACTGCTGCTTCACACGTGCTGCTGTTTTAATGCAGCATTAAACAGCATTTACAAGACATTTAAATAATGTTATCTATGACTGAAGCAAACAACATTGTTTGCATAAAATAAAACCTAAATTCAGCATGAACTATAAATTCATTCATTCTAAATGCTCGTTAATCATCTTATTATAAACAATTAATTGTTTAATTTGTTTTTGCTTTTGACCCCATCATTTTATAAAATGTCATAACTTGATCTTTCAGTGAAACGACAGACTTCGCTAATCTCCAATCATTTAGTCCACTTATGTGCCACCACTTTCTTACAAAAGACTGCAAACTAACTTTCAGATCTGCCTCCAACAACTGAAATAATTTAAATAAGCATCGAAATAAGTCATACGGGGACCAATATGGACAAAATTATACTTCTGTTACATTTTATTGAATAACTATGTTCAGCTACTTTGTTTAGTTTGCTTTTTTGGACACAAATATTTTGGATACGATTTTGTGAACCATAGAAACAAAACTCTTGGAACGCTTGTCCAATCAAATTAGTGGACCAGAACTAACTGTATGAATTAATAATGCATATTTCAATTTCAGCAGCAAATGTGATGCACACCTAATTGCTGAAATTAGATGAATTGAATATTTTATTTTGCATTGCATTCATATTGGCTTCGAAAATGGCTTTTTAGTCTATTTATTTCCTTTTTTTAAGTCATTGTAAATATCAAGCATTATGGGTAATATAATATAATATCATATAAATTACATGTACAATGTAATATAATAATATAGGGGGATTTTTAATTTTTTTTTATGAATCATGCACAATAAAGTTTTACTAAGAAAGAGAACAGAGTAAAGAGTAAAACTGCTTTAATGTTGACTTAAAAAAAGTGAAAATGAACCACAACTGTTATAACACTCAGGACAAGCCAAGGTTATGCTGGGAAAGACATTTACATCATCAGAATGATTTTACAACCAGTGTGTTCATAGCAGGCGAGGGGGCCCAAAGACCCTCAGCACCATCTGCCTGAGACATCAACCGCTCTGAGGTCAGAACCTGCATGTCTCGTATCACAATTTACAAGACCACTGCTGAGATTTAGGGATAAAAGATAACACTTAAAATGAAGCAGTACATTTCTGAGAGAATTACACTCATAAACTGCTTGGCACCTCCACAAGGTGAGCAGGATACTGATAGAATGAAAGCTGAAGATGACAATAGGAAAGTTAATCCTCTCTCTCTCTTTTATTCATATTCCTGTAGTGTGCTCCCTCTTGTTCCCTGTGCTTATAGTGAGTCTAAACCAGGCCGGTCCTCCATCTCTCTTATGCTGGCACCGAGACAGGAGAGCCCACAGTGTATCTGTAATGAATACAAATCCCGATACATTACTTCTGGCTACGGCCCAGCCCCAGCGCTCAACCACTTCCTGTTCCCCAGTGATCAAACTGCCGACTGTATTAATCAGAGGTGTTAAACTGAGGTTTGTGTTCTGTTGCAATGTGCAACTGGATCTCTCATGAGAGAGGAGACATCCAATATGGCTCAAATACAATGGGGTGAGTATTCATCCGTTCTGGACAGAATTTTGGTTCTGAGAATGAGCCAACCAGACATTTACGACATGCCTTGATATTTAGGCTCAAATATGACAGCAGCAATAATCCACTACAACTCCAAAAAGAAGAGGGGAAAAAAGGTCACAAACTAGAGCAGACTAAACAGGATCTCTAAACTTTCTCAAAATCTCAAAACTGATTAGGTCAAGAGATTTTGCGACACAGTCATGCAGTGTCTTAAAATTTTGATAATAATGTTAGAATAAGCATATTAGCAATCACTTCAATGTATAACCATACACTCAAAACACAAAACTAAAATTAAATTAAATTTAAAAAATCATAACAATTGAATAAAATTAAATTAAAAAGATCATTAACTGTATGTGGTGTAAATAAATCCTATTTTGTCCCATTTATTTTCTATCTGTCCCCAGTATTGCTTTGCACTCTGTAAATGTATTACTGACAGGTTCAACAAATTAACCCAAAAATGACTCAATTAAGCAATTAAGCTATGACATCAATTTCTAAATGTGACACGTTTTAGGGGAAATTAAACAAGTCTCACTTTTGTATTGTTTTATCATCATATCCAGCTTCTCCGCTCTTATGCTCCAACATCCGAGACAAAACTCTCATGAGAAAACCAATCAGTCTGATCAAATACGTGACTATAGGGATTTAATAAAAGTTCAATAGGAGCTCCTGATCTACAGCTAATTTGGTCTTTACATTGATTGCTATATATATAAGTAGTGTTTATTTCAAGCTATAAAATTGGTTATATGTAACATTTTAAAGTCATTTTGGTGCAACCTCAATCCATTTTCACTCATTTCAAACATATTAGCAGATAAAATCCAGATCTTAGCTGCAACTGCAATAGACAAAACCTTATCCCGATCCAAAATTTGATCCAAGCAACTTTTTTTCAGCACATCATGAGGTCCAAAGGGCACCGCATGCAAAGAATGACCCTTTTAACAGCTTGTTCATAGAAATCAATCAGGTCTTGGAGAGTTCTCCATCTCGGTTAAGCCGAAAGCAGCACAGGGTTGACAGCAGTGGAAGTAGTCCAACATGCTTTCTTTCTTTCCATATCTCACATTTGTCTTTTCAATGATGTAAGCATGTCATGTGTAGTTTCCAAAATGACAGACATTTTATCCAAAACCATTTAAACAACACACCGAGTACAAAGAGAGAGAGAAGGAAAAGGAGGTTTTACTCTTTGGAAACCTGCCCCGTATTCATTATCTGAGAAGAAATACATCCCCACCAAATCCAACAGTAATCCTGGATTCAGCAGTAGAACCGAAGTTCATCAGGCATAAAACACGCCTACATTTCCTCCCGGGCCAAGCTTCCACTGCGCCTGAAGGGCACCTTGAGAAGACTCAAGTGTTTCATAAGCAGGCCAGGTTTCTTCTACATCTAATTACACTGCAAATTGTGCTCTGGGATAATGCATTTCCACTCAAAATGCATTCAAATAATGAATCAATTAATCACCTGCCAACTAACAACAGGTTCAACATATGCACATTTATGGCCACACACTACTTATCACCACTACCCAGAGCCCATACGTCTATAATCAGATAAGAGTCATGCACTTGTGTCTGTATGTACAGCTGCATAAACAGAAACACAATAAGATCAAACCCGCCAAGAATAAACATAGAGAACTATATTACATGATTAGCCAGGTTTCAGATGCTTCAAATCTTCTTCTCACAGAGATACTCAAGAAGAATATATGAAATTAAAAAATAAATAAGAATTGTGTGGCATTTAGTATGTGTCTGTAGATTTAAGACTATATGAGTACCAGTCATTGACAAAATAAACTGTTATCATATATTTATTGTAGAATATATAGCATATATATTTTTATTATAAAATGTCCCTAGCTCCCCACAGCAATACCAATTAGCAAATCAAGGTTTTAGTAGGGCTGGTCTATGACAAATGTCTTTTCCTAACTTCTTTTTTCAATAGGTAACGCATTAGTACGGGGAAAAAAATGCATTAATCCATTTGATTTCAAGGGCATCCATTAAATACTGAATACTGGAAAGGACATTTAAATTGATAAACCGTATTTTCCAAACTTCTTAAGCACACACATTTCGGACAGTGAATTATACTGGTGTCAAAGATTCATGAATGCTTTTCAAGATGCAGGCAGAACACGGTGTTATTTGGCATTGTCCTTGCTTGCACAAATCATTTTTTATGAAAAATAAATCAATTTGTTTTACTATGAACTGTAACATTTTAATAGTACAATAAAGACCATGAATTACAATATATAAAACTGGCCCTTTCTTTGCGTCAACAGACCAAGTGAAAACAGATTTTTGACCTCAGCAGTCAGGCTTTTCATGCCATCTTTGGCCTATTGGTTATTGCTGAAGTAGTGCTACATGGTTTAGACAGGACCGATAACTTGCACGGTTCTCAGCTGTCTAATATACCACCATAGGACATTACTTGAATAAATTGTGTCAAAGTGAGAAAAAATAAATAAATGCAATACCAAAAAATGGAAGGTTCCTGAAGCTTAATGCAGTTAATATTTTATCCACATGGTTTAGGTTTACAGTGCCTGGGCTGGTAGAATGTGCGATACAATTTTAGAGTCTGTGTAGATTGATAAGTTGACTAGGTCAGGTCACTTATAGTGAACCCAAAAATGAAAAACCATGTTGTTCCAAACTTGTATGACTTACTTTCTTCTGTGGAACACAAAAGAAGATTTACTAAAGATTATTTTAGCTGTTTTCGACCAAAAACAACATTGGACACTGTTGACTTTTACTGTATAAAATATAAATGATAGGCCATTTTTACCCTGGGTTATGCTTTTGTACAAGTTGTAAAACTGTAGAGCAAGAGTTGTTTAGCAAAAGATGAGTAATAATAAGGTGTTTAGCAAAAGACAACCAATCGCAAACCACCTCCCATCTCATTAATTATTCATGTGCTTTGTACAGAAACATTCATGCTCTGTTTAGTTTCAGTGTCTGAAGGCGACAGTTAAAATGTTGAACAGTGACAGCAAACACTCATCTTTGTTTTCCTTCTATTTTTGTCTTTGATATTTTTGAAGTTTCTTGTTTTTTCAGAGTATGTTTCAGAAGACACCCAGAACAGATTTATCTGGTGATATTTCCACGGATGGACAAGCGGTTAATGAAATGTGCTGTCCTTGTACAATCAATGTTCTTCACCTTGTAAATATACAAAAAAGAACACCATCACAGGGTGGTCAAATGTAAAACTGAAATCTAACTACCCACAGTTAATTCCCAACTAAGGTAACTCAAGATGACATGAACTCAGGGTCATTAAAAATCCCTTGGCACTTCTCGTAAAGAGTAGGGGTGTAACCCCGGTGTCCTGGACAAATTCCCTCCACTGGCCCTTGTCAATCATGACCTCCTAATAATCCACTTGATTTGCTCAATGACTCTCTCTTCTCTCCACCTGTAGCTGGTGTGTGGTGAGCGCACTGGCACCATTGTCCTGTGGCAGCCGTCGTATCATCCAAGTGGATGCTGCACACTGGTGGTGGTTGAGGAGAGACACCCCCCCCCCCCCCCCCCACCCCACCCAACATGATTGTAAAGCACTTTGGGTGTACAGTCATACACAATAAAGCACTATATAAATGCATCTTTCATTCATTCATAACAGAAAGTCCATAGTTTCAAGTAGAAGATATTTTGAACAATGATTTTTGTCCACACAATACCACAGAGAACAAAATCTCTTATTTTGTGTTCCACAGATAAAAGAATGTAAAACAAGTTTGGAACAACATGAGGATTAATAAATGATGACAGAATTTTCACGTTTAAATGAACCATCCCTTGAAGTCCCAAGGGCAAATCCAGTATACAGATTAACCAAATGCTTGTAGGGCTAATATTCAGAAGGGTATGGGTTTGAGTCCCCGGGGCCTAATGCCTTGGAGAAGAGCTGCATTGTGCCATGCTGATGTGCCTGGAACAGCAGGTGTGTGTCTGCTTTTGTCAGAGAGTGCCAGAGCGAGTAAACTGTTTAGATAGAGTCCATCTGTGCCGGTACAGAACACAGAGGTGTCCAGTCAGCAGCTTTAGAATGGTGCACAAAGAATCGGTCATCATATGGATCCAGGATGAATCAGAGCAAGAATGCATGGAGGAAGATGTACAAAATAAGATGTGGCCTTTAAAAGTGCACCACTGTGCCTCTCTTTTTGCTCTTTTCATCTCAATGCTCAGGTCTAAAATGTGTTATATCAGCACTTTTAGTCATTCCATGCCAAAACAGTTCTGACCCAAAGAATGTCAACGTCCCACGTCTGGCAAACAGCGGCACCCTCTAATCAAGGCCCGAGTCCCCATCTCACTCACCACATGTAGATTTATTGCCTCGCTGTGCACTTGTAGGGCTCTTTTCAAGCATCATGATTAATCGGCCAAGGACGCCGATAACAGAGTCATGACATGCCTGTTTTCTCACCGGTTTCATTCATATGTCTGAAGGTCGAGAGAGCAGAGAGAGAGATTGTTAACTGAGGAAGAAACAGAAAAGCAGAGGAACCCTGAAGGGTCTTTCTCTGGGCTGCTAAACATCATGGCCGGTGTTATTATTTCCACCGGCAGCCTGTGTTTGCGTGTCGTTATGTGCCGTCACAGGGAATTATGGGAGTCTTGGGTGATTAGCACTGATGAGAAGCAGATGGCTGCAGAGGTACTGTAAGACGACACAGCGTTAGCGGTTAGCATGCTAGCCGGTGTTGCGCTGCAGCTGACACTGTTCTTGTGCCGCAGCTGTGTGCTAAACGCTCGTAAAAGCAGGACTTTGAACAGCGCTGAAACAAAATACACATGCTTACGCACACGTTTAAAGCTATAGACAGACGTTTGGCTATTGAATGCAGTTCAGGGAAAAGTGAGGCGAGTTGTGATCCCTGTGCCAGAACAGAGTTGGGCCCAGACCCAAACGATCCATCACGATAAGTTGTCACGAGAGACTTGATTCCAGCAACATGGCTGAAGGATTTTGTTCCTTCTAATGCCTGTGTAAACACAGTGTCAGTGTTACTACGGACCCCTGAGCCTGTTTTTAAGTACATTTTCATGCTCAGATCGAACAGTTTGCTGAGGTGGGAAAGGCCCAATGGGTTTAGTACCGAATTATAAAAGAATTTACTGTTAGCTAATTAACTGGTTTAGTATTGATTGTGAAACAAAACCCTGGAAAAGCATTAAACTGGCTGGGAGAAATGAAAACGAGAGAGAATGAAAGATGATCATGAGCTTCTATCTTCCTGTTGAACAGGAAATCTACAGGCTAATCCAATTACACCAGAACTCAACGCTTAATCAAATAAGGGTTAAAAACACTGTATTTATCTGTTTCAGTCATGTGACCTTTTCAACCTGGAATGGAGAATGAAACATTCATGTGTTTGTGTTGTTTTCTATTACACAATAAAATATACAGTATACATTTATACCGTAACTTCTAATTTCAACAATTTAAAATAAGTGTTTTTGGTTTTCATATATTTGAAAATGTAATTTATTCCTGTGATCAGGGTGCTGAAAATGGGATTTGTGAAATTTTGGAGGGTCTCAAAAAATATTGACAATGTGTTATTTTGACGTGCGATATTTACATTTTGTGTAATGCGATCATCGTGGATTATCATGTGTAAAATTGCAACAAAAAATCATTCATTCTTGCATGACGGCGATTTATATCTAATTCACTTCAATAAAGAGAACTATACATGCTATTCTTGTCATAAGCATCAAGGTGTGCGGGCGCTGCGGTGCAAATTCCACTCAGGCTTAGTACATGTTAACTCAAAGATTCTTAGAAAACAATATAAACGTTGGAGGCTGTTGATCTGCGCGCAAAGTCCTTGAAATCCATTCTGCAGTTAACATCATATAGCCACCATGGCAAAAAAAATAATAAGATAGTTGAATTAATGTTGGTTTTTACTAAGAAATTGTGCAGTAATGACATTAATAGCACGACCGATTCACCGATTCCCAGGCCTCTGTGGTCGATTCTGTGTTAAGGTAAGGCATGTTATTTTGCAGTTGTCTTGTGGCTGGGTTGTTACGTAGGTCTGCGTGACTCTCGATGTCTTAGGCCTAATTGAACGGAGGAATTATGGAATTCTTCTGCAGCCTGACGAGTAACTTTAATCGTTGTTCATGTGAACTCAAAGACAGCCTGATGCTTGGTTTATAAACTATTTGTGAGTGGCTGCTTGTTGTTTCACCTATCAATCCGTGTCGATAGCGTATAATAGGGTAAATCCTGTATAGTGATTTATCCTATGCAGGGCTGTAACCAACCACCAAAGACATTGAGGGGGACAAGTTCCCCCCAATTATTCTAAATTGCCAAATGCCCCCTCAATATTTGAAATTCTTGAAGTAATCTGCTGTCCTCCATTCCGCAGCGCTCTTGTTAGGATGACAAAAAAAGCTTTAAAAGTCTGCTCTGCCACAGCGGGCTAACAGCTAATATGGTGTTGAAAAAACACATCTTATTATAAAAAAAATCACAGTTAAAAACAGTTAATAACTTTGTGGCAACGTCATCATTATTAGATGAATAGAAAGAAATCTGCATTTATTTAAAATAAAAATCTTTTGCAACATTATAAAAGTCTTTGCTCTCACTTATGATCAATTTAATGCACCCTAGTTGAATAAAAGCAGTCATTTCTTATAGCCTTTAAAGTTTTGAATGGTAAAGTATGAATGACGACGATCACTGAACTTCACTAATGCCATTATGCATTTAATTAGTAGATCTTCGGGATTTTAAATTTACATTTACACATAATCAGGCTTCATGAACTTCTAGTTTAATTGTATCTGACTTGATCAGCTCTATGTTATAAATTTAATTTGCATGGGTAATGACTGCTAACATGTAAAAGACGTCGGAGATGAAATATCAGTGCTTTAGGCTGAACATTTTCTAACAAAATGAGCAAAAACCAAAAGGTATAACAATTATCCTTGCTGTCCCCCAGGGAGCAGTTTCACTTTTTCAAGATTAATATAATTAGAAACAAGTTTTGAGGACTATGGTCACATCCCTCATGTATCCGCCGAACAAAGCATGAGCATAACGAAACATCATATCATCATAACCGAAGCTGTTCTAACAGTAAATTAATAACTTACATCAATACAAATAAAAATGTGGTGTTATATGTTAAGTGCACTAAGGGAGTCCGTTAAAACTGATTGTCTGATTACACGAAGAATAAACGCACAGATTTGGCTCTAATCAAAGCACCCACAACAGAACACCTTCTCAAAGCACATGATTTCATAACCTGTGAGAAGAATAACGCTATTCAAAACATAATGCATGCATATCATGAGGCAATAGTAAGAATGGTTTACCCTTTCACAACATGACTCGAACACAACACAAATTGCTCATTAGAAAATGTCTTCATCACTAAAAGCCCAAAATCTTTATAATATGAAAATGATAAACAACATTATATACATATAGTGTATAAAAAAATGACTTTATTTTGTTTATAAATGTTTTGCCATTTGAGGCAACAAATCAATTCTTTCTTCATATGTATTCTTTATGGGGATATTTTCATGCACAAAATAGTGCAATCTGTATTTCAGGTAAATCAAACTCGCCAAAGTGTCGGTAAAGTCAGAAAAAGCTTAATCTCTAAAGCTACCGCTGCCTTAAAGGTCATATCATGAAAGACCACATTTGCCTTGATCTCCTGAAATAAACATAGCACCCGCGTCTCTGCATATCCTTCTGAAGGATCCCAGCATTAGAAACAAGGGAAGTTTATCTTTATCAGTTCCTGACTGTTTTATTCTGGTCTTAACTGTTTGTTAAATACATGCATTTTATTGATCACAATGTAATGCAGCTTTGCAAAAAAATAGTTACTGAGGGATGAGGCAGCAGAAACTATATTAGACCTGACAGCAAACCCACAACTCAGTAACTGTTAACTCATTTAAAAAAAAACAAAGAGGTTAGCCAATCACAACGGAGGTCATTTACATGTGGTCTTAAAGGTACAAAAGAAACCGTAAATATAACTTAATGTCACCCATTTTTTAAGATTTAATTAATATAAACATTAGTTAATTTTGCTGTTATGCCAGCCATTACATTTGCAATTTATGTAGCTGGAGGGCTACACAGCCATATTATTTATTCATTTTTTGAGCAGGTCTTTTATCCGCACAGTTACACCTGAGGGAGGACAGGAACATGTGTGAAGGGCGAGTTTGACGCTCCTCGCTGAGCAGCCTATCCGTCAGGCAGCAAAAGCTTCAGACTACATTCAGTACTTGACAAAAGCAATTATTGTCTCATCTATGTAATCTACTGTTTTTAAATATGGTTTCAGGCGAAGTACATCCACCATTTCTTGCAAAGGTTTGGTTTTTAGGCTTTCAACAGTTTTGAATTCTCTCAGTTGCCATGGTGATGATGACTTGCTGGGGCACAACTGCTAGATGGCGCCAACATTTCAACACCTATGTACTCATCTCCAGCATGAGTGTCCGCGCGACTGTGAGCAAGTGTGTGAGTGTCAGAGAGAGTGAGTGTGTGTGAGAAAGAGACGGTGAATGAGAGATTTGACGTTAGTCTAATTGAAATGAGCCTAGAGGAGAAACTCAACATGCTGTCAAGACAGAGATGGACACAGAGAGGGACAGGAAGTGGGTGGATAACAGACAGACAGCGGGTATGGAACAGACAGGGAGAGAAAGGGACAGACAGCTGGTAGAGGACAGCCAGGGAGAGATAGACAGCAGGCAGAGGGCAGACAAACCTTGAGTCACTTTAACAAATGTTTGTCTCAGGGATGCAGAGAGAGACGGCATTTAGAAATGATGCTGTATGCAGTAAAACTGGCTATTTGTGCTGCGTTAAAACATCTATAGAGTGAATTTTTACAATAGGCAAAGATATAAAACATGCTATTAACATGGTACTGCATGATAGTAACTGTTAGGAGATGCTCAGGAGTTTTCTGAATTGACAAAGGTGAAGGTTAACCGTCACAATACCAACTAATTTGTTCAATGTGAAATTGCGTGATTTGTAATTAATTGTGATTTGTAAATGCAAATTAAGTATGAACCCGCACATATTTCATTTCAGTTATGTCAAACATCTTGAATAGTTTCTTTAAAAGTTGTAAACCTCTGAATGCGTTTAAGATTCGTCACCGAATTGAGCCGGGGCCTGTTTTTCTGTCATATTACAGGCGGGGTTGGATTGAGTGGATTTTGATGGAGACACGAGAGCAGCAGTCGTTTCAGACCGTGTGTGATGCTGGCATGACTGATGTGGCACATAAATCACTCGATGTAATATGCCCCTGCCATCTTTGGAGGGAAACCCACTCCATTCCCCCTACAAATACACACATCCATCATTCCCTCATTCAATATCCCCTAAACAAGAAAACAATACACTACCAATGTGTGATTAAAATTCAAGTGTATGCATCATTAATTATGTTAATCGGGTGGTCTGATTATTGAAAATGTGTTCCAGGGTCTTGAGTCAACAATTGAGCAACTTCTCGATATACAGTAAGACAATTAGAAATTTATGAATTGCAACCCAGGAAGGGCTGTAAAGTAGTCAACTGATATATGTTCCATGGTTGTCGCTGATGCATGACATATACACAAACTATAACAGCAAATGAGATGTGCATAAACTTCTAAAATGAAACACACTTACTTTACACAATGTAATCAATATACAGTCTTTTACAAATATTTACAATTAATTTGAGTTAGGCTAAGTTTACCTTTCATTGCTAAGGCAACACTTTTACAGCAGATTCTGTTGCCCATGTATGAACCCAAATATGAATCAATTAAGTGGCCTGACCAATACAAAGGTTTATTACTACTGTAAACACATGCACACAAAATTTAAATTATTTAACCTGATCTAATGAGAATTCATAAATATTGTACTAGATGGTGATTTAGTATAAATTTGGTATGATCTGACTCAAGAGATGTCTGAATTGTCAAAGGAGAAGGTTAGACATTTTACAAAAAAGTAGTAAAAATAACGAAGAATTTGTATGTATTCATACAATCGGACTTGAATGAAAATAAAAAAGATTTGTGGGTAAATGTGCACCAATAAACCCAACACTACACCAAACTCCCAGTGGAATGTGAGTATATTGAACATGCAAAAAAATTGTTTTAAATAAATAATAATAAATGTACAAACAAATTCACTCATAAATTGGCAGTACATTTTAAAAAACTATTCTAACGCCCAGAACACATCAAGCCGACACCGACGAACTAGTGGCGACGAAAGCAGACTGCGGGGTTGGCTCACGTTGGCAGCGCCTGTGTCCTAATTTGCCCCGACAACAATGCTCAACAACCAACTGCAAAGAAGCACGTCCATTCTGCGCCTTATCTCATTTACTGGTTCGCCAGATGAACAGCCCATCAGAATGATCAGATGGCCCGAGTGACAGACGAGCTCCGATGCAGACTAAAAAAAAAGTAGACGAGGACCAACTTCAGCCGACGGTGCGGAACACACTGAGAAAACGGAAAAAACTGCCCAACGGCCAACCGTCGGCTTGGTGTGTTCTGGGCTTAAAGAAACTGCAAGTAAATTGTTCGATTAAACATTCATTTTGAAGTACAAAAAATGTATAGTATCATCATCTAAAAGGTACTCCGGTAATTTTTGTTTTATTTACAACATTGAAAAAAAACAAATTCACAGTGTACAAAAAAAAACAAGAATACCTACAACGAATATACATTTGCAACAAATTCACCAAGTCTTAAAATTACTCTAACATTCTTAATACTATATAAGTTTTCCTAATAAATTATGAAGCTGTGATTTAGTTCAAATCTGTAACAATGTGATTTGTACGAAAACGTATGATTTTTAATCATCAAGAAATAGACATTTTATCTGCATCCCTAACTCCACCTCTAAATGAGCTAAGGCATGAGCTGGTCATGAAAATATACAAATAAGAACGAGCAATAGCCACCAATTAGCGAAAACTTAAAATCATGAGGTCATGAGTCTGTGCTGGAATTATCTGAAGTGATTTCATACTTGATACACCAGAACAAAACTCAGCTCACACTTGTCATTATGAAACTGCGATGAGACCCAGGTGATGGGAATAACTGTAATTCCGTGCACAGGAGGACACCTGGGTGAGTAAGATCAGGTCAAGGCCGTGTGATAAATGAGCTACTATTGCCAAGTGCCTGCTTGCTGAGTGCCGGTCAGACCCATAATGCCTTGCTCTCATAGCTGAGCGAAGCTCAAACTGATGAATTAAACATGCAACCTACACTGAGAACTCAGCACTACCTAAACTAGGCCGCTAGCAGGAGGAACATCTAAAGACAGACAGAGGAGAGAGAGAGAGATGGGGTATGAAGGAGAAGGGAAATACTGAAACATCCACGCAAAAGACCCAACCATCATGTCCCAAGGTCAGATTTGTTGCTAAACCTTCAGACAGTCGTTCTCTCCACCTCAGACCTGAAATCTTTGGGCTATTGACTTTTGAATTTGACCCAACGCCCCACACGGTATCTACAGCAAAACCAACACGGGACGCAAGCAGAAAATCAATTGTGGGCCAACATTTTGTTCTCTTTCTTGCTATCATTCATGGTGCTGGTTAATATCTTGAGTGAGGCAGTGCGCTGTACGACTGAGGGTTTAAAAGAGACAGCAGTCTGGAGGGAACTGATCTGATATTCACTCAGAGCAAACGTATCGGGACTGGCCTACATACACAACTATACTCACACTTCCACCCACATTTAGAAGAGAAAAAATATCCCTTTTAACTCTCTCACATGCGGTCTCATTTTCTCTTTATCACTTATTGTTAGGCAAGAACCACTATTAGTATTACTCATATCTAAAGTTTAGGGAATTAAACAAACTAGTATGAAGTTAAAAAAGTCAAAAAAAGCAGCCAATTACAATAAAGTTTTAAAAAAGGTTTTAAAAAAGATTGAGCAATGATATTTTAATGAAAAACTACAAGGTCATTTCTGATTGTTAAACAAAAATGAAACGTATGCATGGATGGATTTTTCACAGTAAGATCATTAATATGCATTTAGAACATAGTGAACTTCATACAGACTTTAATGTTTTTGTCGTAATTCACAAGATTTTGTAAGCTGCAAATTTTTGCAAAATATATTAGTGACATTTAGGGTAAAATACCGGCAGCTGTGGTTGCCAGACCTTTACTGTAAAAAATATAGTAGCAACATTTTAGGTTTTACAGACTTATCTTTACGTTTTTTCACTGTAAACTGTACAATTACTTATTTTATTCACTTACAAAAAAAAAACATTTTAAATAACAGTATTTTACTGTAAAATTGTATTAAAATGTAACTACACTTATCCACCACATATAGTACGAAAAAACTGACTGTTAAACCAATTAACTATTACTGTAGCATTTTTACAGTGTACAGAACACTAAGGTGATTCAAGAAATTAAAGAAGAGATTAAAGTATTTATTGAAAATAACCTGGAATTCAGGATACATCTGATCTTTGGAAACACAATGAGTCAAACCGAAACTTTCTACTGAAGCCAACAGAAGGCAAAAATGTATCTGCTCTTACGGCTGAATAAGTTTCTTCTTCAATTTTTTTTAAGATGCCTGGCAATAGAAATGTTTTGTCAGATTTCCAGAAGTAAGTAGTTTTGTTTTCAAAGGCTATTAGACTCACTTTGTCAGATGGTGGACAATATAAAAGACCCTGTACTTAACTTAGTTCCATCATTATGTTGGATGCTGTCAGTTTACTTCTCAACTGAAGAGGAAACAACAGATGTAGTTTGGTCTTTATGTACCTAATAAATACTACTAACTCTTATTGGTTACGCATCACACTATACTGCTGGTTTCTTATGAGCATGAAAAGGCATGAATCATAGGAATGTCCATTTAAAATGTTTATTTCACAATCAAACCACAGGACTAATTATCCCGAAAAATGTCGTCCTGACTGGAATATGTAAAACAGGGGTCGTCATGATTTTATCAGGATGTCTGGTCACCCTTGGGGGTGGGCTGGTAAGAAAACACAGAGCAACCACTCAAAACACCAGATCGCACAGAACTAATAAATGTTACATTTTGAACACATTAGCAACACGCTGACAAATATGGCACATGGACAATCACGACCAAAACCTACACTTTTGACTGTATGATGCATTATATAAGTTGTGTAGTAAATCAATTAAACACAAGGAGCTGTTCACCAGTAAACAAGTGGAAATTATCTGTTTGTGTTAATAACACAGAATGACAAAGTGCAGCTTTCTTACTCCAACTGGAAAACATTTCAAACTCAAAGTACAAGGCAGATTTGGTTAAAGATTAAGGTCTTGAAATCCAAGTTTATTTCCACCCCAAAAATTCTGCTTCTCATATTGAAACTGTTACCGATTAAATATTAAGATGATGAACTGACGTTACAGTGATAGTTACGACCAGTCGCAACTCGTTTAGCGCACACTCATGCAGTCTTTGCTAGTGGAACCGTAGTTCAGAGGAGTGAGAGATGGTTATTAGACTCCCGTGTCGTGACCCGCAGCTGACTCACATGTTAACGGGGGGCTTTGGTTCTTTCCCATAATGCTGAGGGTGCCTGCGGTGCCAATGTGTCACAAGCAGCTGTTTTATGCTTTATTAACATATACGCTTTTATTCATGCTTCCATAATGCATAATCTACTGCCTTATCCATTCATGCATCCTACTTGCTCTGGATGTGACACCGAGCACTGGGTTTGGGAGAAGAGGACCTAACGGAAACACACACACACACATATAAGAGTTTTATGATCTGGGTGGGGTGTACACACATCAAACATGCAGAATGCGCGTTTGCATGCATGTGTGTGTGTGTTTATGGAGCCTAGTGATGTAAACAAATCCCCCTGAAGTTCACTATGAAACTTTTCTTGCATCTATTGAGCAACAAACATTGGGTCCCACATTATATTAGGTGGCCTTAATTACTATATACTTACATTTAAATTAATAATTTGGTTGAATGCACTTAATGTGTACATACATGTTTTTACATTGTACTTTCTTTAATGCACTGTAATGTTAACAAGCTGCATTCTTTGAGTTAGAATGATTTGAGTTACAATGTTGCAGGTATTTAAAAGTGAGGGAAAAAACCATTTGACAAATCCAGGGAATCATCTATATTTGAACTGATAAAATCCACAACAGTAAATATGATTTCGGGTGCAGTATGAGCATGTGGTATCACCACTGTGCACCTAACCTCAGGTTGCTCCAGGGGGATTGCCAGAGCAACAAGTGTACTGTGAGTCACTTTGGATAAAAGCATTTGCTAAATGACTACTTACAGTGTTCAGCATGTGATTACTGACATATTCAAGTAACATACCACAATCAGTTTAAATGCAGTAAACATGTATGAAAGCACACTGGCTGGAAACACAAGCACTGATGTAAAGCAGAAGCGAGAGTAGATGATTTGTGCTCAACATGCGTGTTTTCACAGACAGCTAATAAGTCCCGAGTGTTGCACTCCTGTGACTGTTCGACACCTAACATGTCCAACAATCCCACAGTGACAAACGCCAACTGCTCTGCAGATCGAGAAGTCTCGCTGACAATGCGAACTCATTAATTGACCGTCCTAAGAAATATTCCTCAAATTAAGTTTCAGAAGTGATTGAGGAGTGGCTTGTTGTGATATCTAGTAAACAGAAGCAAAATCAAAAGGATCTGTAAAGATCCACATTGTTGTCTGTATGTTACATATAGAGGATACACAGAGTCAAACGAAGAAAGCAAGAAACTGGAGACTATCTTTGTGTGACGGCAGACACTCTTAGCCAAAGCCGCGGTAATAAACAAGCTGACAACTTTCCCAACTTCACCGCGCCTGCGAAGGATTTATGTTGATGCAAGTTTGGCGGTCTTAAATATTCATTAAGTAAACATTAAATACTCTTTGAACAAACAACATTAGCAAACGGATTCCAGGAAACTAGCAACCTGTGTACACTTGCGTGGGATTCTGGTGACCTGCATGTGTTCGACAGTGGCAGAAGCAAGAAACACTCGATCCCTCAGCACTGCCCCGAGGAAGGAGGAAAAGTCCAAGACAGAAAGTCATCCGAGATGGCGTCCTGGAGGCTCGTCAGACATTTTGAGATCTACCATAAACATATTCGTTAAGCTAATGAGCTGAGCTACCTGTGCTATGAACCTGGCACAAAGCAGAATGAGGAAAGAAGCCACCCTCATTACCAATCAATGAGCATCAAGGGAAGCAACAACCTTCAAGAGAGAAAAAAAAAAAGAGCGAAAAGGAGAGAGGAATGCACAAACTAAAACCTTTCGAGCCATTTCAAACATATGTCTCTACACGGTGACATTTTTCTATGAAAAGCCTTATAAATGACTTGAGTGACATCATTTCATCACAGCATACAGCTAAAATAATGTCAATTAATTCAGCATTTTTGCCCCGGTTGAAGGAGTCTACTACAGAACAAACGTCGTACAAAACGTCTCTACTTGTGAGTCTCAGTAACTGCTTGTTCTAACACAAACATTTAAACACTTCGTGAGTCACATTCAACATTCCAGAAAGTGACGGTGTATATAGTGCACAAAACATGCTTTCCATCTTCCTGCTGTTGGAGTGTTTGTGCAGCAGAAGAAGTGCATGTTTGGCTGTGACACGTCGCACGGCTCTGGACCTGTGATTGACTGAGGCTGTGTTTACCTGAAAGCCTGCCCTCATCAGCAGCGGCTGACGACAACACAACACAAACATCTGCTGGGCTACAGGCCGTCTCGGAGATCCTGCTTTGTTAGGACACAAATATGCAGTGGACTAAAGATTGGGTTAATCATTTAGTTGGTTTTTGTTCACATTTAACTGGTCAGTGGATTTCCACTTTATACTCTCACCAGTCGGCCTGGATGCATGAAGTTATTTACTTCACAACAGTTCTTTTCTCACACATTAATAAATCAATCGCAATTATTTTTTGTGCATTGCACATGGATGGCTTTTCCTTTGCAAGTCATTTTCTCTACAGCTGCACAATTCTTTATGCTTGTATGACATCTCAAAGTACTATGTAAAATATATATTATTGCAATATTTGTTAGAAGTAACACAGTCAATTGGATGAGACATCTGGTCATACGATCACTGATATGACTGGAATCTTATATCCATCACTTTGAAATTCCTTAAAAGTAGTTTTTGCCATTAGAAGCTAAACTTCTCTAATTAGCAAACAATTACTAAGACAAACTGATGTTATAAGAAGCTGTTGTGATGTTTCAGTGTCAAGAGGGAAGATGCAAATCTGAATATAACAAAGACAAGCTGATCAAAGATAAGCGTTTACTGCCAAAACAAAGCATCTAAAATTAGATCCGGGATCTTTTTCCTGTCACTGTCATCCTGCTTATATTTTAATACCAAACAAAGAGTCTATCTCAGTGTATTCACTCAAATCAAACGGTAGTAAAACACACACCACTGTCCCTCACACTAAAGAAATATCATTATTCCAGTTGTCATAATAGACTTGGGTTTTTTGCATGACAGATGTGCAGTAGGCCTGAGGGAGCGGGGTTACATTATTGACAGCAATTTACAGGCTTTGCTCGGATGCGTTTGTTCACTCAGGTGCGGCAGGTGCGCGCACGGGGAGCGGGCTTATCGCGAGCTGCGCTGTTGCTATGGGTCGGCAGCTCCGTTGCGACGGATGGAGGGGGATCTTGTGAAGGGAAGAGAGCGAGGCTCCGCGCTCTTCGCAAGCGCGCAACCTGTGGAGACTGCTGCGCCACACCAGCTGTCTGATAAGAAGGGGAATTCAACAGATGCACGCTAGAATGAGGGGGCATCACTGACGGTGCTTCATTTCACCATTTGAGATGCTCACAACAGAATAATCACTGTGAACTGATGCGCCGAGGACACCACCACCCCGAGTTCATTTCAACTGCTGGACCGCACAAAAAGATTAAAAGGCCATTTTAAGTCTGAAGCAGCTGACGGGATAATCGGCTGGCATCTGTGTGCGCGTCTCTGGCCACATGCTCTATATGCATGATCAAGCCGTGGAGAGCCATCCAACAAGTTTATCAACTTCATACACGCATTTCCCTCCAAAATAATAATAAAATAGCTGTCGGGCATGAGTGGTTATGTTGCATGGCATTTGTTGATCGTCCTCCAAAGGAGACACGAGTGCGTATAGCGTGTTTGAAAATGGAAGGGTTTGGGTACACCCCCGCTTCTTTCCCCTGATAATGCCAACACACTCATCATACACCCCCCAACACATCCATACGGCACACACACACACACACACACAGTTTCCAAACAGAGGGAAGACAAATAGAGAAATTACCTTGATGGTTTTCAAGGGTGTCCTCCGGTATGTACATGTTTTTGCTTTCATTGACCATATATATGGTCCAGCTTTATCCGAAGGTGAATGAAGAAAAGGTTGTAAAAAAAGGAGGGGGTAGGAAAAAACAACCCAAGCGAAATAAATGAAAGAAAAAAGGGGCAAGAAAAAATGAAAAACGCAAAGCGTAAGATATTCCTTCTCTTGCGGCTTAGTTAATATTACCTGATACCCATTATGGAGCTAAAGATCAGGAAAGGATAATCGCAGGAACCACCTAAAAAAACGAACCAGTGCATCTTTGGAACATCCGGGCCCTATCTAAGAAACATGATACCAGCGCCGCTTGCTGATAATCGATAATCAAATCGGCGCGATTCGCTCGGAAACGGTTCGAAAAGGATGCTGCGAGAGCCTGGAGAAGCGCAGGAAACGCGGACGTAGGTTTCAGAGACCGTTCAGAAAGCGCAGCAAAAGGTAAAGGGGTGTATATTCCAGATCTCACGGGCTTTAATCTTCCCGTATGATCGATTCCATCTGAGATGTTCCACAACAGGCGTAGTTTGCGTCGCGCCTCGTTAGGAAATAGAGTGCAGAATCGGCCGCGTCCAGTCCATATTGGAGAGAAAGGGGAGTAGTCAGTCTGTGGCCCTGCAGAGAGAGAGCGCACACCACCAGCCTCTCTGCAATGATCTGACGACCAAACCCCCTCCCCTGTAGACTCCCTGACTGCTTCCAGATGTGACTGCGCTAGAAAGGAGAATAAATCCTCCACGCTTTTCCACACGGGCTGTATCTCTTTAGGGGGAGAGAGCAAACTTGGGAATCAGCTCCAATACAGTGAAGCATAGCCAGACTAAGAACCGATTCAAGTTCTTTTACAGTCCGGAATCATGTCAGAAGATGATTTGTACCACAACCAATCTGGCGTAAATACACTCACAGTCACAGCTCCATGCACCATGTTTTGACATTATCCACTTCCACAGGTGTCTGGGCTGATTTTCCCCTCAGCTGAGGTTTAACCGGCTGGACAGGCTATTTCCTGAGGACTGGCGGGCTCTGATAAATGGGACGATGGGGCCTGGGAATTTCTGCAAGATGACTGGGAATCTTTCATCAGCAAACGGCCTAGTACGAATTTAGCAGGCCCTTCCCTGGTCCCTCCCTCCATCCATGAGAAAACTTCACATGTCCCAAGAGACATCCCCTGCCCCCAGACTATCATTTCTCGCTCTCTGCGCATCAGAATTTCAGATTTTGAATTTTCATTCAGTCTGAAGAATCATGAAGCATGTAGCAGGAAAGAGAGGCACTCAAAACTGCAGGTTTTCAGACGTCCCTCTGGATGAATGAAAATCTGGCTCTCCCAGTGCGTGGACGTTCAATCTACGTCCAAGTTCTTTGATTGAATTTGGCTTTGAACAAAAGTTCATGACAGAGGTCAGCGATTTCCCTTCAGCATCCTCAAATAATTGATTAACTTTGGTATGTTTATACAAAGCACAGAGGAGATGTTCACAAAGTGTTTTTCAGTGCCACCCTGTAATCATAAGCTTCTGGGAATCCAGGGATCCAAAGAATTACAGCCATCGGTATACAGAATGAAAACTGGTTAATATGTGGCTTCAAAGATTATAAAGTTCCTCCCAGCTTCCAGACCCACATTTCAAATGTCAAGACAAATCATGTCTCTGTCTGCACACTGAATGTGATGTACAGCGGTGGCCGTACTCTACAGCCACAGGCTGCATGACTCTTTTACTAACACTATAATTAACCAATTAACTAAACATAACTGAGGCGACACATCCTCTTCCCTTCTGTACTGACTCTTACCCTATTTATCTCCATGCAATGGGAATTAAGTATACTGAACATAAAGGTTTTAGGTCTAAAGTAAATGTTAATTGATCAGGTTTACCACATTTTTGGCAAGTTCTGTTACCCAGCTGAAACGTACAAATTTGTACATGCAAATATTAATTTTGACCACATTATAAAAACTGGATGGGCTGCTGTGCTCTCTGGAATAGGTCTGAAATCCTGCCGAGAACGATGACAGATCACGAGTTATTGTAAAGTGATGCCCTCTAGTGGTAAATGTGTAAAGTGTCGTTGAGTAAAGTGTCCTTTAGAACAGGGGTCATCAAACTTGATACTGGAGGGCAGTTGTCCTGCAGAGTTTAGCTCCAACTTGCCTCAACACACTTGCCTGGAAGTTTGAAGTATACCTAGTAAGAACTTGATTAGCTGCTTCAGGTGTGTTTGATTAGGGTTGGAGCTAAACTCTGCAGGACACCGGCCCTCCAGGACTGAACTTGCTGACCACTGCTTTAGAAGGTGCTTTTTGGAAAAGACTAGTTAGTTATAATACATCACTCAACCCCGGTGTCTTACTCAAGGGCACAATAGCATTCAGTCTCTACGTTTTTCCTGTTGCAGCCTTCATGTGATGTCGCTAGTTGACAGTTCTTTTAAGAGTGCACACATTTTAATGTTATGTTAATGTTGTATTGGTTGACATGACAGTTGTCATGAATGCAGCAACATGCAAAAGCATGAATTCGGCTACTGGTAAAATTTTAAAGCACATTATTTTTAGTGAGACCTGATTATTTTAATACGTCAAACGTGTCAGAAAATACAGGGGGATAAACAGAGATAATATAAATGTGATTATGTGGTTTTGCAGGTCTATTCTACTGGAATAGAACAAGAGGGGGGAATCCTAAACGTGCCATTAAATTACAGCAACATAGGGAGGTTTGAATTGTAATAATTAAAATTTAGACAGTAAGTCCTCTGAACTGCATGTAGCCTATGTGTTTTAGAAATAACACACAAACAAACAAACTAAACAATTACAAAAACGTAATGCACCCTACCAGAGAATGAATAGTGCAGATAATTTCACATCCTCGAGGGCTCCCCTGGACGCACAAACTCTGCAGCGTCAGCTCACTTCATTACTCTCAATGACCAAGATGTAAAAACTAAAGGTGTGGTGGGTCTCTCAGGTGAGCTCAAGCATGCAGCTGCAGGGGGTTATCGGTTATCCACGCTCCTCGATTACTTTTCCTGTGTGCGCGCGAGCTCAGCGATCAGCTCGTGCTGTCTTCTTGTCAGCGCAAACATGGCGACAGCGGTAGCCGATCAGGAGTTAGATAAGTGAAATTAAGCGATATATTCACGTGTTAGTAGTTTGTAGATCATTTAAATCATATGTCAGGGGACCGGAACGAGAAGTAAAGTGTTTCAGTCCTGTTTTACGGAGTTGAATCTCGTTTTAAAGGGATTTTAGGATTTGTGCGGGATTTTAAGTGCAGGTAAGTTACACTCCTGTCCGATCTATAACAGGGCAGCTAACCAAAGCCTCGGTTATTTGATTTGTAAACTTGTGGAGGCATTAATTATTCAGTTATTGGTGGCAATCATCAGTATTACTGTTGTTCATACACGGTTGGGGATTTGACCAAACCGCTATCCCGCAGTACCAAACTTCTGTCGTAAACCGTCCCGCAGAGTTTGTGCTACGGACGGCAATGACGCCTCACATCGAGGCGCTATTAGTTCACTAGCCATCGACTTTACGACTTGCAATGAAAGAGGGACCCGAACCAAATGTTTCTCTTTTGGCTTGGGCAAAGCAACTTGCATAGGAGCACGTTAAGCACACAGCCTCATGGCTGAGAGTTTGGCACGGGGTGCTTACATTTGCTTTAGAATACATCGTTTAATTTATCGTCTTATTTAAGCCTTACTTATTCTATTAAGATATGAGTGTATACTCTGTATTATCATACACAAGTCTAATGTATTTCAAATGACTTTCACTGCTCTGATTTATTTAATAAACTTAAACAGGCTTACATTTATCAAATATTTGAATGTGTGCATGATTTGTTTGTACATTTATGCATTTAGCAGACGCTTTTATCCAAAGCGACTTACAATTGCTTTCAGGTTATACATTTTTAATCAGTATGTGTGTTCCCTGGGAATCGAACCCACAACCTTTTGCGCTGCTGACGCAATGCTCTACCACTGAGCCACACAGGAACACTTTTTTTTTTTTAAAGTTTAGTTAACCTGTAAGACCTTCGTTCATCTTTAGAACTCAAATTAAGAGATTTTGCTGTAATCTGACAGCTTTCGGACCCTGCTTAGACAGCAACGCAACAGACACATTCAAGGCCCAGAAAGGGTGTACCCGAACCCTTCCATTTTCTTTTTAAACTTTATATCTACATTTATACTAGAATAAAGTATTGAGACACAACTAGGCCAGTGGAGATTGTTGTAAGTACAACTTTTGGTCAGAAATGGGACATACAAGACAATGTATGCAGAAAGAACATTTTACAAAACTATAAAACATGCAGTATAAAGTTAAGTTCATACATTTAAATACATTTCAGATAAAGTAATTTTGTGGAGTAGTTAAAATATTCCTAACAGTCTATGACGCTTATAAACCATTGCTGATCAGCCTTACAGTTGTTGGAGTTAAACACTTTTCAATCAAAAACTGAATTTTTTAGTAAAACGTAATCTCGGGCATCTACATGATTTTATTTAAAGATCATATATTTTATTAACAGGACTGGAGTCATGACTGCAAGCACAGGTGGTGTCGGGAGCTGTTTATCCATGAGTCTGTCTGCCCTAAAGAGACTCGACCCCTACATCAGCAGCATCACAGACCTGGCCAGCCAAGTAGCACTTTACACCTTCAACAACACCACTAATGAATGGGTAAACCATCATATCAACAGCATTAATAACAGTTAATGGATAGGTAGATGATTGATTGTTTTAAAAATATTTGGACTAAATTCTGAAAACAATTCTATTTTTAAGTTAAATATAAGTGCATTTGTGTTCTGCAGGAAAAGACACATGTGGAGGGAACTCTGTTTGTCTATAACAGGTTTGTATGTTTTCTGATGTTTTCAACAGTGAAGCAACACACGCATATGTCCTGAATCAGAACCCTAGAGATCGAACTCGGTTCTAAAGGTTAAAAAAAATAACTTGCGTGATATTGCGTGATTTAACACTGTACGCTTGACTTTAAAACACCTACTCACAGTTGTTTAGGTCCATCAGACTCACACGCTTCAGTTTCCCACTCATGTGAGTTCTAATGTCAGTTTTCTGTGCTTCAGGCTTGCCTCCCCCAGGCACGGCTTTACTATCCTGAATCGTTTGAGCATGGACAACCTGACCGAACCCATCACTAAGGACTTAGATTTCCAGCTGCAGCATCCATTTCTCCTGTACAGGAACGCTCGCTGTAAGTCAAACTCAAATGCATCAGAGTAAAGCTAAAAGCTCATACAGTGGTATAATATTACACATTATTAATATTGCTATTATCGAAAGTGACTTGTATAGTTTTTTTTACCAATTCATGCATTCCCTGTGAATCGAACCTGTGGCCTAGGTGTTGCTAGCGCCATGCTCTATTGCTTTTCAAGGTTTCTTTATTTGTCACATAATAGTTATACAGGGTATAATTAGAAGTGAAATGAAATCGAATCAGGTCCGCTCAGTGGACAGTGCAAAATAATAAGAATACAAATTATATAAAGTAACATAACACAAGGGCATACATATGGTAAGAAAAAGAGAAATAAGAGTAAAATGTGCAATGAAATAAAAAAAAGTGCAAAACAATAAGATGTACAAAAAAAGAAAAACAGTGTACTGGGACTTAATAAATAGTAGTGTGAATAAGAGGGATGTGCAGACGGGTTGTTCAGGGTATTGTACATAGAGCAGCTATGATGAGAATATTTACAGTTAACAATGGGTCTTGTAAGTGTTTATGAGACTGAGTTTGAGTTTAGGAGCCTGATGGCCTGAGGGAAGAAGCTCTTCCTCAGTCTTTCAGTCTTTGCCATCATGCTCCTGAAGCGCCTGCCAGATGGCAGTAAACAGAAAAGATGGTTGCCGGGGTGATTCGAGTCCTTGATGATTTTAGCAGCTCTGCTTTTACAGCGTTTGATGTAGATGGCCTGCAGAGAGGGGAGAGCAGACCCTGAGATGCGCTCAGCTAAGCGCACGACTCTCTGTAGAGCTTTGCAGTCCTGGTTTGTGGCATTATTATACCACACTGAGATGCACTGAGTCAGAACACTTTCTATGGCCCCTGAATAAAAAGTTTTCAGGATAGCTGGTGAGACCCTGAATTTCCTCAGCTGTCGCAGATGGTACAGTCTTTGCCTGGCTTTCTTAACCTGTGTTTGAATGTGTGTAGTCCAAGTCAGGTCCTCGGAGATGTTTACACCGAGGTACTTGAAGCTACTCACCCTCTCCACAGGGGTCCCGCTGATCATAAGAGGGGTGTAGGGCCGCTGCTGTCTCTTCCTGAAGTCCACGATCAGCTCCTTAGTTTTGCTCACGTTCAGAGAGAGACAGTTGTCCTGGCACCATGATGTAAGTCTCTCCACCTCATCCAAGTATGCGGCCTCGTCATCGTTGTTAATGAGGCCCAGAACCACAGTATCATCCGCAAATTTGACAATAGAGGTGGAGCTGTGAGAGGACACGCAGTCGTGGGTGTATAGAGCGTATAGCAGGGGGCTCAGGACACAGCCCTGTGGGGCTCCTATGTTCAGGGTGATGGAGGTGAACTGGCCGACTTTCACCACTTGTGGTCTGGCTGTGAGGAAATCTTGAATCCAGTCACAAAGTGAAGTGTTTAGGCCAAGGTCTGAGAGTTTAACAGCCAGCTTGGTGGGGACTATAGTGTTGAAAGCTGAGCTGTAGTCTATGAATAGCAGCCTGACATAGTTGCCATTTTTGCTGTCGATGTGAGGGAGGAGTGCAGTACCTGAGAGATGGCATCATCAGTAGACCTATTTGGCCGATAGGCAAACTGAAGAGGGTCCAAAGTAGCAGGGATGGAGGAGCAAATGTGTTTCTTTAAAAGTCTCTCAAAAACCTTCATGACTGTCGATGTGAGGGCAACTGGACGATAGTCATTCAAGCAAGAGGGTTTACTGTTCTTAGGCACAGGGATTATGACAGATTTTTTTAAAGGAGGTGGGAACAACAGAGGTAGCAAGGGACTCATTAAATATGGAAGTTAACAAACCAGCAAGCTGATCAGCACAGGACCTCAGAACGCGGCCAGTAATCCCATCAGGTCCTGCTGCTTTTCTGACGTTCACTCTCCTTAGTTCCCTCCGAACGTCGTCCTCTGGAAAGGTGATTACATGATCATTGCTGCTCTGTCTGCTGCTTCCTGACGTGCTGATCGGCAGATTTGCGCCGCCATTGCAGTCAAAGCGACCGTAGAAGGTGTTTAGCTCTTCGGCCAGCAGCGGATCTGCTCTCACCTCTGCGGAGGATTTATTTCCAGAGGAACAGATGGTCTTCAGTCCCTGCCACATGCGTCGAGAGTCATTGAGCTGGAAATGTGACTCAATTTTCTCACTGTACCGGCGCTTAGCGGCTCGTATTGCACGCCGGAGAGCATAACACGAGGCCTTGTACTCGCTCATGTTTCCTGACAACAGACCGGCATTGTATGCGGCAGTGCGATGGTTAACCGCATCACGGATTGATCTGTCCACCCACGGTTTCTGATTAGTAAATGTCCTTATTGTTACCGTTTCAGTGGCTTGCTCGGTTAGCGTGTTTACGAAGCTTACTGCTACATCCGTGAATTCGCTGACGTCAGATGAACTCGCCCGGAACATGTCCCAGTCGACGTCATCAAGAGACGCCTGTAGCATAGCTTCAGAGTGGGAGGACCAACGCGTCACTTCCCTCTCCACCGGCGGTTCGCGAGCGATCCTTTGTTTGTATTCCGGCGTGAGAAAGATGGCGACATGATCTGATTTGCCAAAAGCCGGCAGTGAGTGGGCTTTGTAGGCGTTATTGAGCGGAGTGTAGCAGTGATCCAGTGTATTCAGTCCTCTGGTTGGACAGGATATATGTTGATGAAAGTTCGGCAGGACTTTCTTGAGGTTGGCCTTGTTAAAGTCCCCAGCAATGATACAAGCAGCGTCAGGATGTTTGTTGATATATCCGCTGATTTCATCGTGGAGATTGGACAAAGCCACGCTAGTGTCTGCTTGTGGAGGAATATAAACGGCAGACACGAGGATCGATGTAAATTCCTGGGGCAGATAGAAGGGGCGGCAGATAATGGAGAGATGCTCCAGATGAGGCGAACAGGAACGCGACAGAATGGAGATATTCCTGGGGTCACACCATTTCTTGTTAATAAAGAAACACACTCCACCACCTTTGTTTTTTCCGGCCTCGGCTGATCTGTCCATCCGTAAAACAGAGAAGTTATCAGACGGCGTTACAGCGGTGTCCGGGACCGTTGGCGTGAGCCACGTTTCGGTCAAACAAAAGATGTTGCAGTCTCTAATGTCTCGTTGGAAACTAATCCTGGCTCTAAGATCGTCCATCTTATTCTCCAAGGATTGGACATTAGCGAGCAGAATACTTGGTAGAGGAGGACTGTGAGCCCTTTTCCTCAGTCTGTTGCGTATTCCAGCGCGTCTCCCGCGGTGTTTCCTTCGCCTCCTGCGGTTGTTCAGGTGGTCGTTGTTCAACACGTTGCTCCGGAGTATCTCCCATGGCCACGCTGGATCCGCGGATAAAGTGTTCTGAATCAGGTTAGTGTAGCGTTGTCCAATGTCCAAAAGTGTTCTTCTGTCGTACATAATCATTGCAGACGATACACGTATCAAAAGAGAAGTAAAAAAAAAATAAAAACTAGGTAAAGAAACACACATAAAAGCACAATTCTGAGCGGAGCTAATTCACAGGCGACTGAACTCAGCAGCGCCACCGGAAGGGACCACAGGAACCTTGATCCAGGGAAGCTTGAACCACAGGAATGCTTACATGAGGATTTGGGACAATTTTACATAAAAATTATGATGTTCAGCCCATAAAGGCCCAGATATACTTCATTTTCTGTGTTTCCCTCCATATCATGCTTAGTTGAACAAGCAAGCCTTTGAAAGTAAACTTCACTGATCATAAGTGCAAATATATGCACATGGATCTTTCTTTCGAAGGGCTCAGATCACTTAAACTAGGGGTCGACCGATATGTGTTTTTCAGGGCCGATACCGATTATTACAGATCAAGTAGACCGAGAACCGATATGCGTGTCTGGTGTAAAAATGAAAATGAATGCCAAAATTAATAATAATTACAATAGGGATTCTGCACTACGTGCAAGAACCCCTAACAAGAGCTCTGACAAAAAAAACGTTCTTTAAATGCTTTTAAACATGTCTTTAATTCTGAAAACTGTTAATAACAACAACATTAAATAAACAGTAATATTAATAATAACATAAGTGCAGAGATCACCCAGAAGCATTCTGTAAACATTTTGTAAAACTTAAAGTAAACGTATTGTGTGATTATTCTCAACAAAAGTTGTAATAATTGTTGTAGTTGTATTGCGTATATTCTACTGCACCACAGTAATATATTCGGCTAAACCGAACTTATATTTTGACAGGTTGCCATGAGGGCCTTTTAAGTTTCTGTAGCCTATGTATATATGATATGACGATCGTTTTACTCAAATGAAACGGTCAAATGCTCATGAAGTGACTCTCCGAGCAGTTCTGGGGATGTTGTTCATGTATTTATGTCCTCATTTAGTGAGACGGCAGACGCTGAAAATACCGCATCACACGCTCTTCAGAATGTATGTGTGCAGTAAATGAAACCGCACGTCTGTGTCATTCATTAACAGAGATGCAGGATTCATATTTAAAGTGTTTTTGCGGCTTAATATTTCTAGATACTAGTCCGCTTTAAGTGTACGAGTCGATTTAAGTGTACTGGCCTACTTTTGATTAATTCATCCAAACTTCGACAAATTCCGTGACATTCCGCGTTATACGGTAAATTCCATTATATGACTGCATTCCGCGATTCCGCCCGCATTTTCCGCATCGCGGACATCATAGTGGATTGTGATTTATTGCAACTTCAGCAACGTCTGCTGCTGCCTTACTTTTGAGAGAAAACTGATGCGTGATCACTGTGGCAGTTCCAGTTAGCAAGTGCGTTCGGTGTGAGACTGCCTTCAGTTTTCCGCATTGATTGGTCGGACTCGTGACTCTCTACATATCAGATGAGCGGTGGGCGGAGATTGCTCTCGGCCACAGAGTGTTGAGTTCAGACAGGCTGCATCGAGCCAAATAGTGCATTTAAACATTAAATAATTTCACCTGTATTATTTATTCACCAATAAATAATGTCACCTGTAAATAGTATGTTTGTTTGCATAAAAAAATAAAAGATTTTTTTTTTTTTTTTATCGGCAAATCTGTTTTGAAAATGGCCGATATCGATAATCGTAAAAATGCTTAATATCGGCGCCGATAATCGGTCGACCCCTAACTTAAACGTCCACGCACACGGTGGCACAGGCACAAAAATTGGTCTGGACATAGATGGTGCATGTTAGCCAAATGTTTTGGACCCCATTTGGATGTGTATTTGGCATGCAGTGTCAAACGGATGTTAATACCAGGTGTAAACAGCACAGGCAGTACAGGGTGAGCATCCATCCAAAAAGTGAAGGACTTAACAGCAGTAAAAGTGTGTTTGAATTTAGAGAGCTGTCTGACTGGCGTGTGTCTGTGTGTGTGTGTGTGTGTGTGTGTGTGTGTGTGTGTGAGAGATCAGAGATCCCTGGCAGGCGTGCCTGCATGAGAGGCTCCAGAGCCACAGTGCCTTATATGGTGCAGAGAAGTATGTGTTTCTCTTCCAGTTTCCTGCCAGCATCATAGACCCGACCAGCCAATCCTGATTAGATAACAAGCCTCTCTCACACGCACACATGCACAGGCTTCCAAGGAAATTCATGATAAAGAGACCTGCAAATAGAGTGCATGCGGAAAAGCCTTAAGTACTTCAGGCTGATTGAATGAATCATTGTAGATCTTGATGTTTCAGCCAGTCCAATACTGATGTTTGATCAGAGAAAATCTGTGCTACTGCTAACTGACTGATGGGAAAATCTATCCTTGCTCCTTCCAAATGTCGGTGAGAGTTTACTGGCCAACTATTTCACTGAATTATGTGCCAGAGAGTGGATTTCTTTTTTATTTTACTCGCCGCTTCGATTGTATAATGTTATGAGTGGTACTGTGGTAGCCATAGAACTGCTCTGTGGTTGTAAAAATGTTCTAAATGGTTGTTACCAGTTCTGGGGTGTTCTAGGGAAGTTGGTTACTTACGGTGACCTAGTAGTGTACAACACAATGTAATCTCCACAACACGATGAAATTAGCATTTTACTGAATTAGTCCTATGCGTTGTTGTTGACTGCTGGGCCACTATAGTTTACACTCAAAAGAGCCAACCAATACGTCTCAATTACATAGAATTATTGAGGGAAGATGCTATTTTGTAGGCCAACCAAAGAGTTAGCATCACCCTGGTTCCATAAACAAAAAGCCAATAGGATATTTCCATTGACTTTAATAATATTAGAGCAATAAATGCTTACGATTTGTATCAAGAAGTAGAACACTATTAAGATAATCCTCACAAATGAACACAACATTCATACATTTTGAAATCTAAATGCAATCGCTAAAAAAAGAAACTAAATTTAGGCTATAAATTAATTACACCATGGTGGCGTGATTTCAAGGTCACCGACAGCTCTTTCAATCTGTATTTCAAATCTGCAAACTGAAAAGTTTAAGGTAGAATAGTTTCTAAGATGATGAGTATAATCACACTGAAGTTGTAAAAGTGGACTAGTAAGCAGATAATATTTACTGTTTTTGATATAGATGCAGTGTAATGTCCCCATCGGCCTTCAATTTCAGGATACTTAAAAGCTTAAATCACAAGTAGGGTATTACTAAAATACTTGTTATAGAATACAACGCAAAAATGTCGAGACCTTATTTTAGGCATTTGACCAAATCCCATAAAAAATGCCCACTGATATTGGGACGATGGAACCAGAAGTGCATTTACCAGGTTTGGACTCATTCCTGCAAGACTCTATTCTGGTATCTAGATATGGTTACTATCCCTGGTTTAATGTCAATCTAAGGAATATTTTCCTCTTATATTATCCACCAGATAAACTAAATCTTATAGTACAGCTCTCCTCAATAGACCGCAAGATTTGAGGTACTGTTCGTGTCTTTAGCACAAATAGTGCAGTGCAAGAGTTATTTTGTTAATAGTTAAACTTAGTATGGGCAATAATAATGTCTTTAGTAACACTTTTAATAAGGTTTCAGACAATGGGAAGTAAGACCTGCACTGTCCGTCTTAAACACATCGCTCTTCCTCATGTGCAGAGGGTGCTGGATTCCGTCAGCTCCTCTCTTAAACAAACGCAGTGTTGTGATTTGTGACTGGGTAGCTGGAGACTTTCAGCAGGACTCTTGCATATACAAAGCTCTTACCTCCTGGCCGCACGAACGTGTAGCCCAGCTCTCTCTCCGACACCAGCTTCCCTCTGAACCGCTCCTCCACTTCCTCCTCCAGTCGCTCGTGCTTCAGCCTGCGCCGACTGAACAGCCCCCGCAGCATCTTTTCTCTTACTGAGATTTGAATCCTCTGCAGATTGAAGCTTTGGTCTGTTTGAAGTCGGTCAGAAGTTCACCGTTTCCTCACTGCGCATGTGGATTCTGCTCCATTCAGTAAAACATGCAGCGAACGCTTCTGCACTCTGTCTGACACGAGCGAGGGTGTATGGTTCGGGTCTCTGTTTTTCTTTTCTCTTTGTTTTGTTAAGTTCAACTTCAAGAGTGATCGCAGTGTCCTCTCATACCTCTCTGTTCTTGTTCTCCTCCCCCTGCTCTCTCTCTCTCTCTCTCTCTACCTCTCTCTCCCTGAGTTGTTCTTCGGTTCCCAGGCAGTATTTTGTTTGGGTTTTTCCCCAGGCGCTGACCCGTGTGGTGCTCTTTGCTCTGAGAATGAACGGTTGTGGATATAGCACCAGCGCCCTCTCTCTCTCTCCATTTACTCACCCTTGGTTTTGTTATCTCTCTGCTACTTCTGGAGGTGAATGGAACAGGTCCTGATCCAGCTGTCAGCACCAGGCTCTAAGTTTAGTTCATAAGGTTTCATGAGGAACCACAGTCTGAACTTATCACTGAAATCTCAAATAATTGTTCCTAATACGGTTGCTCTTTAAAATTACCAGTGGTTGTTGCCACAAGCATCTAAAGACTTCATCTTGGTCTTTAAAGATGTTTTGGTGTCCTGGCACAGCAGTTGGCTCTAGTTCTGCTTGGGCACTTGGGAGTTTGGACTCTGGGAAAGGAATTTCGGCTTGAGTGGAGTGTGTATGTATGTATATGATGTATGTAAGTGCATGTATGCTGTCAGTTTTAGTAGTCCTTTTCCTGATGCTGTTATGAACTTCATTGGTTTTGAGTGAATCTTTTATTAAGAATAATACTAATATGTATGTTTTTTTGTTGTTGTTTTTTGGCAGTGTCCATTTATGGCATCTGGTTCTATGATAAAGAAGACTGTCAGCGTATAGCGGGGCTCATGAAGAAGTAAGTTTCTCCTCCATCTGCAACTTGTACAACTTTTAATTCTGATTCTAGTTCCATTTAATGATTCCAGTTCCTTAATTCCCTTAACAATTCTTCTAGTACTTCTATGAGAAGTCATAAAAATGATTTAACAGTTTAATGTTTTTTTTCTTTCTAGAATGTTTACTAATTATGCAATGAATTTGAGATTTATGCATTACAAGAGTCTACTCGTAAGATATATTAGTTCCTGAATCAGGCTACATCATGCTACAACCAGTGAGGACAATGCAATAGAAAAATGTTGCCTTTTGTATGACTTGGCGTAGAGGTGTCCAATCCCAGGTGCACCTGAAGAATTTAGCTACAACATGCATGTCTACAAGTTTCTAGTTAAACGATTGGCTGGTTCTAGTGTCTTTAATTAGGGCAGCAGGATGGAAGGTGGCTCTCCAGGAACCGGATTGGACACCCCTGGTTTAGCAGTACCCAATCTTTTTATGTCATCACAACATCAAGCTTACACTTTATCTTTGTTTTCTTTTGCGGAAGAGGAAACACTTAATAAAAAATAGTATTTTATTACTTTGTTCCATATGGCAGATATGTAAAAGCTCTTAATGAAACCACATGTTAGGACAATCATTTGGTTTCGTTTTTTTTTTAAGAAGAAAAAAAAGTTTTCCAACCCTAGCTCTTACTTTCTCACACTCAATCTTTCTTTATGCTTGTCAGTTTGGCAGGGCAGGAACAGCAGTTTCAGCCACAAATAGCAATTGGCTCTGTCTCTCTGCGATCTGCAGAGCAGGGTGTGGATATAATGCAGATGCTCACAAAAGCACGAGATAACTATGACAAGGTAACATGCATGTCTTAATGTCTTCTTTTTTTTCTTGCACAAGTATCAAGGTGCTTTATATACACTAGATGTCCCCAGTACGTTTCTCCTACTTGTTTTCTTCCCTGCTTTTTAGGGTAAACTCAGCGAGCCGAAAGAAATTGGCAGTGGTGGTGTTATCTATGGAAACCCCCATCTGATCAAACCCATTCCCCTCAAACCAGCACAGGACACACACATTCAGGGACAAACGCAGCAGGTGTGAATACACTACCTCAGCATGTTTGTGACACAGCAGACATAAAATATCATATTTAAATATAAAAAAATATATTTCACAGGATACAGAGATGGACACACAGCACCTCTCGGTTGTCACTTTGTTCGGTGCCCAGTCAAAACCGTACTCTGTCTCGCCACAGCCCACCGCAACTGTCAGCAAGCTGGGTCCAACGCGGTCTGGGGTGGCCCGCTCGCTGTCTTATGATGACCAAACTCCAGCAGGTGGTGCTATGGTGTCCAACACCCCTATGCAGCACTGCCCAGCCATCCACAAGCTCATGTCTGGTTCACTGATGCAGCCCCTGTCTGAATCGCCAGAGAGCCGCCTGTGTGAAAATGGGGCAGTCCAGAACCAGCCTGACCCAATACAAAAACTGCTAATGAACCCTTTTCCTGTGGCAATGACTCCGGGGATGCCTTTCTTACCGTTAAATCTCGGAGAAAGTGGTGTGGGGCTCCAAATCCACCCTAATGCTAAAGCCTCAGGGCCGGTCCCAGCTCAGCACTTGCTCTATGTCCCAAATAAAGCACCCCCTGCCGGAGTGGCAGGGAACGTGGTGTCACCACAGGAGCTTCTGCAGAGGCTCACATTGGTGCAGCAGGAGCAAGAGCTCCACCCTCATCAGGAGCTTCTACAGCCCAGTCTGACCACCAGCAGCTCCAGTTGCAGCAAAACTAATTTGACACAAGTAAAAAAAAAACAAATTCTGATCTGTTGCCTTTATGTTCCTCTCAGATAAGTTGTAAGTTATCCTACAGATGTATGTATAACCTGTGATTTAATGTGCAGGTGAGCTCACCTCATCGTATCCCAGCGACTGTAGCCCCCACCCTGCTTCTGTCACCCAGCATGTTCATCCAGACTAAAACCACAAGAGCAGAACCAGTTGAAATCAGAGCACTTAGCAAGACTCAGCTACAGGCCACACTGCTCCACCTCATTACGGTCAGAACCAAACACATGTCCATCTGTATCATTCCAATTCTGATCACACAATTTAGAGATGCACCGATATTTTGACCATCAAGATTTGTGTTTTGCCAAAAAAACAATGTTCAACCAAAAGAGAACAGGCAAGAAGAATTAGTATTAACATCATTTAATTTTATGTACAGCAGGTAAAATGAGTATTGAACACTTCACCATTTTTCTCAGTAAATATATTTCTAAAGGTGCTGTTGACATGACATATTCACCAGATGACATACTTTGTCTAACATACAAAGAAAACAAATAAGTTCAGAAATTAAGTTGTGTAATAAAATGGAATGACACAGGGGAAAGTATTGAACACATGAATAAAGGGACATGCAAAAAGGCATAGAAAGCCAATCAGTAATTAGAAAGCAATCCTGGCCCTTGTCAGTGGAAATTAATATTAGCTGGTTAAGTCCCAACACCTACCAGGATGATGAAAATTAAACAAGGGTGGACATTTCAGCAAGACAATGATCCCAAACACACAGCCAAGGAAACTAACAGTTGGTGTGAGAGAGAAATTAAAGCTGCTAGAATGCACAACCAATCACCTGACTTGAATCCAATAGAAAATCTATGTAAAGAACTACAAATCCAAGTTCATAGGAGAGGCCCACGTAACCTTCAATATTTGAAGACAGTTTGTGTTTTTGTAGAGTAATGGGTCAAAATCACACCTGAGCAATACATGCAACTAGTTTTTCCATACAGGAGGCGCCTTGAAGCTGTCAATACCAAAAAAGGCTTTTGTACTAAGAGTTAAATAAATTACAGTAAGCGTGTTCAATTCTTTTTCCCTCCATATCATTCCATTTCATTACATATAACTTAAATTCTGAACTTTTTTTCTTTGCATGTATGGATTATTTGGGTTGTTACCGACATCTGGTGAAAATTTCATGTCAGCAGCACCTTTAAAAATATATTTACTGAGAAATACGGTGACCTGTTCAATACATATTTTACCCGCTGTATACACGCACTATATTTTTCCAAAGTTTGGGCTTGGTAAGATTTTGTTTTTGAAAGAAGTCTGTTATGCTCGTCAAGGCTGCATTTATTAAATACAAAATATAGTAGAAATAGTAATACTGTAAAATATGGTTGCAATTTTAAATAACAGTTTTCTATTTTATAATGATTTAAAGTAATGTTCCAGCGATGGCAAAGCAGAATTATTACTCCAGTCTTCAGTGTCACATGATCCTTCAGAAATGCTGATTTGGTGCTAAAGAACCGTTCTAGAAATGGATTCTTTGTTTTGTTTTTTTCAGGATTTTTTGATGAATATAAAGTTCACAAGTTTTTCTTTTATAACAAATGTCTTGATTGATGCATTATTGATAAAATATACATTTCTTTAAAAACAAAATGGACCACACGCTATCAATGGTAGGTTAACTCTAATGGGTTGTTTCTCTCTTTCTGTGATTCAGAATGATGCCTCATTCCTGGACACCATCTATGAAGCATATGTCTCCCGTCTCGCTACAGACTCCAGCTCAAAACCTTTCTGAAGCACGTGTACACGTACATGTAACTGTCATGCTCTGAACCCATATTGACATCCCATCTCAGGACTACCCTGCTATTCTGAATGTAGCATCCGAGAAGTTGAGCACCTCGGCACCAGATTCACAACAGGAAAACCAGTTTTATTGCAAATGGTATGATCTTCATACAGTAAATTGAATGATCTGAATATATCAGCTTTGAATTTGTCACTTGTACACAAGGGGCAATCTGAAGTATTTTAGTATTAATTTTCTGAAAGAAGAGTTTTATGGATTTTACGTTTATCTTTTAGACAACAGGGCAAGAAATGTGTGGTATGTTAAAATTTGAGTGGAAGGACATTCTTCTTTTTGTGAAGGGATTTTTATTGCATATCGAAACAGACCCCCAAAAGAAAGATACAGAACAGGACCCTAGCCTCAAATATAATAGAAATGACGAGAAGGCAAACATGTCTTGTCTTGATTTCTAGCATCTTCATATCTCCGCTGACACGGGCAGAAACTGCCCTCATCCCTTTACAAGCCAGCAGAAATGTTTTATTAATTTTAGTCACACTTTAAAATGAAAATGTATTTTGTTTTAATATGCAAACAAAATTGTACATACTATATATTCTATTTTTCTATTCTGCTGTTCTTATATCAACATGCTGAAATATTTTGTTTCAGTGCTTTTTGTTGTTTTTAAGTAGCTTGTCAAACTGAAAACAAGCTCATTTCATTTTCTTATATTTGTTTTTCTTATTCAAATAAACCCCCAACACCCCATTATAATGTGTGTGTTTTCTGGTTGATAGTACTAATGTATGAATTATTAAACATGCTACACGTGGATCTGTTATGGCTGAAGCCTGTTTCAGAATCCCTTTCAAAAGTTTGGGATCAGGTATTACTTTTTTTTGTAAATAAATTACTACTTTTATTAATCAAGGATGCATTAAACTGATCAATAACAACATTTAACAATGTTATCAAATATTTCACTTTTCAATCAATTGTTGTTTTGAACTTTCTATTCATCAAATAGTCCTGAAAAAAATCTCCACAAAAATCTTGAGCAGCTTAACTTTAAACTAATGTTATTTGACAAAATTGTTTTTACAGTATTTTTGCTTAGATTAATGCATAAGAGACTTTCAGGAACATTACAAAACCTGCATGCTGACAGTTTCGTCTAACCATGAGAGCGCATTGGACTTTAAGTTAGGTTAGAAACTAATCAAATCTATAACTAGATTCAATAAAGAGTGTAATCTTTCTAGTTTTGGACAGTTTATACATATCAACCATCTAATGATACTTGCTTATAACATAATGTCTTGTACAGTTCATCAAATGTCAATTTTGTTTTGCTTTATTGTCAACATTTATACACATGTATAATCGATTTAATTTCAAGAATTGTTACCTGACATACGAATGAAAACATTATCCAGTAATTACCAACGACTGCAAAAAGCATTGTATTTGATTGGTCGAAAGCTCTAGGAACTCTGTTAATGAGAGGATACTGCAGCTGTATGGCATCTCCAGTTAATAACTGATTGTGTGGATTTATGAGCAAGCAGCTATCATAAACATTAGAGCTGATGAACTCATAATCAATCTCAAATACGAGCTTGAAGCATGGCAGCAGCCAGCAGTGCACGTGAAAGATGCTAAGCGTACCCTTCATGCTTGACTGTGTGTGCTGGGTTCAGCTGATTTCCACGCTTTATTCCACTCACACACTGTCACATTATAACCCAACAGTTTGAATACAGGAAACCAGGATCACATGCGTGTGTGTTTCCTGTCAAGTGTTTTTGTACTCTGTTTGTCAGTAATTACACATCGGTTTTATTGCAGCGTTTATGTTGGACATCAGTAGAGTTTAGTTTTGAGACATTTAGATAATGGATTTATACGCCAAGAATTAATAACACTAATACACAAACAAAACATAATTCACAAGTGTCCTAGTCAGATGTCTGGTTAAGACAAAGTCTATTTATAAATAAATATGCTGACAATAGTAGGTTTTCTTCTATATGCTGGCTTTTAACAGAAATATGTAAAATTACTGTGAAGTATTATTACAATGTAAAATGATTTTTTTTGCGTAAAAATATATTTTTCTCTCTTACAAGAGTTGCTGCTTTAGTGAAAACTGATAGATTTTTTCCAGGATTCTTTGATCAATTAAAAAGAAAGCATTTTAAAGAAATCTTTTGTGACATTGCAATTGTCTTTGAAACTTTTGATCATTTTAAAGCATCCTTGTTGAAATAAAGTATTCATTTAAATTCATAATTATATAAATTTCAATTAAAAAACATATTTAGCAATAATCTTAAAATCATCCTCTCGTGCAGTAAATGTGTCATATTGTAATCACCTTCATTGTCACAAGACTGAAATCCTCAGCTCACATCTGCAAGCACAAACACACACAGTGCAGGTGTGTATCTGTCTGGAGGATAGAAGCTGTTAATTACACTAACTGGGTCAGTGGGAAAAATCTAGAGCATGACATCTGGACACTCGCAATCAAGCGTGTACGTGTTTTAGAGGAAAAGAATGTAGACTTTCTAATGATGTAGTTCAGTGATGCAGTTATTAAAATCAAATAAGATTTCACTGGAGGATAGATTGTTTTCAAGAAAATTAGTAAAAGCACATTTTATATCACAAAAAGATGGGGTTTAAATGGTAAAACAAAAGATTAAATGGAGACAAAAATATTTGAAGAAGATATCAAAGATTAGTGTAATTTCATAAATGTGATGAACCACACTTGTGTGAATGCTTGTGCATACACTTCATTATTTTTTAGACACAATGCTTTTATTTAGCAAGGGTGCATTGTGTTTAAGAAAGTTGCAAGGTTTGGTTTCCTTCTTTTTGACTGGACATCTCCAGAAACACATATAATCCTATGACCGAATCCCTCCTCTCGCTCACCCTTTTCTCTTTCACTTTATCTCTCTATACATGCCCTTCACCCACCCTCCATCTCCATGTCTCTCGCTCTCTGTCCATCTCCCCCACTGTGGGAGTAAAGTGTAATCCATGTGGATTATCATAGTGGGGAGGGCAAACTGAGTGTGTGAGCGTATCTGCTTCTGCTTCACTTCCTCCCAGCTGCGTTAAACATAAGATGAGGGTGAGAGAAACCGAAAGACAGGTGGAACTGGCCAGTCAGTCCGCATCAAGACATCATCGGTGGGACTCGTTCATATAAACTCTGAGGAAGAAAGAGCGTGATGAAGAGAATGATGAAAGGATGAGATGCTTGCATCAAGTGGGGATGATCAGGAATGGGGAGAACAGAGATGTCATTATTTCAGAAGAACATACTGGGAGGTTTTCTGTCACACACTTCTGAATCTTCTGGGGTGTCATTTGGACACAATTTGATATCAAGACCAGACTGGGATTACCACACAAGGTCTGTCTTCAGGATCCGGTGAGCTGGAGATCATGCACGCTGCTGTTTTATGCATGTGGCTGGGTTTGATGGGAAGGATGAGGAGCATCACACTGCTCTGGGTGCTATTTTCAGGTTGGACCATCCAAACACAAGCTCAGATGAGGATATCACCTGAAACGTGAGTTCAGTTCATCTCTGCACGAGTTAGCTGTCTTAACATTCCAGCAACATCATGAATACAAAATCTGTGCAATGTAAGAGACGTGTTTATTGCTAAATTCAATATAATCTCTCACACCCTCACTCTACCCTCAGACATTTATAGATGAACCACTAATAGCACTCCTTTGATTCCTTGCACAGATCCAGTTTTTCTCCAAATCTTAATGCTTGCAGGTCGTGACCTGCACACCTCTTGTCACCCCTTGTTTAAAGCCAAAAGACTGTAAGCCACAGCTTAACCTCCACTGGCAGCATTCACTCAAAATCCACACACACAGCCGGTCTGAACAGACTTTCAGTCTCTCTGGGAGCTAATGTAGTTGCTGAAAGTCAAACTACGGAAAACACCAACACAAGCCTTAATAAGCTTAAAATCTTTAGCGGTCAGAAAATTATGACCCTGTGTTTTCGTTATAAAACGTTTTTCCCTCATCATTAATGAATGACGGCAGCCTGAAATCCTCCACTTAGAGAGCCACCACTGATCTTTAAAGAAACTGCATACTGCTGCTGATGTCAATGATCTCGCTGGCATTACCGACCCTATGGAATAATAATACAAATGTTTTAGTCCATATCTGTTAACATATAGTTATGATATTTGGTTTTTGAAATAAGTTTGTTTTGCTCATCAAGGTTGCATTTTTTATCAAAATCTGGTAAAATTGTAACAGTGAAATATTTTTAACATTTAAAATAACAGTTTAAATATTGTTTAAATAAGTCTAATTTAATATATTTGAAAATGTAATTTATTCTTGTAATGCAAAGCAAAATTTTCAGCAGCCATTACATAGTCTTGAGTGTCACATGATCCTTCAGAAATCCTTCTAGTGTGATGATTTAGTGCTCAGGAAACATTTCTTATTATCAATGTAGAATACAGCTTTTCAAATGTTTTTTGTTGTTGTGAAAACCACATTTTTCCAGGATTCTCTGATGAATGTTAAATTCAGAAGAACAGCATTTATTTAAAATTGTAATGCATCTCAGCTGAAAAGTAGATTAATCTCTCATTTCCAATAAATAAATCAATCTTACTGACCCTATATTGATGACTCATGCTATAGTACAGATTTCTTGTCCAATCAAATTTTCTCTAGAATGAAAATGTCACTCCCCCAGACTTTTATTTTGTTTAAATAACAATTACTTTATATTAACTTCTTATTTATAGATCTATCTTAAAAGTAAACTCGTGCTCACATTCTGTTGTCTACAGGGCTATGACATTGCTTAGGAAGATGTAATGTTTACTGCTTTTTGTTTGTGTTCTGAACAGGGTTCAACAGTGGGCCGATGCCTTTGGAAAACAGCTCTTGGCCTTGTCAAGCAAATACTCAGGCGCTCAACTCTTACAGAAGGTTTGTCTATTGAAAATCTGACCTTACCCCCTCATTTCAATCCAAACAACAAAGCAATCAGGGATATTTCTGATATTGTCTGATAATCTGCAGCGTTATCCGTAAATCTCTACGTTGGCAATGTGTCTAACTGCTGGTAAATGTCACATGCAGCTGTGTCCAGTTATCTGGCATCTGTTTGAATTTACACAACACTCTAATTAACATTACTTTGTACTGTTAACCATAGACCAGGTGCCAGCCTACAAGCAGCCCATCTGCCTACCAGAGAGCCAGTTTATATCCGACCTGAATATGTGGCGTGCTTTCACCTTAAGGGCCTTTATTAGTGCAGCACCACAGCAGGATGTGCCTGAACAGTGAGGCATGAAGAGGATTAACCTTCCCAGACTGCTGCATCTCCTCCTCCCTCTAGTCCTTTTCTATCTCCCCCCCCCCCCCCCCCCCCCCCCCCCCATTTGTTTTTGTAGTCTCTAATCTAAGCTCAGAATAAAGACTGGTACACTTACAGTTTTGTGTGGAGGTGGATTATCCCTGTCTGATCTCCTGCTTCCTCCTGGCCTACGGGTAAAGAGCAGGCCTCATTGCTTTGGACACAGATTGATATTCTGCTCTCACTGGCCTTTGATACTGAACAATGATCTACAACTTAGCCTTTGCTTTTGCAGTTTTCAGAGTGATTTGCTGTTTGTTATTTTCTGAATTCTGACTTCAACAGCACATATAAGTGAAGTGACGTGTGGAGACCCATACTCAGAATTTGTGCTCTGCATTTAACCCATCCAAAGTGCACACACACAGCAGTGAACACACACACCGTGAACACACACCCGGAGCAGTGGGTAGCCATTTATGCTGCGGCGCCCAGTTGTGGGTTTCTCAAGGGTCTCACCTCAGTTGTGGTATTGAAGGTGGATAGAGCGCTGGTTATCCCCTCCCCCACCAACACTCCCTGCCGGACCTGAAACTCGAACCCGCGACCTTCGGGTTACAAGCTCGACTCTCTAACCATTTGACCACAACTGCCCCTATTTAATGCTTTTGTCCTTCAAATAGAATTACACAAATGGAATATTTGTGAATTGCTGAGATGCTTATGATAGTTTCGTCACTATACAGTTCGTAGAAAGTTGCTTTATAAAATAAAATTCATATTATTATTATTTAAATCTGCCAAATTTGTGTCTGTTTTTATGAGTAATTATTATAGACTAACGCTCTAGTCTATAATAATTATAACTAGCTTTATATTACAAACTAAAAAGACCATGGCATGTTGTCCTTTTATTGAATTAAATGTACAGTATATGTCTGTGTGTAGAAATATAAAGATGTGGAGCCCATAGTCAAGATGCAGGAAGTAGATGGTTTAAAGATGGTGAAGGAATTTTCTGAAGAAATGGAAAACATGCTGGGCAGAAAGATGAAATCAGTCAAGGTCAGAGATATCAGTATTTTGACATGATGCTCTAGTTATTCAATCATAAAATTCTTACTATTCAAATAATTATTTGTTATGGAATCATTTCAGTTGCCTGAATTCTTTTGTGTGTGTGTTTTATACAGAGAATGGCAGAGATAGTAGAGGATGCAGATTTATATCATGAATATAATGCAACATTAGAGGTGAGCTCTCCATCCATTCTTCCATCCCCTCAATCTTCCATTCATCCCATATTCAAATGGGCTTGTTATTCTGCAGTATGACTACTACAATTCCATGATGATCAACACATTGAACGAGGATGGGAATTATGTGGATCTGGGGGGTGAATTTCCTCTGGAGGAGAATGAACACTTTAACAAACTGTCTGTCAGTACCCAGCAAAGTGTCATACAAGTGCCCACCAATGTCTATAACAAAGGTGAGACGCAGAAATGAATAATTCGTTCATTTTCATCCCGAATTAGACAAAGTGAAAGCAAATCTCTCTCTGTCTCTCAGATCCTGATATTCTGAACGGGGTGTTGATGTCAGAAGCGCTGAATGAAATATTTACCAGTAACTTTGATAAAGACCCGACTCTAACCTGGCAGTACTTCGGCAGTTCAGCAGGATTTTTCAGACTTTACCCCGGTAATCATCACACAACAGTCTTGCTCCTTCAAATGCACCATTGCTGGTTATTCTTATTAACATATAAGACAAAAATGACATGCATTTCTGCTCATTCAGACACAGGACAGAGTCTGATTGACATAGAATTACTGGTGTGATTAATGGTGACAGTAACTCAGGCTCTTCTCTCTGCCGCTCTCATTCATCATCATGTCATCACACAGTAACATCAACAATAAACCCAGGCTTTCCAGATCTTACACTCATATGAACACAGAAATCCTCCCGTAATCATATTCATTTATACACTCTTTAAGGTATCAAGTGGACACCTGATGAGAATGGAGTTGTCAATTTTGATGCCAGGAATCGCAACTGGTGAGTCTTAGAATCTTTCTATCTAACAAAATAATAATAAATCAGACAAAGCATCTTAAAAACATGATGCTCACAGTAGTATAAATTCAAAACTGACAAACGTTGGATTACTGATTGTGATAGACGTCTTTCACCTCGATTAACGGGACATCAAGATTCGTGACTTGGCTGCAGGCCAGGGTCAAGGAGCAGAAGGACTGATCTCAGTGAAAGATTTGAATCTTGATTCTTTCCATCTGCCCAGTTTCCTCAAACACTTCTGCCAGGATTAACCCTATTACTGCTAATGCACGCGATCTCTTTAGCAGTAATGAACGCCGAGTACAGACCTGTTGTCTTGTGTTACGTTCCTATATCTGAACCGCTAGAGTGATCACTGCGGTGCGTTTATGAAATTTGAGTAGTTCTGTTACATTAATAAGTTACATAAACACAAGTAAGTGAATAAAACGTGTTTATCAGGCTACTGCTTTAATGTTCAGTCTTCCGTTTCAGTCTCTCTGTCACCTTCTTATTGTGATCTCATTACTTCCTTCTCTCAGAACATTACGTAGATGAGATTTCACACGCTGTTATCCGGTTGAGGAATTATTACTGTGAAAGGTCTCGAGTGTTTGTCAATGGTCATGCGAGCTAGTACTATTTTTGCATTCATTCCTATTTTAAATTAGCTTTTATTTGTATGTTTAGAGATATCATTTTAATTGTAGTATTTTTTTTAATACCTCTGTTTTGCTTTCATCTATTTTTGTATTAATTTATTTTCATTTTCTTAAGGTTTTTCATCTAACAGAAACACATGTATCTTTTAATTCAGCTTTATTTCACTAAAATTAAAAAAAAGTTTAATAGTCGCAGTTAACAAAACTGATCTGATCTTGTAAGCATTTCAAAAAGCCCTTTAAAAAGAAGATATTTTCTCGTTCTCAGGTACATCCAGGCAGCCACGTCCCCCAAAGATATCATCATCGCTGTGGACATTAGCGGTAGTATGAAGGGTTTGAGGCTCACCATTGCTAAACACACCATCAACACCATTCTAGACACACTTGGAGAAAACGACTTTGTCAACGTCATTGCGGTAAGAACGGAAATCCTAAGCAGACATCATCAGATCATCAAGTGGCAAGTTCCTCTATGTAAATCTGGGTTATTATCTTAAATAACACCTACTTTTTTTCTGTCTTTCTAGTACAGTGATTACGTCCGGTATGTAGAGCCCTGTTTTAAAGGCACGCTGGTACAGGCCGACCTGGATAACCGTGAGGTAATGTTTTCTTTACTTGCATAGAGCTGTGAATTCAGCTGCCATTTGAGATTTTAATATTTTCTGCATCCTATTTATTTCCAGCACTTCAAACTTTTGGTGGAGGAGTTGCAAGTGAAAGGTGAAGGAAAGGTGAAGAAGGCCATAAAAGAGTCCTTCAAGATTCTCAACGAGGTGAAGTGTGTGTTAGTGTATGAGGGAAGGAGCGTATATCCATATGGAAATATGGATGTATCAACCGTTTGTTTGTGTGTGTAGGCAGCAGCAGAAGGCAGGGGGAGTTTATGTAACCAGGCAATCATGCTGATCACTGATGGAGCTATGGAAGATTTCCAGCAGGTGTTTGAAGAGTTCAACTGGCCAGAACGCAAGGTACCAAACGCACACAAACACTCAGTATGGATACACGCTTTACCTGTGAGCATAATCTGATAACACAATACGCTCTCAAACAGGTGCGCGTGTTCTCGTATCTGATTGGACGAGAGCTAACATTTGCTGACAATGTCAAATGGATTGCCTGCAACAATAAAGGTACGATCTACCTTAATTAAAGCTGAGCATTGTGGGAGACTGCCTGAGCCAGCGAGGTCTATTATTTGTACAGAAAATGTGCACACTTTGTATGGTATTTATAACGCATGACTTTATTTCTAGTGTTTCCTCAGCTGATTTCATACACAGCTTTTGTTGAGCATCATAGTTTCATTTTCCATTATTTTTATAAATGTTTGTTACAGGATAAGAATATTTAAATATATATATATTGTAGAGAAATGTGATGGAAGAACAGCACCTCGTTGGGGAATTTGGTTACTTTCAGGTACCATGTCATAGATACCAGCCAACAAAAGTCTGGATCTAAAACCCCTCCCCTTTCGCATCAGCGCAAAAGCGCGCGATTTCGTTCGGTCACAGAACAAAGAGAAGTGACCACGGGAAGATTTCCAAGAGACACATTCATTTAATGATAATAATAATTCATCTACACAAGAAACATATGAATATTAATGTTGTACTCTTTCCTAATATGCTTGTGGGAATATAAACTGCTTAAGAAATGTGGGATGAGTTTATGCGTGCCTTAAACTGTATAATCCGAGAAACTGTAATGTGTAGGTTGTGCCAAATGTGGTGTTTAGTCTCTAAAAGAAGCTAGCGTCGTAAGTCAGAAATGTGTGGTTGACCGTTAAGCTTTGGCATCATAATATATGTGTACAACAGTTATAAAAGACCGGTGTATATCTTTCACGTTGAATTAAATATCAGATGACGAGTGATCACATGCCTCGCAAGGGAGTTGTGCAGGCGGGGCTCTGCCCCATACGGACACTGATTCGACCAGCCGCCTGTGGGCAGGGCCAAATCGGACTGTTTAAAACGACGCGCCATTGTGCGTTCTCTCTCTCTTCCTGTTCTCGAAAACTCACTCTTCAACGTTGCAAGGACGACCCGGACGGCCCGCTGGACCCTCGCCTTAAGATCGGCTGAGACAAATTATCCAGGCGGATCAAAGACTGTGTAAACGACGACTTCATCTCAACGCAGAATCAGCATCAAAAAGCCTCCGTGACTCCCAACACGGCTCCCCGGTGACGTCACGCAACAGCGACGCGAGCCAGCAGAGTTTCCCAGAGCAACGCGTGGAAACCACGTGGAAACTGTAACAAAGAACCGAAGGAGCACATTGAACTCACGCGGGAAACCAAAGATCCAGCCTGTTTAAACCATCAGAAAGCAAGTACCAAACTAATTTCTAATCCTGACTGAACTGGTAAATTTGATCTGACTGCAGTAACAAAGCATTCGCATTTGTTCGTGATCTTTCCGGTTGGTTTAAGTTTAAAATAGCTAAGAGGGCTATTTTAACTTCCTGAGTTACTCACCAAAATCCCGTATGCATGTGTGTATGTTTGTGTTTAGGCTATTAACGTTAGCTAGTTCATGTATGTTAGAATATTAGTATTGTAAATAAACCTTGTTTCATTTTATAAAGAATTGTCTCTGGAATGTGATTTTTCAAGTATTGTATCCTTTTTGCCGTAAAAGATAACGTTACCTGAGCATCGAATTTGAGAGATTTATTAATCTCGTTTTATTGTCCCGTGGCCATGAGGCAATAGAAGCGAGATTTAATAGAGATATACTGATGTAGTGATCGCTGGACGAGCACTTAAAGTATAAATCGTAAGTTAAATATTAATATTGCTTTAACCCAAGCAATATTGAATATTTAATAAATAATTACCGGAGCTGAAACAATAGCTTCATATAAAATTGCATTACAAATGGTGGAGGATAAAAGCTGGCATTAGAGATTAATCTGAGAATCAAACCAGAGACAAGAGTATTTCTCACTTTTATCCGAAACAATTGAGTAAATGCAGAGAAACAAGCGGTTATTTGTGATATTGCATTCTTGTTTGTGAAACACAGTGCGTGTTGAATGAAAGGAGTGTAATTGTTAACTCGAGCTCGTTGACAAGAAATTAAACTGCAGTAAATGAAATCGCTCTAGAAGCGCGAGAGGCGAACGGGCGTGTTCCCCGTTTGATCTCTGATTTAAGGCCTGTATAGTTTTGATTTGTTAAGTGCGTGTCCCACTTTCAAACTCAGCTATAATTTTATTCTCCTGGCTGTAGGATATTAAAGTAGCTAATTAAGTAATCCTCAGCCATTATTTGATTTCACACAAGTGAAATTCAAACGCACGGCGCTCAGACAAAGGAGTGGCCATTCGGTTTGAGAAGGGAGAAGATTTGCAATCGATTGAATTGTTTTTATCTGTGCTGTCTGAACAGACAAATATTCACATAACGGTCCGCCGAGGCCGCAATGATTTATAATTAATCTGTAGATAAATTTATCTCGCCCTAAACCAGTGAGATTATATGTGCTATAAAAGATTCAAGTCTGAATAATCCTTGTTGATTTTGAAGCGTGAAGCACATTTCTTTTTTTACAGGCACTGAGTTGCCATAGCGACCAGTTTAGCCAGGAAGTCTTCGGAGGCTAGTTCCGGAGCATTTGCTAGTGGAGACTTGAGTTGTGTAAATGAATAGCACTAGCGCGATATAAGCTAACTGAAACAAAGAAGCTTTAGCATCGTAGCAAATGCCATGCTGGTAGCATTACGGCTAGCGATTAGCACATAGCATTTAGAGCTTGAATGCAGTGTGTGTGGAAATGTGGTTCTCACTTTTACCTTTTGTGGGTACCAGTTTAATAGTTGGTAGTTTTATTAGAAGATAATTCAGTATTACCTCATTACCTTGATAATATGGTGATTTTGATTTAATTCAATTATAACCGCTTTTCTGATTTTAAACACTTCAGTGGATGAGTTGCTATTGTTAGGGATTTTTAATTGTTAAGTGAATGTCATAATTAATTACAAATTTGCAATTAATTTCATTTAATAAAATAATTTCAATCCCTGCCTCCCAGTAGCAACAGTATCCACTGATTAATCATAAACGCTCTTATAATTTGACAACCACTGTAAAACCTTAATTATTATCAAGAGGGCCAGAAATTTTTTATTTCATTTACAAGTAATTAGGATACAGATTAATTTGATTTGATGTTAATGACACAATGAGGAATGAGTAAGTTGAAAATTACTATTATAGGAATCCGAAACTAGTGATTTAGAAGCTGTAATTTAATTTCATAATTAATTATGAATTCGAAAATTCTAATTACATTTAATAATTAATTACACTTCCTGTTTACATATTGCAACAATATTGGTTTATCAACTCAATTGTAGATCGCTCTTGTAATTCTAATCCTAATGGATTCTATCAATTTTAATTATAACATCATAAAATTAATTAGAAACCACAAATTAAAAAAAAAAAAAATCTAATTTCAGACTTAACACTAGTCTGGCTCTACCTGTAGGCCAGATTTCATCTCCTCAGGTGATCTGATTAACTCAAAACAATTTAAATTAAATAATTGTATTAAATTAAAATTTAATAAAGTCCTCTTTACTTAGGCCTGAGAGTAGATAGTGCTCCCCCTAGTGTTGTGTTGGTGAAGTGACAGTGACACCCTGCAATCAATGTCACTTCTCACCAAGCTTGGAGTATAAAGACTTAACCTTCTAATTAGAAAACCCCAAAAAAGGGAAATTAAGGTTTCCCCAACTTAGGTCAGTGTGTTTACCCTGTAAACAGCAAAACCAACCTAAGCATATCGACTCAACAGCGCCACCATGTGGCCAACTAATACGTTGTTTAGTTTTAAATCTTGGGAATAAATCTTAATTTCTCTTAGCTTTCCTCCCTGTTACTAACTTCTAATTTGACTTGCTTGTTTAAGACTTTGCCAGTGGGAAGATCACGAATAGAGAGAAATGCCACAATTGAACAGATGTTTATGAAACTTGAGAACTGTTTGCTATTTACCCTCTATTGTGAAATACTACCCCTCCAAGTTAAAGCAGGTGCAAAGAGAAGATAGACATCGGCAACATTTTTAAACACGCGCGAGAGACACGCTAACCAGCGTCGCGGTGTAAAATCTTGCCATTAAGGGACAAGTGCTGTCATTGCTGTTGTTTTCCTCCATCAATGAGAAAATTGGAATAGCAATAACAGTCCTATTACAAAAGAGAAAATGTCGCCTACAATCCTCTGATTAGAAGCGTCCTTCTAAATCAGACTTAACAAAGCGAAAAGAAGAAAATCTGCTATTAAAAGAGAGATCTGTTTAGTGTTATTGTCCCTGTGTACTCATTCTGTTAGTGTGCTTTTCTTTCTCTGTTTCCCAGCTGTGCTGCCCTTACGTGTGCCCAATAATTTCTCTGCAGAGACTACGAATTAGAAGCACCCACCACAGAGGACCACAGACGCAGAGAATCACACTCAACACTAGCATACACTACACTGTGCACATTCACACCCCTGTTTGTTTTGCTTTGCTCTGTTTTGTTTTGTTTTGCTTTGTTTCCCATACAAGGTCTGTGTCAGTTCGGTCCAAGATCTCCCAGAATATGTCTCACAAAACAGAACATGTCGGTCACTGGGAAGGACTGGAAATGTGGCTAAGTGTTACAACAGACAGCATCCTCCCTAAAGCTGCGGAAGCACTCCGACATCAGACACAGGATCAACTAGATGACAACATCACAAGCATTATGAGACAAGACCCAAGTCAAAACTACAGTCACAAAGAATTAGCCAAGATCACCGGCTCCTTAAGTCACACACTCATCGCCACCCTCAAACTGAGTGACAAACACGCCGCACAACGCCAGCAGGAGCTGACAAGCGCACAACGACGCATAGAGCAGCTGGACCATGAAGCTCAGGAACGACAGGAAGGGACCGATGAGGTGGAGCAAGGCGCTGAGGAGGAGATCAACAGGCTAAAAGAGACTCTAACAGCTACCAACCACGAAATGCAGCAAATTAAAGAGGACTTTGGTGATCGTGCAGACAAGCTACAGTATGCAGAGAAGCTACTAGAGAAGGCAAAGACTGACTTCAGAGACAAAAACAGCAGAATCAAAGCCCTTGAAGCTCATCTGGCTGAGTCAAGAAGCGAGATTAGCCGCCTAACACGACAGCTCGACTACTTCAAAAAGTTCTGAAAGTTTCCAAGAGGAACTCAAGCACGTCTATGAACTACGCCATGAGCCGTCAAGGACAGGACGTGCACCAACCGCACCCCTGCCAAGCAGGACCAAGTCACCTGTTCCTGGACTGACACGTGAACATAAGACAGAGGGGGTGGTGTTAAAACATTCACCAGCGCCGTCTGAAGAACTTTATATCACGACAGAACCAGAAGAATCTGCTGCAGCCAGCCGCAGATCGTCGCACGGCTTGGACCTAAAAGATCTTGACAAGCTCGCCCGAAACATAGGAAAATTCAACCCCAGCTTGCCAAACAGCCAAAATGTCCAAGCTTATCTGCAAGATATTGATTTCCATCTGGAAATGCGACCTAACGTTATGGACAAAGATAAACTATACTTACTCCGAACGACATCCAGTCCTGAAGTGCGCAGCTTCCTTGACCGGCAGCCTGTTAACACAAAGACTGATTATCAACGGCTTCAAAAGGCCCTCATTAAAGAGTTTGCCGATCCTGAGTCCGATCAAGGCTTAGTGGCTGCCCTGGAGACGAGACAAGGACGTCACGAAACTCCTCAAGCTTACTACAGTCGACTCAGACAAGCATATTTTGGAACTCGCAATGAATCTGACATGGAAGATGAACTGAACTTTAAAACTCTCTTCCTGAGGAACCTTCATCCTGGCATAAGCCACTATCTTGGCGTTCTCGCATGCCCACGAACAATGAACATTCAGCAGTTGTGAGACTTGGTGCAAAAAGCCTACGGCAAACAAAAGATGGCCTCAGAAAAGAGCGCAAAAACCCCAGCAGTTCTTGATTTCAACACTCAACACCACGAACTGGCGCTAGAGGGCACCCAACGCCAAGACAGTGCTAAGCCACCACACAGAGAGTGGAATGCACCCCCGTCCAACAGAGCACGAGACTCACACGCTGGCACCCTACCTAAACAGAGGTATGACCGATGGGATGGACCGCGTGGACATCAACGCTCACCTGGACGACACTGGGATAAGTCATGGGACCAAGCAAGGCCTCATGAGAGCCCATGGGACAGATTGTGGAACCAGCCAAGCTCGTATAGAAACTCCAAGGGAAAGCGACAAACTCACCCTGGAGCAGTCAGCCCAAGGAATCGACGAAAGAATTCACCAAGATTCCAAACTGACCAAGCTCAAACTGAATCCACACAAGAACAAGAAACACCACCGCATTTCGACTCACAAAAGCTGATGGAAATGATGGTGAAAGAGTTCTTCCAACGAAAAGAGGAGGACCGGAAGTGGGAAAAGAAAGAGAAACCAGATTCAGCCTGACTAGCTGTCGGACGAAAAGGCAGTGACAAGCTGAACAAATCAGCCACAGAAGACAGCACTGCTTCACCTCACTCTCAGAGAACAGTAAACACCCTAACTTCAGATGGACATGAAACCCCACCTGAAAACCCAGCAACAGAGTTAAACACTAACTCAACACCCAATACTCCAAATCACAGCAGCGTCCAACAAACACCTGCTGATGAAACTCCAAGTTCCTGAAAGTGCTGTCTCAGTCACCTGCCATTCCTCCGAAGAACACCAGATCAGTTCTGACATCCCAAACGTTTCCTCCCAAACTCCAGCCCCTCAAATGACCAAACAGATGCCCTCACCAAAGCAGGTGCATTACATGAAGAGTCCTGGACACTTCATGTCCTCCCACCCAACCCTACAGTGGCAGCAGTAACCCCCCTGCCAGCACACCACTGGCGCGCACACCCCTGCCCCTCCTGCATTGCCATACCACCTCAGTTTGCTGCTGACGATCTTCTCACCCTCCAACATGCGGATTCGTCACTACGAACCATGACAGCTCACATGCCAAACCCATTAGAACGTTCCATTTCCTCCACGGACCTGAACACATCCTCCGAGCTCCGCAAGCTCCACTCTGTCAAGTGCATGCTGCATCTGCAAGACGGTGTCCTCACGTATGTCCCTAAGCCACTCACTGCGCCAAAGCTCGTAGTACCTCACGGCCAGAGGGGGATGATGCTGACACACACGATGCACCATGATGTGTTGCCAGTTCCAACCGGCAAATCCAAACACCGACATGAAAAGGGGGAAGATCAAACCCACTGACACAGACCGACAACCATATGCTACACACCACGCAAGCATAAGTATTGTCATTTTAGGAAAACATATAGCAACCATGCTTAGACACAACCCATATTCTCTCCTCCACAGCACTGCTAGGACCAATCTAGTAGAGAGGAGTTACCCTCGATTTTTTTATAAATTTTTTTTGCTTGATTTAGATTTTTTTTTTTTTTGGTTTCTTTCCCTCGTGTCTCACTTTGTGTTTTTCCTTTCCTCTCTCTCACTTTGAACCCCCTTAACCAATCCTTGAATACAGGTCCTGAAATTGAGATCGACTTCCGTCAGTAAAGTCGTTGTAATTCGCTGTGAGAACCGTTGTCGACTGATCGAGGCCACCCGCCAAAATCATGAACGACATGATACGCGATGTAAGTTCCTTGATTGACAACTTAGCCATTAATAGGAATCCGTGCTATGTGATACCTCTTAGCCTTGTTCAAACGTCGTAACTTCGGCCACTGCGGACTTAGTTTTCTTTCAGGTTGCCCATTATCGACGTTAATAATGTTTACTGGCTTAAAACGTTGTGAATGTGGGATTGCGGCAAGGGAAAACCTATGTCAAAATCCACGCTCCTAAAGTCGCTGCGTACCACGATAACAACGAGCAGTTGTATCTGGCCCCAAACTTAAAGATGGGCACGCTCACTTAGGACATTCACTTCCCCTGCCCGAGTAAACCCTGCGTACGCGATAATACCAAGGGCATCTGCGGTTTAGAATCCATTAAACCCGACACTAGCTGCCCCGCCGAAGCAATACCACGTTCTCAAGTTGAGGTAACAAGCCGAAATCATCGGAAACCGATGGCTGGTCAATACCCCAGCACGAACAGCTACCCTCACATGCGATCAACACGACACCGCTACGCGCATTAATTTGCCCAACCAAACTTTAATGATCACTGTCCCTAAGGGCGCGATCCTCCATATTGACGAGTTAGCATTGTATCACCTCACCGACGACGAGTATCAGGCTGACATCGAAATCTTTATTATCTTGATCCCGGTTGACACAGCTTTAGAAGCTATCGCCCACTTTCTGCCCGCCGGCGCGCCAATTATACAGTCTTGATCTGCCGCTGACACAGCGCTTTGTATTTCTACTATCGTAGGATATGTTGCGACTTTGACACTGGCCTTCCTCCTACACAAGCGAGTGAACGCCGTTCAAGAGTCTCTCAACAAATGCACGTCAGGCATCCCGCGCCTTTTCTGACGTGGTAAACCCGACCAAGAACCCGAACCCAAGAATTCGACCAACCTGATTGAGATCATGCCTATACCGCCTCGTCGAACCCCTGACAATTAAACCAGTCAAAATGACCCAATGGTCAATAATAATGAACAATGCATTCCTATGTCTTCTCAAGATTCTAACCTGTTCCTTCCCAAATTACCCTGCACCAGGTTTCAGTCAGTGATAGAGATGATGTTTGTGTCTTGTATGTGCCTGTTCTCCCTGCTTCTTGTTCCAGTGCCTGACGATGTTCCATCGGGAACATCACCAAGCAAGAGGGGGAATGTGTAGAGAAATGTGATGGAAGAACAGCACCTCGTTGGGGAATTTGGTTACTTTCAGGTACCATGTCATAGATACCAGCCAACAAAAGTCTGGATCTAAAACCCCTCCCCTTTCGCATCAGCGCAAAAGCGCGCGATTTCGTTCGGTCACAGAACAAAGAGAAGTGACCACGGGAAGATTTCCAAGAGACACATTCATTTCATGATGATAATAATTCATCTACACAAGAAACATATGAATATTAATGTTGTACTCTTTCCTAATATGCTTGTGGGAATATAAACTGCTTAAGAAATGTGGGATGAGTTTATGCGTGCCTTAAACTGTATAATCCGAGAAACTGTAATGTGTAGGTTGTGCCAAATGCGGTGTTTAGTCTCTAAAAGAAGCTAGCGTCGTAAGTCAGAAATGTGTGGTTGACCGTTAAGCTTTGGCATCATAATATATGTGTACAACAGTACCGTGTATATCCCGTGTAACCCGTGTAAAAGACCGGTGTATATCTTTCACGTTGAATTAAATATCAGATGACGAGTGATCACATGCCTCGCAAGGGAGTTGTGCAGGCGGGGCTCCGCCCCATACGGACACTGATTCGACCAGCCGCCTGTGGGCAGGGCCAAATCGGACTGTTTAAAACGACGCGCCAGTGTGCGTTCTCTCTCTCTTCCTGTTCTCGAAAACTCGCTCTTCAACGTCGCAAGGACGACCCGGACGGCCCGCTGGACCCTCGCCTTAAGACCGGCTGAGACAAATTATCCAGGCGGATCAAAGACTGTGTAAACGACGACTTCATCTCAACGCAGAATCAGCATCAAAAAGCCTCCGTGACTCCCAACACGGCTCCCCGGTGACGTCACGCAACAGCGACGCGAGCCAGCAGAGTTTCCCAGAGCAACGCGTGGAAACCACGTGGAAACTGTAACAAAGAACCGAAGGAGCACATTGAACTCTCGCGGGAAACCAAAGATCCAGCCTGTTTAAACCATCAGAAAGCAAGTACCAAACTAATTTCTAATCCTGACTGAACTGGTAAATTTGATCTGACTGCAGTAACAAAGCATACGCATTTGTTCGTGATCTTTCCGGTTGGTTTAAGTTTAAAATAGCTAAGAGGGCAGTTACTCACCAAAATCCCGTATGCATGTGTGTATGTTTGTGTTTAGGCTATTAACGTTAGCTAGTTCATGTATGTTAGAATATTAGTATTGTAAATAAACCTTGTTTCATTTTATAAAGAATTGTCTCTGGAATGTGATTTTTCAAGTATTGTATCCTTTTTGCCATAAAAGATAATGTTACCTGAGCTCGAATTTGAGAGATTTATTAATCTCGTTTTATTGTCCCGTGGCCCTGAGGCAATAGAAGCGAGATTTAATAGAGATATACTGATGTAGTGATCGCTGGACGAGCACTTAAAGTATAAATCGTAAGTTAAATATTAATATTGCTTTAACCCAAGCAATATTGAATATTTAATAAATAATTCCCGGAGCTGAAACAATAGCTTCATATAAAATTGCATTACAATATATACACATATATATATATATATATATATACACATATACACACACACACACATATATATATAGAGAGAGAGAGATAGTTTTATTTATATAAAATTACAGTATTTATTAATATTGTAAATTCACTTTTTTATATATATATATTTTCATTGTGATTTTACAAGTTTTCATACTTTTGTCATTTGATTTTCTTCTTTTTTGTTGATATTTCTATGAATTAATTTATTTTCCCAAAATGTTAGTACCTCATTTATGTTTCCAAGGCAACATTTCTATTTTTCAAGTTAAATGTATTAAAAGTTGAATTGGTTTTATTAAAGTTTAATATACATTTTACCTTTAATTTAGTTTTAGTTAACAACAATACTGATCACTAAGGGAACTTTGACCTGTGCAAAATTATATTGACACTAGAAATGTCCATGACAATGTAAATAAATCTGATTCCATTTCCACAATCTGTTCTAACAGAATTATAATTCAATTTTGTGGCAGCTATGCCCTCTGCTGGTAACAGATGAATCAATCAATCAATCACATGATCTCATCACTGCTGTTTTTGTGTGCTTGTAATTAGGTTACTACACTCATATCTCTACTCTGGCGGATGTACAGGAGAATGTGATGGAATATCTTCATGTGCTGAGCAGGCCAATGGTCATCAACCATAATCATGACATCATTTGGACAGAGGCTTACATGGACAGTGTGGTGAGCTTCTTACCTTTTCTCCTCCACTCTCTTTTTCCTTTTGAAGATGTTAGTATTGTACACAAAAGGTCATGTTTCATACTGTCCCAAATCTGCATGTTGATCATTTTTGCCTTCATTCATTTTGAACCTCTCATGTTGTGATTTCTTTCCTGAGAGTGATCTCATTATGTCTGTTACTTCATTATGTCTGTCATCCCATTCCAGCTACCCAATACAGCTGAGGTAAACTCTTTCGTTCAGTGCAGTAGATCAAACATTATCCTGTATGCCTAAATGCAGTAGTTCACGTTTTCTTGTAATTTAGTTCCTAAAAGTTCCTTGTTAGATACAATTTAGTCATAATTAGACGTTGTGATGCCTGTGGAGGTTTTAATGTAATCGAATGTCTGGTAGATTTTCAGTCAAAAACAAAAACAAAAGTTTAGTGAATTCAGTTTGAATGCATTTTTTTATGTATTAATTTATTTACCTATTTTTGCTAAAGGCAGTGTATCCTAACAAGTGATTAACATTTATTGTGATATCCAGGTTTTAGCCAAAATTATTTTCACAAAAGTGCTACACATATTTTCTGCATTAATTATGGGGATTTAAATGTGTTACACGGAGCTGAGAGGGCAAATTTGAATTTGTACGATTTTGACTTTGAAGATTTGAATTCTGTGGAAATCTGGAGATGTTTCTTCAGAATTCTGTGGGTGTAAATTTTGAAGATGATTACACTGCCCAACAAAGGCAAAAGACAGTAACTACACTACTGGAAAATCGGGTCTCTTAGACTATGATCTGTCTTGTGACAGATGGGTTTGGCTCCACACACTCAGAAAATTGATGTTAATTTAATAAGAAACTCTGAAGACATTTTTTTCTCAGTTTCAGTGTTGGTGTAGTTACTGTATTTTGCCATTTTGGTAGAACAATAAGAAACCGATTCCACCTACCAGAGAAGCACCTGCTGTTCTGTGGTCTTGTTCAGCTTGCTGTCCACTTCACAGGCCTGGCTGGGATTTACCATTAATTCAGTCTGTGTTGTCTCTCTCTTCCTCTCTCTCTCTCTCTCGTCTTTCAGCTTTTTAACACACAGGCTCAGAGTTTGCTGTTGATGACCTCTGTGGCCATGCCTGTGTTCAGCAAGAAAGTAGAAACAGTGAGTTGCCAAAAAAACTAACTTAAAAGCTTCAGCTCTCCTGACCTGCCTAATATACTATTAGAGCAAAGTGTGGCTCAATACACACACGCACACGCACGCACTCACTCACTCACTCACTCACTCACACACGCACGCGCGCGCGTTCGTTTCTGTGAATTGTGGGGAATTTCCATAGACTTCTATTACTTTTATAATGACCCGAGTCCCCACGAGGGGAAAAAAATCATACAAAATAGTAAATGATGTGTCTCAAATTGTATTTGGTCCCCACAATGTAGCCTAAACAAGTACACACACACACACACACACACACAATATCCTTCAGGCAGAATAATTAGTCATGTGTCGAAATTAATTAAACTTACAAAATAACATTATAACGTTAGTTGTCATGATAAAATGACTTAAACTCGTTATTTTGAATGAAACGGTACGCTGACTGATTCAAAAATTCACTCATAACACTGAAAAACACTGTAAATTAATTGCAGAAAGGGAACTGAACAACTCTTTTTAGCGATGCGAATGCTACGAGAGTTCGTGATACTCGGAAGTGTGGAAATGTACTGGAAGCTCGTCACATCCCTGTTTTAAAATAATCCCTTATAAAACGTACTCTCATATAATTCAACGAAAATATTAAATATATAATACATAACTCTCCTAACATGTTTGTCAAATACGTACCGCTACAATATTCAAGAACAAGCTGACTTTTGTACCTAACAAATGTGATGTAACGGCTTGTAAATAACACGATAACGCGGCGTTTCCTCAGTAACCGTTTTCTCGCGACTGACGAAAAGCGCTCGGGAACGCGCTTATATAACCAGCCAGAACTTGACCTTGGACCACAAAACCAGTCATAAGGGTCAAACTAAGATTTATATATAACCTGAAAGCTGAATAAATAAGTGTATTTATGGTTTGTTAGGATAGATCAATATCTGGCCGAGATACTTGAAAATCTGGAATCTGAGGGTGCAAAAAAAAATCTAACTATCGAGAAAATCGCCTTAAAATTGCCCAAATGAAGTCCTTAGTAATGCATATTACTGATCAAAAATTAAAATTTGATATAGGCCTATTTATGGTAGTACATGTACAAAATATCTTGATCTGTATGATCTTTAGGCCTACTTAAAATCCAAATTATTTTTAAAAGAATAAATCATAAAAGGAAATAACAATCGATCATTTTGACCCATACAATGCCCCACCCATGCAAGATGAGTGTGAAAATATATATTTATTTATGAAATATAATGGTTTATTTAAAAAAATAATAGATTTGCCAAATACATAGGCTTTATAGCATAATATGATGCTATATAGAAACAACTTAAGACAGTCCTTTTCACAAAGTAGCAATTTAATTTTTACACGTGACAAACTTTCCGTGCAAGCGGTTCAACTAAGAATGCAACACTACTGAGTCAGTTAAAGGTATGATTCAATAATGCTGTAATGTTTAATAAAGGGCTAGATGGTCGTAGTTAGTCGATTATTTCACTGTATTGTTTGTTGCCTTTCAAGTTGTTCTAACTTAAAATGATGCATATGTTAATGGGTCACAATGAATGTAAATGAAGGGAATCGGTCGCAATAAGCTCGTGTTTCATTGTAAAGCAGACACAATTAAGTATGCCTGTCGGTTGTAGTGGTATCACCTGTCTGTATTTGTGGTAAAACTGCTGCCATATTATTTCCTGGATGTCAGATTTTTGAATTTGTCACCTATGCGATTTTGTTTTATTCAATAGCTACTCTGCCATCTGTATTTGCTAAGTAGCAGAGTCATTCCCTCAGAACGCATTTTTCATTCAATGCGGCACTTTTCCATTGTATTTCAAACTAAATGCACTACGGACGTCTTTGAATTCGTGCTTGACTGAAAAGCCGTCCCACACGGACCCAGACCTACAGCCAAAATATAAGGTTATGATCTAAAACCTGACGGTGTGCTTCAACCGGCGCAGCTTTTGTCTTTACTGTAGTGGTAGTGGAAACGCACAGACCAATTGTATGCGAGTTAAGCCATCCCACGTGATACCACTCAGCCAATCAAGTCTGGTAAATATTGCGACTCGATAGAGTGCAGACAGACGAGAGAGTTCGCGGCTAGTAACACATGAAAAGACGATAGAAAGAAAAAAGAAAGATAGCGATACATGTAGAAAACAAAAGGAGAGATACAGACGACTGCGCCGGAGAAAGTTGAGAAACAGGCGAGTGAGACGGAGACAGGGAGATAAAAATAAGGAACAAATGCGTTCTCCAAAAGTAGAGGAGTGGGATATAAGAACGGTAGAAACTGCTGATATTATAAACCTGTTCAATTGTTAAGATGTGTTGAGATTAATTATTTGTAAAATTGGTTGTGATTGTTGATTCAAGATGTAAAGCAGATAAGGAGAAATTCAAGCTTTTCCTCCCTTTATTTTATTTGTCTGAAGTTAAGCACTTTATTTGAACATACACAATTTTCACATTTAATTAATTTTCTCTTATTTTGAAATACAGCCCTACTTTTATTTTGTTAATGAAAAAACATACATATCTAACGTTACAGTCATACATATGTAACGGATGTATGCCAGTAAGGGCTGTGTGTAAACCTCACTCCCCTGACCTCAAAAAGAGGCGCTCTAGCGACTGACGCTGGAGGCTGTAGCCTTTAGCGTCCTTGGTAGAGCGCCCGCCTCCCGCGCCAGCGTCCCGGGTTCGCGACCCGCTTGGTGAGTTGGTGCGGACCCGTGTTGGGGGGTTACATATATATGTTCAGTTCTATGTAACATGACAATAAATATTTTCAACACGTTTTTGAATTGTTCTGAATTAATTTGATTAGGCAGGCAGGTATTTATTACATGCAGATGCTGAAACAACAACTAGGCTACTTAAATATATAATCTATCACACTAAATAGTAAGACATTATGATTTTCCGGACCTTTGCTTCAAGAAATTGTCTCTAACTGGACCTGGATTTTAGTTGAATACCCCTGCTCTAGACCTTGCGGTAAAATAAACTTCCGCTGACCTGTCTCGCGACCAAAACACTATCTGTGTGAACCCAGTATTCTAGTGACGTATTGGCGGGCAGGTTTGTTTACGGTCCTACAAATACGAGAATGGGCCACATGTGTTTTGTTTTATTTTGTTACTTTGGGTTAGGGACGGGTTAACATAATCGCCCCCTTTCGTTACCTCAGCCGCACCCTCATCAGTGCTGTTCACTGAGTTCACTCAATAAGTAGAGTCACTTTTTGGCAAGTGTAAAACGGCATTTTATGGGTTTTATTGGCCATTTCAACAGGTAAAAAGACTACATGAGCTATAATCTTTCAAATATAACCCTCAAATGCAATCAAGTCATTTAGCTCATGCAGTCCCTTTTACATGTTGAAATGACCAATAAAACCCAATAAATGCAGTTTACACTTGCCAAAAATCTTGATTACAGATTGAGTGAACTGTTCTTTCTGCCTAAAAATGACTTGATTTTATTCATGATTGTTATAGCTCGTTCAGTCCTCTTTTTACCTGTTGAAATACCTTTAAATGGCCAATAAAACCCATAAAATGCAATTTTACACTTGCCAAAAAGTGATTTGAGATGGAAAGAACAGTTCACTCAATAAGTAGAGGCTGTAATCACTTTTTGCTAAGTGGAAAACTGCTTTTTATTGGCCATTTCAACAGGTAAAAAGGACTGCATGAGCTAAATGACTTGATAACATTCGAGGAATATTTGAAAGATTATAGATCATGCAGTTCCTTTTACCTGTTGAAATGACCAGTAAACCCCCTAAAATGCCATTTTACACTTGCCAAAAACTGATCACAGAAGGCAATCAGTTTTCGGCAGACGATCAATTTCAGCACTGGCTCTGCAATGTTGACTATTGCTACTTATGACTGGTTTTGTGGTCCAGGGTCACATATGTCCTTGACAAGTGTTATTCATATTTAAATATCTTCTGTTTTTAACCATTTACAAATTTAGATTATCTTTAAAAACATTTCAACTCAATGGTTTCTTTTAAAACGAACTTAAATATATAAATCAGGTTTTTGAGATTGTGATGGAAAAATTCAATTAAAATTGTATAGATTTGTATTGTTTATCATTCTAAATGTGCTCTTTCTTGTCTGTAGCTGTCTCATGGGATCCTCCTTGGTGTGGTTGGCACTGATGTCCCTTTGAAAGAGCTCATGAGATTGGCTCCTCGATACAAGGTGCCTTCAGTCCTCCGTTTACACTAACATAATCACATCTAATATCTTTTCATTGATAAAGCAGGCTGTATCCATGGAGGTTATTGCACACATACTGACAATTACTGATTGTTCAGACTGCAGACAGAAAAATAAATGTGATTTTACTGAATGATTTGCTGTTTTGACTTATCTTTTAGCTGGGAGTTCATGGCTATGCATTCTTAAACACTAATAATGGCTATATACTCTCTCATCCTGACCTTCGACCTCTGGTGAGCTCCACAATATTCCCTTTAGTGATCTTATATCTTAATCTACACATATAAGAGCTGATTACCTTGTTATTAGTTTGTATCACATTAAAGTTAATGCTTTCTATACATTGTGGTAGTATAAAGATGGTAAGAAGCTGAAGCCAAAACCGAACTATAACAGCGTGGATCTGTCAGAGGTGGAGTGGGAAGATACAGAAGATGCAGTGAGTGGAATAACACACACACATACATATATATATATAAGCTCTCATCATGCCATTTTTAGATCAATTGCTTCACTGTGTTTGTGTTTTGATCCACCAGTTGAGAACAGCGATGGTAAAAGGGGAAAGTGGGACAATCTCTCTGAACGTCAGAGCAACAGTAGAAAAAGGAGTGAGTTGATTTTGGCTTCTTATATGTTTAATGTATTAGTTTTCATCTCATAATAACCTAGCTGTGACTGTCATACTTACATGCTGATGTGTTCCCTTCTCAGAAGAGGGTTGTTTTCCTGAAAAATGAATATTTTTACACAACCATTAATGAAACTCCATTCAGGCAAGTAGTGATAAAACATTGAAATCTTTGCTAAGCATGAGACTTCTGGAATTATATTGTGTCTTTGTTATCAGTCTTGGGATTGTACTTACCAAAGGTCACGGGAAGAATGTTTTCATTGGAAATGTTTCAGTTGAAGAAGGTAAAGATTTTCAGATTAGTACCTGTGACATTAAGATCATTTGCCTGCCTCTGTTTACTGCTTTCCGTTGTTTTTCTACAGGCCTACATGACCTGACTGCTTCTGATGTCTCTATTGCTAATGAATGGTAGGCTAAAAAAAACATATTAGGCCATATTAGCATATTAGATATAAAACATATATTTCTAACATCTGAAATGACGTAATATACCCTAATCCCTGGTTTTTGATATTTCAGGACATACTGTGAGACTGACATCGATCCACATCACCGCAAACTTACACAGTTTCAGGCTGTGGTTCGGTACCTAACAGGCAAAGAACCAGACCTGGAATGTGAGTTCTGTCTCTAAACGCTCTTGGACACTAGACTAGACGATTTTACCTGGCATTTCAGTTTTTACTTGTATCATTGCATTTATTTATATTCACGTTTAATTACAAATAAGCAAAAACAAAGGCATTTCATCAAAAAAAGGTGATAAAATGAATGACAATTCAAAATTACAATTCATTACTTCACCCTTAAATTGTTCCAAACATGCATGATTTACTTTCTTCTGTTGAACACAAAAGAACATATTTGGTAACAGAGTTTAAGAATTAGTTGCACATCTCATGTCATTGTACCTTGTATTCTCTATATACATCATAACCATTTTATTATGTAATTAAACACAGTTTGATTGATGATATCCGCAGTTGAGTTCTGTTCTGTCTGTTCTTCAGGTGATGAAAGACTTCTGCAGCAGACTCTGTTTGACGCAGTGGTCACAGCTCCTATGGAAGCCTACTGGACCGCACTGCTGCTGAACGCCTCCGGGTAAAACCCTCCCACGCACACAGCGTCGCAGACAAGTTTCATTAGTCAAATACATGCTCGGCCGTGACCTTTCCCATTCTTCTACTCGCCTCCGTCGTGTGCAGTATTGATGGGGGTGTGGAGACGGCGTTCCTGGGCACACGCTCCGGCCTCATGAGAATGATGCGATATGTCGGAGTAGAGAAACGTGTGGCGAAGTGAGTAGCTTTAATCAAGAGCTCCCGCTGTCTGCGTCACGACTCTACCGCATAGACAGCATCTGCATTGTCATAGGTTTTCTTAAGGCCACCCACTTCCACAGCACTCCTTATAACTTTCATCAGTATGAACTCTAAAACACTCTCAACACTGGAAAGATAAAGAGAAACAAGCAGTAAAACAGAACATGGTATGAAGAGAACAAATATTAATGTGGCTATACATAAATCAATGAACAGATGTTAAGTATATTAATATACATAATCAGTGTACTGTAAATAAAGCATTGATCAAGTAGTTCATCTAAATAATACTATATATATATCATCATACATGCACACAAACTCTGCTATGAATTTCTGAATCTCTTTTTTTCCTCAGAAAATTCTTATCTCCATCAGATAAGGAGAATATTTTTACTCTGGACCATTTCCCTGTTTGGTATCGTCATGCGGCAGAGAATCCATCTGGACGATTTTTGTACTATGTCCCTATAGAGGACAGCACACAAGGTAGCCTGCACCCTGCAGTCCACATCATACGAACTATGAGATTGTACACTTTGTTTAGAATATCGTGCTTAGTGTTTTATTTTTTTCCTCGCAGTGGATGGCAGGTTTGTGATTGCTGTCACGTCTGTTACAGTCTCTGTGAACAAAAAGATAGCAGTTGCTGGAGGTACGGTTTTCCCTGGTTATTCTTATCTTTTAATCTGTTTTTGTTCTTTTATATTAGTCGGTGCTTATGAAAAACCACCCATTGAGATGCTATTATCTTTGTCCATTTTAAGTGCGTGTGCACACATGTGCCCATGTATGGATGTGCAACCATTTATGGAGTTCACCTCCTCATGAACATCTCGTTTCCTCAACATGATCTTTGCTTGTGCTATTTCTTCTGTACTCATAAGCCCCTTTCACACATATAGACTTTACTGGTAATATACCGGTAAATTACCAATAAGAGATCAAGTGTGAACAGGCCCTTGTCAAAAATACCGGTCAATTCGTTCTGGCAATTTACTGGTATGAGAAGTTGTAACATTACCAGTAAATTGCCGGAATGATGCTGTGTGTGAACGCAGAATATTCTGATAGATGACGCATTTTGGCGTAGCTGTTTGGGTAATTTCTGGTTAATGATGTCACAGAATTTACCGGTAATTTAATACCAATTAATGTTACGGTGTGAAAGGGGCTATAAAGACACTTCAAACTGATTACTTGTTGTATTAATGCACTATATAAGGAAAATGGCCAGGAAGTCACTGGAAGTTGAACTATTTCATGCTTTTAGGTGCTAAAAAAAAAGCCAATGTCAAATGCCAGTCAATGGAAAAAGTGCATTTTATACCACCATAATGGTGTAGTTTTATTATCTACCAGCAGGGGCTAACTAGACTATACTAATCAGCCAATGCTTAAACCAATGGTTTATCCATCCATTTCAGAGTTTGAATCCTGATCTTTCTCCATTTTGTGTAAAACTAAAGAAGCATATTTTATTGTTTTACTTTGAGAAAACTGTGTGTGAGTGCTTGCGGAATCTTACACTTCAACAATTACGGAAATACATTCTTTATTCATTTTTAACACAGAATTATATCACAGCTCACAAATCATATTTCAAACTGATTTTTATCAAGCGAAAATATAAAGAAGGATCTCATATCAGTCTTAGAAAAAAGGTCAAGTGAAGAAAGGGTCACATCAATAAGCTATAAGCTATTAAACCAGAACTTCATAAAGATCTTGAAGATGCTTTCAGCTTAGTCAAATGGGCAAATCCTTTCCTTTCATCCATCAGCTGGGATTTATAAAGCCTTTATTTAGCAAGGGTGCGTAGTGAAGTGTGTGGTGTCCCTGCTCTTATATGTAAGGCCAGGAATGAGAGTAAACACACCCATTGCTCATTTAGAAACCGCCCTTCATATTCACTGACGTTACATCACGACTGCTCTGTCGACTTATATTCAGATGTAAGAGCATTGCTGACATTGTCAATAAACAAGCATGTGCTCACTTTTGAGAAAATGCGCAATAAGTGCAATTTTACAGGAAAGTATTAGTCCACCAGTGGCAAAAGTGCTTTTGTCTTTTTTTCTTTCTTTTCATAACAGGATACAGGGTATGTGTTTTGTTGCCCCGTGCGGAGTACAGGCCTTTGACACATGCTGTATAAAATAAGAGCTAAATGAACAGTAATGGAAGGAGAGACGAAACTCCCCTCATTAATAATTCATGAGCTTTCTCTGAATTCTCTGACAGAGAATTTTTAAGAGTTCCTCTACAGAAGGAGTTTGCACAGGAAACACAGGGAAATGTATACTCAATTTCCGCAATCAAGTTATTGTTCATAAATAGTTTGTAAGACACAGATTAAAATATATATATATACATATATCCAACATACATTTGAATAAATGTATATCTGTACTTATACTCAGCTTATGGCTGCAAATATCACTGAACACAGAGACAAAGTCCTAGACGCTTAACTGCTGGTGAGGATATTAGCACACAAATTAGTTGTACTTTCATTTACAACTTTTTGCTAGCAACCTTGCCAGTAATTTGCATTGGTAATGAATAGTGTGTGGGAAAGACTGTTGCTATAGTTACAGCGGAAGGGCATCTCCTACATCCTGATGAGGTGGTGTGATGTTTGCTCCACACCCTTGTGCCCACTGCACATCCTTCCTATAGATGGCAGCATTGTGCAAGACACCCAATGATGACGTTACTCTCGATATTATTAGCAACATTATATTCTGATTCTAAGTTTTCAGTAATACTGCGGGAATGAATATGTTGGTTCAAGTTAACAGTGTGCAGCTTGTTTCTGACAGTCTTTCCCGTTTTCGTCCCGTCGCTGAGGTTGATTGCTGCAGAAAAGCTTATATTGATAATATCTATGGGCTTCTGAAAGCCCAACTCAAATTGATCTGAATTAAGTCTAAACAACTTCTGCCTTAAAGGAAAATCGGATTATGCAAATTGGTCCACAAGCAGGAAATTGATCACATGGGCGCAATCGATTCTCCTCCATCGCCAGCCCAAGAGAAAAGATCAGACTAAATCAGATATGACATCCTAGTCCAGATTTAAACAACAGATCAAGATATTGATTTATATTGCACAGAAATGTCTATCTTAATAAAGGTATGGTTTAATTCCTTCTCAGCTATTGTCTTTCTGGTTTTGTTTAGAGGGCAGCTTTTCTGTAGGGTCACTGTGCTTCTTTAGCCACCAATGCGTAATTAACAGTTCCAATAGCCACGATCTGCCACCCTCCACTAACATCACAGAGTCCCCAGCCTGCTCTACATTAGCACTTCACGATACTTCAAGACACTTCACGATAGACACCAGGGCTGGATTCTTCTAGTCTTATAAAACACATCTGACCTCTAGAGATGAACATGGAGAAATAGCAAACAGTAAACAAACAAAACAATGTTATCAACACAAATCATCACACAATACAAAGGACAAACCGCACACTTAAAAACATAAAAGTAGGGTCACGTCACATTTTATAGAATATATTATAGCTGATAAATAAGGTGGGAATATTTCAAATATGATATGTTGGGGTTATGATGTTCAGTTCACACTGGGGTAGGGTTAAGGGTAACAATTAAGGTTGGATGTGAGAGTTAGTATTGGGGGTTTAATGTATGGGTTGGGAGTAGAGCTGAAGGTTTAGGGTAAGAGTCATTGGATATTTGGATGGGTGTTGGAGGTTTAGAGTTAAGGGGTTCCTTTTAGTGATGGAAATGTATGGTAAGGGCAGAGATTACCATTGGTGGTTTATGGTTGTGGGTTCAGATTAGTGATGGAGGCTTAGGGTTAGAGTTGGGGGTTGGGATTCATGATGGAGGTTTATGGTAAGGGTAGGGGTTACTGTCGGAGCTTTAGGGTTGGGGGTTTAGATTGGGATGGAGGAGGTTTGTGGTAAGATCCGGATTTGTGTACATTTAGAGTTAAAGTTAGGGAATAGAGCTGGATATTTAAGGTTAGGCTTGGTAGTGGATCTGGAAGTTTATGATTACACCATTTCTACTCCGAACACATTGGTTGACACGAGATTGAGGCTGTCTGTAAGGGACAGTTTAAAGTCAACATTCCGAATAAATTTGTCATTTTGTCAGAAGTTGGACAAGCCCATGTAGTATGTCATAAATTGGGGCGTAATTTTACGGTGCAATGCATCAGAATGTATCAATTGTAGACAGCATTGATTATAATGAGTGTTATTGGCTTTTGATGTAATGTGCCACTTGCATGTGCGACCCGGTGTAGACTGTGTTAGAGATGATGGTTATGGTAAGGGTTGGAGTGAGTATTGAAGGATAGGGTTAGAGTTGAGGGCTTGGATTAGTTTTGAGAGTTTGGGATTAAAGTTTAAGGTCTAGGATTGGGGTTGGGATTAGAGTTATGATTTGGAGGTTTGGGTTGATGATTAGGCTGCTACAGAGGCTAATGCTAATGACAGCACACGATTCTCTAGAAACATGAGTGTTCAGAACTGTGAACAGTTGCATCCACACCTCCTCTGCTGAGATCCTCTCAACATTGCAGAAGGGTGGGGGAGTTCTAAAGTGCTGAGTGGTCCCTCTTGTCCTGGGGCAAATAGGTCAAAGGTCATAGGCCAAAGTTTAGAGATTGAGTAAATTGTAAGTCTGAGAGTCAGAAAGGGTCTCAGGAAGGACAGAGAGACAAAAAACAGGGATGATGAATCCTCCGCTGGTCAGCTAAATGATCATCAAATGTGCAGCTCAACCAGTAAAGGGTTCTTTAGATTTGTGGCTGACCTCTGAACTCTGACCCCTCTCCCCCGTTCCCCTATGCAACTGATGAGATCTGTTTATCCTCCTGGTCGGCTTCTGCCTCTGCGTCACCCATCAACGGCTGCCTCTTCTTTAGCTCTCGTTGGTATTTTGCCATTAGAGAGGCATAAATGCAGCCATACGCTGCAGCAGCCACCATCATAATACATACGATTCCACAGACCACACCAGCGATCACTACTGTACCGATCGCCCTGCGAACACTGACCGGCCGATAGCGCTGCTTCACACAGTCTGGTAGCTCTGCCTCCGTACGCACCACTGCAACTTCAGACGACGGAGCGGCTGTCCCTCGAAAACAAGGTGGAGATCCACCCTTTGTGCTCCCAGCCCCGCCCCCATTCTCATCTTCCAATTGCAGACAGTAGTTGAACATCTCCACGGGAACGCCCCTGATGTCACGACCCCTTAAGTCCTTTGGAAGTGTACACTCAACGGCATCGACATAACCGCCTACGACAAAGCAATAGAGAAAGAGAAATCAACATTTTAGCTCTCTGAAGTAAACATTAGTCAACTAATGAATTTAAATGGCTGCTTCAAGCCCTCCAAAATAGCACCACACAGCTAGTAGAGTCAGCAGCCCTTTTCAATTTGCGTGCGTGTGTTTGTATGAGAGGAAGAGCGGTAGCTGGTGTATAATTAATAAGCCTGACATGCATACACAAGCTCTGTTCCCAAACCTAGTGAGCCGCCATGCTGCCTACTGCCTAAATAGGCAGCTGCATTCAAAGGCAGCATGTTAACTGTCATGGAACCTCATGAGACTAATTTGGAATGCTCCACTTAGGCAGCAACTCCGCATGCTACACAATTATTTTTTTGTTTTGTTTTGCACAGCATAGATGACTTGCACTTGATTTTAATGCATCTGTATTGGATTTTCTTATTTGTTGCATTGTGGTATCTACATGAAAATAAACATGCTTCGGATTTTGTCAAAACAGAAGGCAGCATAAGTAAGATACCTACCTTCATGTCAAGAGAGCATCTATGATGCCTCAAAATGCTGCCTCCATAGGCAGCTCACTAGGTTTTGAAACCGAGCAAGAGAATCGGAGCCCACCATGACTGGAGTCTCTTTCTCACACACGCTAAAAGCTTTGTGACTCAGCCTCTCATGTCTGTTTCAAATCCCCCTTCCTCTCAAAGCTGCTCTGAAATAGAATGAAATGACTTTCTCTGACTCAAGAGTAGACGGATCGAGACAGATAGAAAAATAGAAAGTGAGAGGTATAGAGAATAAGAAGCAGAGGCTTCTAAGTTCTGCTTCAAAGATTTTTGGGGGTTTGCCACATTTCAATGCTAGTGGTAGTCAAAAGATAGACAGGAAATTATTAGGAAGAGAGTGGGTACATATCCTACAATATGTCTAGTGTACATGTACTTACCATTAGCTAACAGTGCCATCTGTTAAAAGGCTTAATAAAGCGTTTTAAAACTGATAATTACTTAAATTCTCATTGGTTGAGCCACGTTCAAAGCCCTTGTAAAATGCTAATGAATTATACTACCTGATGGAAGAGTAGTTTATTCAAATTTGAAATATTAGTAGTTTTAATTATTTATTGAACACTGTACTGCTGTTGTTGCCGCATTATAGGCACAATATGTCATTGAAGACAGTGTTTTTAAGGGTGTTTTAGGCAGTCCACTTTGGGCTGTGCCAAAGAACACATCGTACTTTTAGTGATAGTTCACCCAAAAATAAAAATAATTACTCGCATCTTATTCTAAACCATAAGACAGTCATGTTCGGAAACCCAAATTGAGCTATTTTTTGATCAAATCCGAGAGCTTTAGAGAGAGATGCTTCATAGACAGCAACGAAATGGACACATTCAAGACCCAGAAAGGTTGAAAAGGATATTTTTAAATAGTCCATGGTTGACTGACACAGAAGAGAAGAAATTGTTAAATAAAGTTGTTATTTTTGTTTTCTTTTCGCACAAAAAGTATTCCCGTAGTTTCATAATATTGTGCTTGATCCATTGATCTCGCATTGAAACTGATCTTACTACCTTTCTGGGCCTTGAACACATCAGTTGTGTTGCTGTCTATGGAGGGTCAGAATGCTCCTCGGATTTCATAACAAATGTTAATTTGTGTTCGGGAAGATGAGCGAAGGTCTTACGGGTTTGGAATGACATGAGGGTGAGTAATTAATGACAGAATTTTCCTTTTTGGGTGAACTAACCCTTTAAGGTAAAATCCCAGTAACACACAGCCTCTTGTGGCTTATTGCTTAAAGGACGTGTTTGTACACCTACAGAGAATCAAAACAGCACACACAGTCCTCACCTCGATATATAAGCCACTCCATCCAGTGTTTGAAGTCCCTCAGGTTGCAGTCACACTCCCAGGGATTCATGCTCAGCTCCAGGTGTTGAAGGTTGACGAGAGGCTCAAATGTGGCTCTCTCCAGGGCGTGAAGTCTGTTCCCAGCCAAGGAGAGCCAGGTCAGCCCTTGCAGCTCATCCAGCAGGCCCAGCGGCACAGCGGCCAAGCCATTCAGAGACAGATTCAGTCTCCGCAGCAGGGTCAGGCCGCGAAATAACTCGCGATCCAAAACAGTCAGGCTATTGTTTCGCAAACTCAAATCGCTCAGGTTACTCAGCTCACGGAAAAGTCTGGAAGGCAGGTTGTCCAGATAGTTATTGGAAAGGTCAAGTGTCTCCAGGGCACTTAGGTTGGTGAAGGCAGAGACGGGAAGGGAGGAAATGCGGTTATTGGCCAGAAGGAGGGTATGTGTGCCCTCTGGGAGAAAAGTGAGAGTGGGCACAGATACTAGACTCCGCCCACTGCAGTTAGCTTTCAGTGAGTTACACACACACTCTGAAGGACAGCCAGCGCATAACTGCAGTAATGTAGCACACACACTCAGCACACCTAGCAGACCTGTGGGAAAGAAGAAAAAACTAAGTGTATATCGTCCGAAAGAACTGACATAAACCATTTCCTTCTGAAAGCTGTTTTGATTGATGTGAAAGATGTGACAAGTGTTGATTTAGTGTCACTGTGAATCACATGTACAGTATTTAATGACGGGGACCAGTGCTCGACAGAACTGAACCTGTAGCTGCTGCTCCTTACACACTATTTTAAACCGGAGCTTATGTGATACGAACGGACCTCTAGACATAGCAGTATTTTAGTTTCAGGTGCTTTAAGTAGCTGCTATCTGAGGCAGCACCTTCAGGCGTTTTTTTTTTTTACTAACTTGTTTTGATTTGTGTATAAAGTGCTCTTAATGGGTTATTTTGCCAAAAATGAAAAATGTGTAATTATTTACTCGCCTTCATGTCTCTTCAAAACTGCATGACTTTCTTTACTCCCTAGTACAGAAAAGAAGATATACTGCAGGAAGTCCAAAATGCTTTATCATATTGTCAAGCTCCAAAAATTACCCAAAACTAAGTGTATATTACTTATATACTGTATTCAAAGACTTCCAAAACCATATGCTTGCTTTGCAAAGAAAAGACCAAAATTGAACTGGCTATTAACTGAAAATCAATAATGAAATGCATAAAACATTCAATATTTCAATTGAATGTGTGTGCGAATGAGAACTGAGAGGAAATGCGATTTAAGAACTGCACTGAAGTGGTGAGTAAATGACAACCATTCAGCTATTTCCTTGTCGTTTCCTGAATGAGATCCTCGAGTTAGCTAAATGGTTCCTTGTTGGCTCATGTAACATAAATTCTTGAGATCAGTATAGGTTTCTGGGTTCTTTAATGTATCAGTAAACAGGTTTCTAAAGCAACGGCAGTGGCTCTCAGTTGGTGGGTTGCACCTAAAATTGGGTTAAAGGTCCGTTCCAACCCTGCATTGAACAAGCATTTTGGATGGATTTATGGAGTTCTGTTCCGATAGGATTAAAAGGTAGCAGGGAAAACACGGCATAGGTGAAATAAATGGGGAGTAAAAATGTTTTTTTATACTTTTTGCATATTTTGGGCCTATTCAGTTTATAATAGCATTAATACATTTCACTGTATGATTTTAGGGACATTTTTGTTTATAAACAATTGTATACTTCACCATTTCTGAAGCAAAACCAATGGAGAACCACTGAACAAGAAAGTTCAAAGTTATTTATTATTTTTGTTCTCCTATGGCATCCGTTTTTCTGTTCTAAAGGAACATGTATGATGGGAATATAATGTGCCTCAGAGTTAAACAGAGAACGTCCTCTGCTCTGCCACGACAAAACAAACATTTGCCAACTGTCCGTCACCTCTCTCTTTTATGCAACTGTGGAAGAGGATAGGGAGCAATGTTTCTCTGTGTGTGAGAGACAATCACATGCTATGAATGGATATGACGGTTTTAAATGTTGAGTTCCCAGTTGTCTCGTTGCTGAATGTGTGTGTGTGTGAGTGTTTGGCAGTTTGAGTGCAGACAGATGCAGTTACAGCACTCAGATATCTGATCCTGACCAGCCTCAACACCCTGATCCCTCTGTAATCAGAGACACATGCAATCATCACAAACACACACACACACTCTGTCTCATACACACTCACACAATTCTGTGTAATCTCAATAATTAATCCATCCTTCTAAACTATGTAGTTGGGAATGATTCTAGAATTGCTGTTTTGGCCAATCAACCTTCAATCTTCAGTATTTTCCATTTTGTTCTCTCGTTCCTTTCTGTTTGGCTGAGGACAAATGTGTGTCAGCACATCAAGATAGGCATATGACTGCTGTTATTGAAACACAATGTTCTTTCACTGTCATGTGCCCTCTGTGTTCAGAACAATCCTGTATTAAACCACAAAGAAAGCTGTATGTCAGTGGCGAGGACGGAAATCTCCCAGCGACTGGACCTAGTTTAAAACAGGATGAACGTCTATTCTGTGCCTTAGCTACAATTTTATTAAGTGTGCCTCTTTTCTTAGCTTTTCGAATTGGCTCATTTTAACAGGAGGACTCCAGTTCCAAGAATAAATACAACAAATTACTAAAGAAATGTGGAAATTTGAAGAAAGTGCTGGTTGCTTCATTGAAAATGAATGGGGACTGCAGCTTTTAAGCTACAAAATGCACCATAAAAGTAATTTGTACAACTTACATACTCTATAGTCTACAATCTATATTCTTTTGAATCATTTTATGAACTGGATCAACGTATTCATTGAAATCAGACTCAAAGGAAAGATTCCTTCACAGATCTAGTGTGCATGTCAAGATTATCAGTGAATAATCAGCAAACAGGCTTTTCCTCACAGAAAGCTAGCTTATGGCTTCAGAAGTCTTTGAAGAGTGTGCAAGTCTTTTAAGATCATTTTATGGTGTTTTGTCATTTTGGAGCTTGACAACACCAGTTTTCACTTTCTTTAAACTGAAAGGACATTCCTTCAAAAAGCTTTGTGTTCCCCAGAAAAACGAAAGCAGTATTGACTTGCAATACAGATTTTAAGTCTGAGGCTAAACCAGCAGATGAATATTTTCACTGTACAGTAGTAAGTATACGTGACAATGCAGCAGAACTGTGTGTGTGTGTGTGTTGCCTCTGCGTTGCTTCATGCAGATCTTTAATCAGACACACATTAACTAAAGCCATTCTAATCCATCTGTTGCTGGGGCAGCTGGTGATGTTTGCTGTACTCTATACCCCTCCATACACACCCTCACAGACACATACGTCAGCACACCACCTTTCTTCCCCCAAACATATATAGTGAAACTGATCATTTCCTGAAATAAATCAGTCTGCATTCTGGTGACATGTAAATAACTGATTTATATCATTGATAGTCACAAAGCTTTTAAAACTATGAATGGAAATGGTTATTAAGCCCAGCCGCTTCAGAAGAGTGTGTGTGTGTGTGTGTGTGTGTGTGTGTGTGTGTGTGTGTTGGGCTCACCTTGGCTGTCCGGATTTCCTCTCCTCCTGCGACCCACTGTAGGTGCAGTGCTGAGCTGCATGTCTGCGCTTCTATGACTGCAGCTGCCTCAGATCTGCTGTGGCATGAGCTGGCCCTGATGCCAGCCTCCACAGGCAGCGATATGGGGCCAGTGACGAGACTGCAGAGAGAGTTTGAAGGGTAGTCAGTGTTTTCCGCACTTAATATGACTTTTGAAGGTGAACGCTTGTTTTCTGCTTGTCTCAGCATAGATGACTTACGGAGTGTGTGAGCTGCGTGGTTTGTGTTTTTAGTAGCAGCGGTGAAACCTTGACATATTGATAACAACATATTGACACTGTCATGTCATGGCTTATTTTTTCAAATCAGCTCACTTTTTGTATTCTAGTCTAAGCTCATTAGAAAACATCTTAGGAAAGAACAAATTAGCAATAAACTTTTACCACAAACTTTGAACTTTATTTCTAATTTCTGTTCAAAATTCTATTGTACCATTGATTAGACTATTCAACACGTTCCAGTAAAGTGTGGAAAATACAATTACATGCTATCTTACAAGAATGAAAAATCACAAGTGTGAGCTCTTGAATATTTAAAATGAGTTTTCATTTTTATTTAAATACTTTATTATTTAATAATACTGTTCATATTTAATATTCATTATTTTCCCCCAAATTGAGACTTATGCTTACATCTCCTGATTCTCATATTTTTCCATTGCAAAAATTCAGAAGATTTCTCAACAATATCTTCAACTGTTCTCCGATTTGTTTAAGATACCAAACTCTGAAATGCCAAGCTCAAATATTTCTCATCAAATTCTGTCAGCAAAGTCCACAAATTTATGTGCTGATGAAAAACGAATAATTAATTACATCATAAAAAGCATCAATGAAACGCGTATTTAAAAATATGAAATATTTGATGTTTTCCATTGTAAAAAATATCAGAGAATAATAAATATGCAAATATGCTATTAAATTATGCAAATATTAGATTCAAAAATCAGGGTGTACTTCTAGTACGCATGTCAACAATTGTCTCATTTGTTTCTATTTGTATTCCTCCAAGAGAAGTATCCAAGACAAACTTGATACTTCAATCAAACATAACTGAAATATCCTGTAAGTCCCCTGAGCTATGAAAGAGCAACATCTGAGAAACAGAACTTTCCTCCCGGCACAAAGCCATCTGCAATACAGCGGTGCTTACTGTAATACAGCTCTACAGGGTACATAACCGTGGTAGAACTGACACAGTAGAGACGATTTAGTTAATTGCGGTACAGTAATACGATACTGAAACACTTACAGCATATGACAGAGACGGGAATATTTTTATTATAACGACGTACCATTATGTAATAGCAGTTGTGTAACGCAATGCTGTGAATGTGTGTGTCTCAGATCATTGAGCACAAGGTTACAAGTTGCTTCAGTTTACTCCAGGCCAGTATGCTGTAAAATGGCCGTTGTTAGACTCACTTTTCCATGACACTTCGGCCTTGTCACCTGCCACAGCCATCACAGCGTGTGTGTGTCTCTGTGTGCGTATTTGCGCAACGCAACACCAATTCACCAGGCTGTCATCCGAAACGGCACAGTGGAAAAATGTGCAGACATTTAGAGGTTATATTGCATGTGTGAAAGTGTGTGTGTGCAAGTGAGTTTCTGCAAACACCTTTTGGAGTTGCTCAACACGTGAACATTTTCCGCGCATTACGTTTCCTAGAACATGCAAGTTTGAGAGTGCGATAATAAGTGTGTGTGTGTGAGGAGAGGATAATTAGTTGAGCAATGTGTCATTTGACTCCCAAGCATGCAGCCCGCACACACACACACGTGATGTAATAGTCTCTCACTTTAGCAGCATCTCTCTCCACGTCCAGTTCAGCACATATTTCACACATTCTCACCCCACGCCGTACTAACTTCCTGTGAATGCACAAGGTCAACTATGCATGTGTGTGACAGCTTGCATGTTGTTATTGTGACTTTTAACACATAAGTAAATAGAAACGCCCTTTTGATATTCACCCCTGAACCAGTCATTCTGGTCCCTGTTCTCATGCACACACGCACAAAAGAAGGCCATCGAAGTCAACGGTGGAGCGAAGAAACGTTAGAAACAAAAGGCATGGAGGCAAAGGATGAATTATTAAGAGCAGAATCACAAACAAAGACACGCTCGCAAAAAAACACACATGCTCAGTCAAGCAACACAAACAGAGTATGCACAAAAACATGCAAACCTATTGCACAAATGTTTTTAGTCCTACTGTAAATGTGTGTATATATGCAAGTGTTCACAAGATAGTATATTGTAGATACAATCTCACTCCTAAATGCTTATATACACTCAAAAGCAGCATTCCAACACAACACCTGCGCTCACATACACATCTTTACATTTCCATTGTGTCTATATATAAAACTGGACATTGCATGCTCTATACCCAAAACAACAGGCGTATGAGTCTCATAAAACCATCCCTCGGCAAACATTATACACGGACATGGTAATCATAATCAAGGCAAACTGTAATGTGTATGTGTGTTATAGGTTAACAGTGTTTCACTCACCGTCTTTAGATGCTGTCCTTCTCAGCACCCCCCCCCCAAGCTCACACACACACACACACACTCTCTCTCACACACACACACTTGCACACACACACACACACTGTTGTGGGAGAAATGAGCGAATAGCAGCTCTCGTAACGCTCCAATATGGAAATGAAAATATCCTTCCGCTGCCAAGAGCAACGGCTGCCACAGAAGGAGCGATGGATTGGAGGAAGGACAAAAACGATTAAAATAAAGAAGAGGGAGATGAAGGAGGGGAGTTCAATCCTGCGCAATGCCTTGCTGTAATGCTCAGAGAGAGGAGGACACAGAGAAAGAGAGAGAGTGTGTGAGAAAGAGAGAGTGAGCGAGGGGGGAAGAGGAGGGGGAGGTGTGCTCCCGTCTTTCAATTCTCTGTGGTTTCCAGCAGATCGACTCGCCTCTGTGTTGGTATATTGAGTCCACATAATGCACTTGAGTGTGTGTGTGTGTGTGTGTGTCAGGAGGTTGTCTCTCAAGCGCGTGCTGTCCTCGGGGCTAGTCTTTGGTGCGCATGTGTGTCTGTGTGAGTGTGTGTGTGTGTTGCTTTCTCCATATGTGCATGTGGTGAGGCGTGCAGTGTAAGCGTGTGGCAGCCTTGTCAAAGATAGTAACATTAGTGAGGGATGAGAGGAAAGAGGAGGAAGAGAAAACAGCCGATTCTTTCTCCCTCTTTATTCATAGATAGATAGATAGATAGATAGTAGCAGCAATGCATTTTGCTTTCTGTGATGTCACAGCACTGACATCATTCAACTGCTACTTGTACTGGCTGAATGAATAGACCTATCTATCTATCTATCTATCTATCTATCTATCGTGTATCCATCCATCCATCCATCCGTCCATCTATCTATGATGTAGATCTGTCTGACCTATAGTGTATCAATTATGTATATGGATAAACAGATCATCATTGCTGCTTTTAATGGCTGCATGTGAATCTATCTGAAAAAAAACATGATTCTTCCTCCCTTGTTATGTGCGGATGGATGAATGGATTTATGCTTGGATAGATGAATGGATAAGATTGATCCAATCACATGAAGCCAATGCCAGAAGCGATGCATTTTACACTCTGTGATGTCTTCAGAGGGTTGACATCAAGCAACAGTGCAGGAATGTAATCATGTACATGTACTGGCCATTGTTCACATGGATTAACTAGACCAAATGTAATCCACGACACGTGTACAAACATTCCTTCTATTGCCTGGTGTTCTGAATAATGCATAGAGGCATGCAGGCCATGCTGCAGCACCAGCACCTCATGCAATAGCATTGCAGCTATTTATAAGAGGAAAAGCATTCTGCGACATCAGAAGTATTTACCTCTTGTGTGTTGTGGGCTATTGCAACACACCGTGTACTTCAGAAGGACCTCGGTGCTTTCACATTCCAGACATTGACAAGAAAAAGCACTACAGCTCCATTAAATCCTTACCATGCCATGTCTCTCCTTATCAGAAGCTCTGTATATTGTGAAGTGTGCATGTGGGTGCGTACATTGATGATCCCACGTGTGCTGCTCACGTTGAGGACAGTGCCATATTTTGGTGGTGAGTCTTCAAGGTGTCGGTAGGGGCAGCGCTGACATCATGTTACCTAAGCAACAGGGAAAGAAACAGAGAGAGGTGGGGGATTGAGAGGGTGTTTTTTGACTCACTGTTAGCGTATGCTACTTGAGCTCTTCGTGATAATCTGCAATGTGACACACCCTGCAGTTCAGTCCTGGCATATTCAAATAGATATTAACTACATTAGCATAATTTAATATACATGAGTGTAATTTCCAATTTCAGATGCATATTAAGCTATGCTTAAAACTATAAAGTATAGCAGAATCGACTGCACTGATTAGTGAACCAGTTAAAACAATACATGAAGTACAATGTTCTCTCACAGACGCAGTTCATATCTACTTCAATAACCCACACACACACACACACACGAGCTGAGGCCTGGACATTAAGCTTATTACGACCAGACGAATCTTATTCTTAAATAACGAGGTATTGTTTTACATAATTAAAATAGCACACGTTCACACACTCATGAATACACACACCTCCCCGTCTCTGATTATACTCTGACGTACATTCCACAAATGTGGTACACTTTTACATAATGTTTTTTGTTTGTTTAGTTTTTTTTTTAAGCATTAGAGGCACAAATCCATGTTTTTTTGTTGTGCAAACTATTAAATGTAACTTATCTTGCAACTTGAGTAACTCATCTTAAAAGAACATTTCAAGTTAGATTTAAACATCAAGCGTCCTTTGGCATTAAAATAGTATTGCTAGGATTTACCAAACAAAGAATTAGCGCTGAAAAGGCGTGGACAGTTATTTTTGTGCCTGACCTTATTGAATATGCATTTGTAGGAATTTCCCTTTCAGACACAACATTTATGGGAGGAGAGAATTAAAATAAATCACGCAATTCACTAGCGTTTGCATTTATCAAATTACTGGTATTTGTGCCATTATTTAACGCCCCCAAAAAAGCATGTCTTAAAGCAGGTTGTAATTTGCACTACTCTTGATAGCTTGCGCAGGTCATTATGGAAATGGGATGTTGCGTCTGTGTTCTTTAATGTGTTCTTGTGGCTCAGTGGTAGAGCATTGCATTAGAAGTGCAAAAGGTCGTGGGTTCAATTCCCAGGGAACACATACTGAAAAAAATTGTTAGTAAATCACCCGCAGAATTTCCCCCTCCCATCGCCGCTTTTATTGAATTGCACTCTAACTCTAATTTGCCCTGTTTAGTGCTGTAAATCTGGCCCCAATGTCTATTTTCTATTAATCAAATTCATTTAATAATTTAATCTTAATTATAATTTATAATGACCAAAACCAAATATTTAGCAGCGTACCACATTTTGTGCACGTTCATTTCTCAGTTTCAAAAAAAAGTGTAGACCCTTTTTTCTGTACAGCACAAAATAAAAGTTTAGTAAAGTTTAAAGCATTTTCTGAATTTTTACACAAACTATTGACTGCATTTTTTTAATTGGAAAATAAGCATTCATCAGTAACTAAAAACTAGCAGCTTCATTGAGGCTCATTTATTACATTTAGTCTGACAACTAAGATCTACTCTTTATTGCTATGTTTGTTGAACAACATTTCACAAATTATAATAAACTGCATTTACATATTAGTAGCAGGGCTATACAAATCTTATAGATAAACCTCATATTAAATGAATGGAATATAACACGTTATATATTGACCTTAGTTTGATGATCAACATTTTACTGAAAGTTAAAAAGCTCCTTTCACAGACCATTTTCTGAAGGAGAGGAAATATTTGATATTTGAGAATTTCAATCTCTGTTTTTGTAGCCTATTCATGGAAAGCGACATATATTTCACACGTTTCTCCCTCACATCCCATTGCTTCCTCATTAAAGGTTTGGTATTTAATCATCAAATGGTCAAATCTGTTCAGTTTTAGTAGGATTGATGATTTGGTTGAGTCGCCTTGCTGTATCACATCATTGTGTTTGTTTTAGTGTGTGGAAAAGAGAATGACAGAAGCTCAGAAAACGGTGTATTTACTAAATGATCTGCTGTGCTGGAGTCACATGTCTTCCGTCATTCACACTTCTAACTGCGCTGGGATGCGTCTGCGAGCTCGCTCATCACTATTTTTGGGTAATCTTCATTACAGGGTGGTCCGAATCTTTAGGACGCTGGAGGAGACTGTAATCTCCCAGTGTTGTTACAGTATGTCTGCCGGGTCTAGGGCGTTATAATACACATCTATTCATTCAAGAGATTGTCTTTGCTAGCCATCTTCCCCGCCCCGAGCTCCTATTACCAACACTGCCTTCAACTCTCTGGCTCTTTATTATCCAACTCTATTAATTAGCTTCCGTGTGATAGATGGTCCTGCTCTCTCTCTCTGAATTATTGAAGTTAAAAGATTTTTACTCAAATAAACAATTTACTGCAGTTTAATCAGACCCGTCAACTCATTGCAAATTCAAACTGTCCTACTAATTACACGGAGTCGTTAAACAACAAAACCGTGTTCTGTAAAAAGCAGCAGTTTTTGAGGGACAAGGATGTACAGATCGAGTCATTAGGTATCGGGTTTGATATATGAGGTACTGGGTTTAAGGTAATAATCTGAAGTATGAGGTATAGGGATGAGGAATGAGATATCTGGTTTAATATATGAGCTATTAGGACTGAGACATAAGATATCAGCACAGTTTGTATGTTTAAGCTTGAGAGAGTGGGCGGCTGCTGATGCATGCTGGGATAATATCCCAGTCTAATAGAACAAAAAAAAGTCTCAGTCAACTATTCACTTATACATTTAATTTGATATGTTATAATACTAAATAAATAGGAAAATCATTATCTTTTCTAATTTTTGTGTCTGTGTCTTTCCTCCATAGCCACTGGTGTACAGATGACTCTTGAGATGTTGGAAAAAAGGTTTTGGTCTATAGCCACGCAGGTACTAAAACAAATATATAAAATCATCTCATGCAATTACAATTTATTGCTTGCTGTCCATTTATGCATGTTTATTTTTGTGGCTACATTCATGTTTTGCTCTCCTTGGAAAACGTATTAATTAACAGATGTAAAATATAATAATAAATTATATTATTTAAAATATAAATTATATTATAAAACAAATGTCAACAGGATGTCTCCACAAGGATATGCACACAAGCGTATGTGATACAGACCGGATGTGTCCTAGCTGTTTAAACATTGTGCGTTCTGTGACGCGAGGTGAAGACAAACACAATAATGTTAGTGGTGACACTCCTGGCACAGGCTTTTGTTTGTCATTTATGATACAAACAGAAGATGTTGTGTTGAGAGAGGGCTGGGAGAGTCCAGACGGCACTCGAAAAGAAAGGGGAGCGGAGGCGATATCACTCTACATCCTCCTCAGGGAGGACACTCTCCCGTTTTTCTCGTACCCCTGGGTCGTTCCATGCCTCCCTGAACACTCTTCCACCTCAGCTGACACATTACCACGGTTTGTCTGTGTTCACTCCTGACTGCAGCGATATTAGCTAATGCCTTATTCAGCGAAGTCAAAGCTAATGACAAGACCGCAGTGTTTATGTTTACAGTTTTAAAATCCAAATCCATTAAGTACATCAACGCACTATAAGATGAAACATGCATGAAGTGAGAAAGAGACTGGCATTAATGGCTGTGTATAAATTGCGCAAGGTTATTTGTAGTTCTAGTTGAGAATAATGAGTGTTTTGTTGCTGGAGCACACATAAATCATCTTTAAAACAAGACAAAATTACCTGCTTAATAAAGTTGTGCAAGATACAATATTATGAGAGTAAGTATACATCTTTGAAGCTTATTTGCTCTAACCTATTGGCATTTTAAGCATAAATGTAACCTAAAACAAAACAAATAAGGTTTTTTTCTTTCAATGTTTTATGTAAGAGGTCTGTTACGCTCACCAAGACTATCAAAAAATACAGTAAAAACTGCAATTTTGTGAAATATTATTATTTTAAAAATCAGTTTTCTGTTTTACCATGTCATTTATTTTTGTGATGGCGAAGCTGTATTTTCAGCAGGCATCACTCCAGTTATCAGAGTCACATGATCCTTCAGAAATCATTTATGCTGATTTGGTGATCAAAAAACATTTAAGTGTTGAAAGCTGTTTAATATTTATTAGTGCTGTTTATTATTTTTGTGGAAACATTGACATTTTTTCAGGTTTATGTGATAAATAGAAATTTCAAAAGAACAGCATTTATTTGAAATGTATTTTTTTTGTAATATTATAAATGTCTTCATGGTTACTTTTTACTGTTAAGATTAATTGAATGCATGATTGATGAACATTTATTAACAAAAATAAATATTATACTGACCCAAACATTTAAGCAGTATAGCACTGTATATAAAAAAGACATAATGCTTAAAAATGTAAGCAGATAAATGTATCTTTAGGTTGTTCGATATTCTTTACAGGGAAACAATGGTCCCTCAGAAGGACACAGATGCTTAAATTAAGATATATTATGTAAGGATCTTTGACAGTAGTTATATTAAATATTTGCATGTCCCTGTGAGAGAATAGTTTCTGCTTCTCCTGTCCTTATTCTCATCTGATACAAGGCTAGAGTAAAAGCACACAGGAGCCTACACAGACCATGTGATAGCTTAAAGGCAGAACAGTGATGTTGAGTTTAAAGTGATTAGTCCTAAGCCTGTGATTTCATAATTAACGCTTATCCTTTTTTTTCACCACTGCTCATATTATCTGGATGGATATCAGACGAATGACACAGATGTATGTACTCGTTACAACTATCATCATCATCATCATCAGCTCTGTTTCCCTGTCTTCTTCAATGTCTCTCTCTCTCTTTCACAGTGTTCAGGTGTAGAGGGGCTTTGTCCTCTAAGCTGTACTGATAATACGGTGAGTGTTTTACAGTGTAGTATTTATAGTGCTGGGCATCTAGATCATTATATCTGTAAAAATATGTATTGCCAAAACGAATTCAATATGACAAATGCTTTTCCTTTTTTGTGTTTGTGTGCAGTATGTTAACTGCTACGTCATTGACAGTAATGGCTTCATCATCATCTCTAAGGACAGGACTGATGTAAGAGCACTTAAAGTGGCAGGTTAAGGTCAACATAAGATGGCATTCACAAAAATATAAAAGTAAAAATGACGTGTGTGTATCATATAAATATATATATAGTTTATTGTTTAGAAATGATTATTGATTTATTAACTTACTTTTTATAAAGACTTGGCAAAATTGAAAAATATAGACTTGAAAAAATTCCTCTTTAGTATTTGTTTGCAGTTCTTCAAAGCCCTGGAGATGGGGAATAACACGCAGTAAAATTTAATCTAGAGAGCCGTTTAAGTGGTTCAGTTGAAAACAGGTCATGGTCAAAAACAAAACAAACAGTTAATGAAGTCATGAAATAAAACGGGTCCTAAATAAGGACATTTATGCTGTGAATAACACATTGCGAAAAGCTCTATTTGACTCAGCATAAGAAGGTGACTGTGAAAATGAAGGAATGGATAAATAAATAAATGCATGAGGTGTTTTCCATCATTAGTAGCGGCCCTATGAGAGAGCCAGCCAGAGAGGAGAACAGTGCATCATCAGGGTAAATATAGATGAGGGTAGGCAAGATGGGTTATCTGAATAATTCAGTAAGTCTTATGTCTTAAAGTCTTATGGAGCCCAAGCGCTGTTTAAAATTTGATTTCAGTGCTTTATTGAACAGTAAAGTCAGCACGCCTATGGGAGAAAAAAAAACAGACGCATTCATTCTCGTTGTTCCTGCTGTGAACCAGAACGAGATCCTGTTGAAATAAATAATAAATAACTACAATGTCTTAAAGCCACGTGTTTCTATAGGTTGGTCGGTTTCTGGGGGAAATTGATGGGTCGGTGATGTCACAACTCTTGAAAATGGGCATGTTCAAAAGGTACGAGAACTTTTTGTGTTACGAAACACTTCAGAATGTGATGTAATGCATTAAGGTGTAAATGCTGTCACTGCATGTTTTCCACAGAGTGTTACTCTATGACTATCAGGCCATGTGTAAGGTGAATCCTCACTCTGCTAGCGGCGCTCGACCCCTGCTAAGTGTAAGCATTGTCCTGTCTGTTTGAATAACATCTAGCAGAACACAACCATCAGATGCGATCAGTGTTACTTGTAAAGCATTACACTGCTGTTCTTGCAATCCACTGTGTATGGGCGGAGGTCACAGGTCACGGTTGATCTAGATAAAGGCTTGGCCTTGACCCTTTGTGATGGTGTAAAGAAAAAAAAGACTAGATGTATGGCTTCTGTCATAAGTTCTTGAACAGAAATTCTCAGTGTAATTGAAATGTAAGGTTCATTCTTTTTTTTCTTCCTCCCTCAGCCCTTTTATAATCTTATGGCAGCACTGAGATGGTTCCTGTCAAACGTCCTGTTGTAAGTGTGGCTGTTTGTTAGAACATTTTCTGCGCTTTAAAGCATCAGCGACTCAGTTCATCCCTTGTAAAATCAGACTTTTTCTCTCTGCCAGGTTTTTACTGGACTTCAACATCTACAGTCTGTGGCACTCAGATCCCTTTGCGGAGGGTATGTGTAAAGCTAAAAGCTCAGAGTAAAGTAATACCATCATTTCATCATTCATTCGTGTTCCTCACCTGTTTGTGTGGGTGTTTCTGTGTCTTCCTCACCTTCTCTCTTATATCGTTAATTCTGTAACCCTTCTTCATCTTGACGTGTCACAGCCAAGACTTTATTCCATGCATGTGAGTGCGGTCTCCATCACTGTGTGTGATATTGCTAGTGCTGTGTGTGAAAAAGAGAGCAGAGAAAGACTTGGTCATGTTGGTATTCATAATCAAACGTGACTTTATTGCTGTCTAGATTGTTTAAATCATAATGTTGTTGAAATAGTATAATGAAAGTATCCTATAGCTTATGGCACAATTTATTTTGAAAGATAACTGCAGATTTGTTTTGTAGCTAGTAAGAAGTCAAAGGGGGACATCCTGCAGCCCTGTGACACGGAGTATCCCAGCTTCGTCTATGAGCCGTCAATCAAAGAAACCAACAGCATGATCAAGTGTGGGAGATGTCAAAAGTAAGAACACACGTAGATCATTTGAACACAGATGGATTTGGATGGAAGGGGGAAGGGATTATTTCTCACAATTAAATATATATTTTTTTAATAAGCTCTTGACAAGTCAGATTTGCAAAATGTAAGGTTGTAATTATGAGAACTTAAGCTGTTCTTGGATTTAAATCCTCGGAATGCACTTCTGCATCATCTTTCCGAACCAATTAAAGTTTAAGTAAATTAAACCTGCACAAAAAAACATGGGAGCGTAGGGAAGTTGTACCCTTTTAAGTGGCTAGTTTTGAGCACTTCGATTTGGAACAACTCTACAATATGGTGGCCATTATCATTCTCACTTCGCAGTGTCCTTCGGAGACGGATTATCTTGTTTGGAACACAGTAGTTATGTATTAGTTTATCAAGCAAAAGAGATTCTATGCTCACAGTCGGCTCTACGGTCCTCACATAGTTCCCTGTCTTTTTTGACGCCCTCTAGTGGTGAAGATAAACAATAAACTGGGGAAAAAAAACAGTAATATTTAGGAAAATAGCTGTTTTAAGCATATTGCTTTATTTTCACGAGATAATGATTATGGTATTACAGTCCTCTTGCACCTCATCCCTTAAATCCTTAGCGCTTAAAAAATGTATATGGTACAAGCAAATATTTACCAATTATATTTTCACTTTTTAAGTCAAGTCAAGTCAAGTCAAGTCTGCTTTATTGTCAATTCTTCCACATGTACAGTACATACATACAGAGAATTGAAATTGCGTTACTCTCAGACCCTTGGTGCATACAGTTAACATTAAACACTGACAGTAGACATTCAAATACAGATAAATACAGTTTAACCATATGTACATACAAACTATACAGATATACAAATGAGGACATTGTAGAAAAAAAACAAAATAAAAAAAGAGATAGATAAAGTAAAGTGGCATAAGGCACATGGCAGATAGAGTGCAAACCAGTTAAATAATACAAAACTGTGCAGATACGAGTAGTGCAAGAAAAGAACAGTCTTTTATCAGACTGTCAGAAGAGGTAAATTACAGACAATGCTGGATGAGGTAGAGATCATTCCAGTGCTGCACAATGTGACTGGTGCAGGTCACAGTTGTAAGGGGGGGGGGGACCTGGGGGTGTGGACATTGGGGGGGTGTGGGGAGCTGGGGGGGGGGGGGGGGGTCGTAGTGTCAGAGTTCAGTGTTGCGTGGGGTAAAAGAGGGGAGGGGGGGCAAGGACGGGAGGGAGTTCAGCTTCCTGACAGCCTGATGGATGAAGCTGTCCTTCCGTCTGCTGGTCCTCGCCTGGAGACTCCGCAGTCTCCTCCCTGATGGCAGCAGACTGAAGAAGCTGTGTGTTGGGTGGGTGGGATCACCTGCAATGCTGAGGGCTTTGCGGATGAGACGGGTGCTGTAGATGTCCTGGAGGGAGGGGAGAGAGACACCAACGATCTTCTCAGCTGCTCTCACTATCCGTTGAAGGGACTTGCGGCAGGACGCGTTGCAGGCGCCATACCACACAGCGATGCAGCTAGTCAGGATGCTCTCGATGGTGCCTCTGTAGAAAGTGCACATGATGGGGGTCGGGGCTCTGGCTCTTCTGAGTTTGCGGAGGAAGTAGAGACGCTGCTGTGCTTTCTTGGCCAGTGCTGCAGTGTTGTTAGTCCAGGAGAGGTCCTCTGTGATGTGCACACCCAGAAACTTGGTGCTGCTCGCTCTCTCCACAGTCGCACCGTTGATGGTCAGAGGAGCATGCTGAGTGTGCACTTTCCTGAAATCAACAACAATCTCCTTTGTTTTCTCCACATTCAGAGAGAGATTGTTGACCCTGCACCACCCAGCCAGGCGGCTCACCTCGCTCCTGTAGTTTGTCTCATCTCGGTTGCTAATGAGACCCACCACAGTCGTGTCATCCGCAAACTTAATGAAAAGGTTAGAGTTGTGTGACGGTGTGCAGTCGTGGGTCAGCAGAGTGAAGAGGAGGGGGCTCAGCACACATCCTTGGGGGGCCCCTGCGTTCAGTGTGATGGTGCTGGATGTGTTAATGCCGACCCGTACTGCCTGAGGTCTTCCGGTCAGAAAGTCCAACAACCAGTTGCACAGACAGGTGTTGAGCCCCAGCTGGGCCAATTTGTGAGTGAGCTGCTGAGGGATGATTGTGTTGAATGCTGAACTGAAGTCTATGAACAGCATCCTAACATATGAGTCTTTTTTGTCCAGATGTGTGAGGGCTGGGTGGAGGGCAGTGGCGATGGCATCATCTGTCGAGCGGTTGGACCTATATGCAAACTGGAAGGGGTCCAGGGAGGGGGGGAGGACAGACTTGATGTGTTGCATGACTAGCCGTTCAAAGCACTTCATGGGAATAGGAGTGAGTGCTACTGGACGGTAGTCATTGAAGCAGGATGGGGATGACTTCTTCGGGACTGGAATGATGGTGGTAGCTTTGAAGCATGTGGGGACAACAGCCTGACTTAGTGAGATGTTGAAGATGTCTGTGAAGACATCATTTTAAACTATAATTTATAATCATAAGTAGACTAATTGTCAGGCACAGTTTGTCTGTACTTTGGCACTAATAGCACGGCTAGCCATGCGTCAAATATCTTAAAGACATTCTATAATGAAATAATAAAAATGACTATGTTTGGTCGATGTACAGTTTCTAGCAGAAAGTACTCAAGTCTTACAGTCTATGTTGCGATGTTGTGACTTCAATTCGCGAGCGTCTATTCTGCACCTCTCTATCCTGAATTGTATCTGCATTACTTAAATGCTTAAAAAAACGTCATTTTGTTCTGAATTACCTTGGTCAAAATAAAATTTTGTTCTGTTCTTAATCGCTCTCCTTTCCCTCTCTCTTTTATTGCCTGCAGGATGTTTGTAATTAATCAGATTCCTGATAGTAACTTGCTGTTGGTGGTGATTCAGGCCGACTGTGACTGTTCTCGGCAGTACGCACCCATCACCATGGAGCCCAAAGAGGTCAAATATATCCTTAAAACCCCCACTAAATCAGGCTCCACAGACCACACACTGAGGAGATGAATCACAGCTTTGAATGAAATCAGTTTAGTCATTTAAAGGTATATTCAACCAGTATATTCCCTTCATTCGAAATGCTTTACACAATTTACTGGGTGCACCTTTTTAAAACAAGCAACCATAATGTAACCTAAAGTGTGTTATATTTCAAACTATATATATGTGAACTGAATCGAGCAATGGTTTTTGTTGATTTTTCTTAACCACTGAGCACACAATGCCTCAGTGAAATGTGACCGCATGAAATCTCAGAAGATTCGAAGAAGACCCGAGTCTTGTCACGCTTACCACCCTCAAGTAAACACACACATACTAGATGGCTTTCAAACATGCATTGCAGCAATGCTTTTTGATTACTATCTGTCTGCATGCAAAATAAGATAAGCTGATGCATACTTTGTGTCTCTGGTCTGTTTTAGGAAAGTGCTAAGGATTGTGGTGGGGCCGCTGCTATCAGCTTGTCCATCATGCTGTTCCTAGCCTGTTTATCAGTCTCTGCGCTCATCCGTCGATGACCGAGGACATGTTAAACTCCCAAGGGAATCACCTATAGTGCACTCGCTCAACTCAGCATGTTTTTATTAGCAATAATATGAGTTGACTTGGCTAGAACACATTATGTTTCTACAGTGCAAAGTGTTGAACATCAGTTATATGTAGCATTACTCATTACATTTTAACGTTTGTGATTTTTCTGGGCTTTGTCTCTTCGGTCTCTGATTTTTCAACCACGTTTTTGCAGATGGTTCAGTGTTATCAATGAGGATGGATGGAAATGAGACCCAGACAAGGATGAACAGCGGCTGAGCTTCACTGAACTGTGACAGTACAGAGGAGAATTTATGGCCGGTAGCTGTATGTGACTGTATCTCTAATATAAAGCAGAAGAAGAGTGCACAGTCTAATGGTGTGAGAGTGAAAAACAGGAACAGTTAGCATGACTTTTCACTTCTCTTGACACCAGAGGTGGTCTACGGACTAAAAAAGTACCATTATGAAATGAAAACGAGGTTGTTATGGGAATTTGAAGATGTCTTGTATTTAAACCTTTGATTTTAGTTGTCTGCTAAACAACTATTTTTGAACTATGCATTATTAATATAACAGATTATAAATCTCTGTGAGAATAAATTACAAAAATGCGTTCATTTCTTACATTAAATATCTTGTAATTTGTGTTGTCGCTCAGGTATTATTATGTGGTTATGTTTTTCAAATGCTAATGTTTGACACTGTGAATATTGCATTACAGGAATCCCATGTGTCTTACTGTACACCTAAAACTTAGTTTGGAAATGCTTTTGAGTTCAAAGGTGAACATCAGCGATCTATGCTGAAATAAAGAAAGAACCAAGTATTTTTCTGGTGAAGTATTTTCTTATGTTAAATATTGAGGCATTAAATCTCATTAGAACATATAATATAAATATTAGATTAATAGTAATTATATGGCTATATATATATATATATAAATAAATGTTTTTGAAAGAAGTCTGCTTTTATTTGATCAATAATACAGAAAAAAAGGCTGATTTGGTGGGCAATTATTATAATTTATTATTGGTGCTCAATTATCAGTGATGGTTCTTATTATGACAGTGTTGTAAACAGTTTTTGCTGCTTAATATTTATTAATAAATTGTGATTTTTAAGGATTTTTAAATAATAAAAATTTTCTAAAAGAAATTACCATAGAATAATTAAATTTTAAGTTATTACAATTATTATATTATAATATAATTCTGATAAGTTATTAAATTTTTTTTATTTATATTTTCAACATTTGACTTTTCAGCAGTTCCTACTGCAGTCTTCAGTGTCACACAATCCTTTAGAAATAATTATAATAATTTGATTTGGTGGTCAATTACTATCAATTATTGTATTGGTGCTCAATTATTCATTTTTGCTGCTTAATATTTTGTGGAAATCGTGACTTTTTAGGACACGTCAAGAACAAATTAGCATATAAATTACATTATTATTAGTATATCTGGGGAAAAACGATATTTAAATAATTTAAAGGTTAGAAAATATATAAGTTAAACAGCTTAGCTTGGTCTGAAGAGGTCAATAAATGGGCTATTTTGCCCGTGAATATTATTCTCATTTATTCTACTGTAGTCCACTTTTATTTTGGCAAATTGTCCTGGTCCGTCAGGGACTCTTGGTTTGTCAGGGAGAGCGCGCGTGGGGAGGTGGATCAGATTCAGCGCAGCGCTCGACAAACATCAGCCAGAAGAGAATAAACATGAGCGGTCGCTGAGCCACTCTGACCCGCCTGCTCAACCGACGGCCATTCACTTGGCTTTATTTCATCCTTACTTTGATCCTCGGCTGTCCGGCAAACTGTCTAATCTGGAGGAGGACGGGGAGGTGAGAATTTAGAAATATGATGGTGGAAATAAATCACAGTGGTACTATTGTAAATCACCAGCTTTATGCAGGCTCGCGCTCGTAATATACGATACAGAAGCAGCAGATGTCTGACGACTGAACAAACACTCGCAATATTGGTTTGCTATATATATATAATCTATTCATCACGATGTTGTGCGTTTCTGAGAAACGTGGGTGATTTCGGTCTTCAGTGAGTATGACCGTGTCGCTATGATCTGTGTGGGGTGTCCAGGTTAATGCATCTTGTTTTTATAAACCTGTCAAACTGCATGTCACGTCCGCAAGGTCACGCACGCGTCGCAGACGCGAGGCCGAGCGCGGTCAAATCAAGTGTGCGTCTTCCCGTTTCATTTGAACATCAGTGACCGCAGCACGAGAAGAGCAGGTGCAGGAGCCTCTCAGTCCAGAGCGGGTAGCATTTTACAAACAATGCGTAGACCTTAACTATGCTAATTAAGAAACATGACGTGAACATGGCTGCTGTTATACTGAAAATTACGCGGGCTGTGATTCGGTTTTTAGGCTTCCGTGATATTGCTTTTATGACCCTTTCAAAAACAAGAAATGAATCTCGAGTAACTTACTTTTCTGGCAAAAATTGGTCAATTAGTTGGTATAGTTATTCTCTGCCAACGAAAATTATATATATATATATATAAAAAAAAACGTCAAGTTTTGCGTGTATACAAGCAGCAACGCACAGACTGAACACCGGCCTGGAATTACGATCCATGAATGGAACGGAGTTCTTCATCCGACTCGACGCGTTCTGAAATCACCGCTTTCGAACTTCACTCCGGGGTTTTTCACTTTCTTACCAATTAGAGAAACCCACCCCTACCAGTAATTAATTAATTAACTATTTGGCCGCTTTTTTAAATTTACGACAGTGTTATTTAAAGAGCATTTACATTATATTTTTTAATTATATTTTTTTAAGATATGCCTAGTTTTTTATTAATTTCAGTTTTCGTTTTAGTTGTTTTGGTTCATCAAAAATGGGACAAAAACGTTCCCTTGGAAAATAGTTGAAATTAAAACTAACAGTATTTTTAGCTACCTGTAATAACCCTGATTTACTAAAAGTTAAATTGATAAAATAAATGATAATCTTGATGATTTATTATTTTGCTATATTTTTATTGTTGCTGGCCACTGATGGTGCTGTGTTGATGATTATTATTAATAATTACCTTAATGTTATCTAAAACTAATATAATTTACAATGAATACTGATTAATCAATTAATTAATGCTGTAATTATTAAGATATTTCATATACACATGCAGATATACTGCACATATGGTTGTTGGTAGTTTATATATAGTATATATGGCACATATATTTTGGTAGTGAGGCTTTTTGATGGAGTTGCATTCATTTGTATTCAGCGAGCTCGGCTTTGCAAATGATTTTCCTGTTCCAGGCTAGCACGGCCATGACGGGAGGCATGGAAGCGCCACTCCCGATGAGCAACCATACACGTGAGAGAGTCACGGTGGCCAAACTCACGCTGGAGCACTTCTACAGCACCCTGCTCACTCAGCACGAGGAGCGGGAGATGAGGTAACCAATGCACCTGTTATCCCTATCTGCATCACTCTACGTATCATTTCAGTCAAGTATTATCAATAGAATAAAGCTGAATTGTTGTGGCTGGTCATGATGCAGCGGTTCCCTCTGTTTTAGGCAGAAGAAGCTGGAGAAGGTGATGGATGAGGAGGGTTTACTTGATGAAGAGGTGAGAAGATGTACTGACCCTAGAGCTATTTGGAGTTGTATTATAAATGACTGCCTGAGTTAATAATAACAGATGTGTCAACAAAAAACCTGTTTTGCTAATTTGCGTAGTGGTTTGAATAGGACTGTGTGCTTTGTGCTTAGTACTCTTCTTTGAGTACGCCGTGATGCTTAATGTACACCCAAAAGAGCATTGTTTCATTTGATTCAGCATATTTTCTTGAGTAGTTTGTATTTTTGTTGTAGAAGAGTATGAGGCGTTCTCTGCACGCTCGTAAGGAGACCGAGTTTCTGCGGCTCAAGAGGACCCGCCTTGGTCTCGATGACTTTGAGTCCCTCAAAGTGATCGGGAGAGGAGCCTTTGGAGAGGTGTGTCTATAGACCAAAATAAATGAAAAGCTCAGAAATGATTGTTATGAAATAACACTTTCTCACGGAGACTTGACTCTCAATTGATTGCAATAGAGTTTGACATTAACAACACAATGCTCTAATAATAAACATAGAGCTGTTTTATAATGATTTGTCAGTATTCAATAAACTATAAGTATGTTTATAATAGGATTAGGAAGATAGGATTGCCTTTTCCATGAAGTTGTCTGGTTATACAGTTCTCTGGAATTTGAAAAAGCCATTGTGTGTTTAATGGTGATATTTTTGTATATATATATATATATATATATGTACTGTGAGTTTGTTCTAATACATTTTTTCTTTTCTAAAATATTTTTCATTTCGATTTTAATATTGATTTTAGTACTTCAACTTAAACTTATTTAATTTAGTTTTCAAGGCAATATTTCCATGTAATATATATATTTTATTTCAATTAACTTTTTTTTTGCATTTGTAGTTTTAGTCGGCAATAAAAACACTGGTTTGTGCTCATCCTCATTGACTTTTGTTTGCTTTTTTTGATGAACTGGAAGGATTTTGATGTCACTGAACTAAACTTAACTTACATTTCATTGAAAATCATAGTCGGTTCTCCAAAAATCTTCATTTTGTGCTGCATATAGGTCCGCCTGGTTCAGAAAAAGGACACGGGTCACATTTATGCCATGAAGATCCTCAGGAAAGCAGACATGTTAGAGAAAGAACAGGTATGGATTTGATATAATTCAGTCATCTCAAGATAGTCCCCTGTCTGTCATACCAATCCACTGATAATATCTCTCCTCACCTGAATTCCTCCCTGGGGCAGGTGGCTCATATCCGGGCCGAGAGAGATATCCTGGTGGAGGCTGATGGCGCCTGGGTAGTGAAGATGTTCTACAGCTTTCAAGATAAACGCAATCTGTATCTCATCATGGAGTTTCTACCTGGAGGTGAAGAGAGATGGATAAAATATCACATGTTCTTTACTGATGTAGCAGTTAGGGATTTAGTACTGGAAAAGGCAGTCTGCTTGTAGCAGCACTTTGGAAACTCCTATTTTAGAGCAGCTGCCCAGAGGCCTTAACGTGTGTGTGTGTGTGTGTTCGTTCAGGAGATATGATGACTCTGCTGATGAAGAAAGACACGCTGTCGGATGAAGCTACGCAGTTCTATATAGCAGAGACGGTCCTGGCCATTGACTCCATTCACCAGCTGGGCTTCATTCACAGAGACATCAAACCTGACAACCTGCTGCTCGACTCACGGGTGGGAATTCGCCTTTATCTCTTATTTACTCGCACACAAACAACATAACATGGTCACTGTGTTCAAAGGATAGGTTTGTGGAAGGCTATTGTACACTATGAAACTGAACACCTCATAACATACTGTCTTTGTTTTGTAGGGCCATGTCAAACTGTCTGACTTTGGCCTCTGCACAGGCTTGAAGAAGGCCCATCGGACTGAATTTTACAGGAACCTCACGCACAACCCTCCCAGTGATTTCTGTGAGTAACCCATGTACACCGATTACACAGAAACAATACACATCCAAATTGTTGTAAAATACAAATTTGTACAATGAGACAAAGCACCCCAAAAATCTAAATAGTTTTTATTTTTGAAGAACCAGGATTTGAGAAAACCTTGTATTAAGTTGAGATTTGTAAACCTGGGAAAGTCATGGAAATGAACAAAATCGTATAATTCCATTTGTGTATTTTTTATAATGGATATAGATTTTTCTAGTTACGCCAAGTTTTAAAATATTTTATTAGGTAGAAATTGTGTGTAAATAGTATTTTTAATCTGGAAAAATCATACAGTAGTGGTTCTGCAACTTTCTCACATTTATACATCTGCATGCAGAACATTTTTATCCCCAGTCACATTGACGAAACAGGATAGAAGAATTACCAATAAGGACAAAATATGGCAAAGTTCAGCAAGTCCTGTGCAGTATTAGCTGTGTGTAACACCTACTGAAGAATCTTGTCCATATGAAAAATCACAAATATAGAAATTATTAGCTGAAGATTAATTTCAGCAGGGTCCCTGATAATTTCAGTCTGACTATGGTGCAAACTACTTCACTGATACTTTAAGTGGACCTGTAGGCAAAAAATAAATAACAATGTACAGCCCTAATTAACCATATTTGCACGGTTTCCACCTCCTTTAGCTTTCCAAAACATGAATTCAAAACGGAAAGCAGAAACATGGAAGAAGAACCGGAGACAGCTGGTAGGAGAGTGTTTCTTTATGCTACAGGACAGAAATTTCCTGGTAGTATTAGTGATTCCATTCCTTTCATGTACAGGCATATTCAACCGTCGGGACACCAGACTATATCGCCCCTGAGGTATTCTTGCAGACGGGCTACAACAAGCTGTGTGACTGGTGGTCTCTTGGAGTGATAATGTACGAGATGTTGATAGGTTAGTCATTTCAGAAGTAAACGGGTCATATCAGGCCAGTCCTTTCTTTCTGTAAAAGCCTTTTCCTGTGTTAAAACAGGTGTTTGTTTTGTTTTCCTGTTCCAGGCTACCCACCCTTCTGTTCCGAGACGCCACAGGAAACTTACAGGAAGGTCATGAACTGGCGAGAAACGCTCATTTTTCCCCCTGAAGTCCCCATTTCAGAGAGAGCAAAGGATTTGATCCTTAGGTCAGAAATATTTCCATATATGTGACACAAACTGTATAGAAGAAAGGAGTCGATGTACAATTTGAAACCAAACACAACTGGGCTTTTGAGGTTAAAGTGATTGTTTCCCTCAAATAAAGAGTGCCACCGCTTTCAAAAACTAGCTTTTCAGTACTTGAGAGCATTTGAAATTTGATCTGACCAAACCGTTTGACTATGTTTTCAGGTATTGCGCAGATGCAGAAAACCGGATTGGATCAGGAAGTGTGGATGAAATCAAATCTCACCAGTTCTTCGAGTCTGTGGACTGGGAGCATATCAGGTACTTCTGCACACTCACTTTTCTGTGTTCCTCGCGTCATCAGAACTGCAAAATCCCTGTTGAAAAACAGTACAAATAAAATGTTTGTCTTGGCAACGTTATTGTAATCGAGCCTTTTGTGTGTATGATCATAGAGAACTGAAATTGAACTGTTTACCTTCTCTCAGAGAGAGACCTGCTGCTATTTCTATTGACATCAAGAGCATCGATGATACGTCCAACTTTGATGACTTTCCAGAGTCAGATATTCTACAGCCAGGTACCGTAAACAACTATTATATTACTGTTATCGGTTTGTGAACGGGCCTTTGTACCAATTCTGTGTCCCACATGGCCAAGTTCAGTTATTGTCAAGTTTGCTTAATCCATTTAAGTTATGGTTTCTTTCAGAAATGTGCTATTTTCCAGTTCTTAGAAAAATGGTTTAGGATATACGGGTAAAATAAAATACAAATAAAGTTTTATTTAAATATATAAATATTAAACATGACATGCTTAGTCCTGTGAAATGTACTGATTTATTAAGTAGTGAATAACTTACAATCAATTTTATAGACTAAAATGTTATAGACTCCATACCTTTAGTGCTCAGGGATCAAGCATCTTGAAAGCGTTCTCTTGATGTATGAAGTCTACCTGAGAAGAGGCCCGTTATCGGTAGTCTATGACCTTTAGACTCAATGCAGACCATCTACAATGGATATAACACTTCTTTTACATACACTCATATATGAACAAATGCAACCTATACATATTTCATGTCACTATCTGTTTTTCTGACTCTCCTTCTCACCTCTCATTTCAGTGACAAATGTAACAGAACCAGATTTCAAGTCCAAGGACTGGGTTTTCCTTAACTACACCTACAAACGCTTTGAGGGATTGACACAGCGTGGCACCATCCCCAATTACATGAAGGCGGGCAAGGCGTGAAATTGGCACTGATGGTCTTGAAGAGAAGGATTGGAATGTAAATGACTATTCAAATGCAGATGAAAAGCTTATGCACTGCCGCTTTGAGCTACACAGAAGACCTGTTCTCAGAGGAGTCCCTGGTGAGGAAAAAAAGGAAAATGGGAAAAAGCATAATAATTATATGGCCAAACAAATGGAGAGACTCTTGTCCTGCTGCTTAGCTAAAAGGAGACACAAATGTTGTCCGAATGCTCTTCAACACTGGATCAAACAGGGTCACAGATAAAAAAGGAAGCAGATGCATCACTGAAGCCTTACGTTCAGAAAACAGGATGTTTTAACCTCAAACCTCTTAGTTGACTAAACTGCAATAAAGTTAATTTCTCTGTCATTTTTAAGCTTCTTTCCCCCAGGAAGTTGAGAATCTGTATAAACCCAAATGAAACATGTACACTGTATAATATAGTTAACTACCTGATGCTAAATATTTCCCACAAGTGTATTTTGTGCAGTTTTAATGTATGCAACCTACCTAGAAGAAACTTGAAGAAGAGTTTTGGTTTCCGTTTATGACCGTGAGCAGCCAGCCCTCCTCTACCTGTTCCTGTGCATTTAATCTACACAGTAATGTAGTTGATTCATTTGTGAGTGTTGTTGATCAATGCAACCATTTTTTTAGTTCTGTTGTAACACATGCAAGATGTGGTTTCAAAGGGAAGATGAATAATGCTAAAAACTTGCCCTCCTTTATGTAATAATGAAGTTAGTTAGAAATCTACAGGGTTTAAAAGGATGAAAATAATCAGCTGAATTGTGAGGGCATTTTACATATCGGCAAAAATTAACTTAAGATGATCAAAGCTTTAATTAAATAACTATGTAATGAAGAAGTGAACTTCCAGTGTATGGCTGTTAAAGTTGTGGTGTTTTTGTATAGGAGTACGAGACGTCACAGCCAGTAACAGTAAATATTTCTTACAAACTGTCTTAGTTGAGGATATTTAGTGACTGGAGTGGACACCTGCTGTTGTGCATGACTACAAGTACTGGCCCGGCTGAAAAGAGCAAATGCTGTAGCTTATGTGTAAAAGATTGGTGCTGGGGGGTTTATTCACTTTTGTTGCTTTATTAAACGTTTACTTGGTGTAAAAGCAGGAAATAAATGTTAAAAATATTAAAAGTTTTCGCAGCTGTAATTGGTTGAGCATGGACCCAATTTATACAAATCAAATGGAAGTAATGCACCCTCTCTAGTGGTGGTATGTATAACTACAATTTAACAATAAAGTACTGATCAGCACATTAAATGTAGGAGTTTTGAGAAAAAATACTTTTTCAATTGTTTACTCAATGCCACTTTTAAAACAAGAACGTAAGGCTCTTTGAAAACGTTTAACCACGTGATTTATTTTAATATGTTAGATTTAATCATATAAATAGATCGATATTTTTCTAAATGATGAATATGCTATTTTAATTATAATATATTATAAATGCAATTTGAAAATGATATAAACAATTCCTCATAGATTTGCACTTCATTCTGTAGATCAGGAGAGTGATTCTGATTGGCTCAGCTGTGATTCGGATCCGCCTTCGTGCTCATATGGCAGATCTTTAGTAAACACCGCAAGTAATGTCGGGATCGGCAGATTGACGGACTTTCGTTTCATTTCGAGCCGAATGTCATCGATCGTGATGTTTTAGGTCACGGGGTCAGATCATTTCTAACTCCTGAAGTTCGATGCGGAGCGACCGATTCGTTTTAAAGAACCGGTTCAAACGAACGATTCGTTCTAGTAGTGCTAGATTTCTAATGTGTAGCGTACTGTCTGTTCAGCACGGCGATAAACTGGAGCGACTCGTAAGATTTAATATGCAATATCTCTCAATCCAGTGTGTTTAGCTAGAAAGTCGAGGCCAATAAATTACTCTGCTGAGGCGTGAAATCAGGTCATTTCCTCAATCTCAGGTCTGCTAAATCTGTGCAGGACAGATAACACACATGTTGAGATTAAACCCCAGTATTTTCGATACTCAAAAAGATGTTGTGGCAAGCATTTTGGCAAAGGAGGAAAGAGCGAATATAGGTAAGCAGACTTAATGCACTTGATATATGTTTATGTAATAATTACATCATTAGTAGTAGTAGTAGTAGTCGTAATAGTAAACGTAGTACTACTATTGGTGGTGGTGGTGTTAATACGTCGCTCATAGGCTTTTATTGTTTATATTAAGTAACGTTATACACATTCACAGTTAATGGACTTGTTTCAAATGTGTGCAGGTGTTCTTGAGCCTCGCATTCTGAGTGTGGAGAGAGATGGAGGGGTCGTGTACTCTTGGAGAGTAAGTTTGGCTTTAGTGTCACTTTAATTTGACGGGTCACGCGCGCGACGTTCCAGTCATAGCAGCGCAAATGACTCGCGCAGGGACAATCTGTCGCCAAGCAAACGAGCACTACATGCCACGCATACAATAGATGTCTATAGACACTATAGTAAATGGCTTACATGCAAACTAAATGGACGTCACTGTGTTTACGTGCTGTTATACCTTTTTGTTCTTTATGTTATATTTTTTTACTTCCCAATCCTTATGTTTAGGGAGCAACAGGAACTACAAGAATTGGGAAGTACGATCCTCACAGTACAGAGAATAAGGTACATAATGGGTAACCATTGGAAATGAACATTGGGCCCGTGGATATGTAATTCCAGTCATATACGCATTATTATAAACCAAATATAAATTTACAGTAAAATAAAATGACAGCTTGGATTGGTGTATTAAAATAAATGAATGGAAGTGAAGTCAGAAGCCTCTTGTGTTCACAGCTCCTCTACACTTTTGACAAGCAAGTGTGTGTCAGCAGCTGCTCTTTAAATAAAGAAGAAACACTCCTAGGTGAGACTGCAGGCCGATATAGTTGATTTTTTAGCATTATTGTATTTCTAGTGTTTAATTCAGTTCATTATTATCAACTTTTGGGGTTGAGAAGGTGATTACTAATGTAAGCTTCTTCTGTGCTAGCGGTCAGTCTATCTCAGTCCACACAGGGAGAAGGCCGCTTTAAACCAGGTATGGTACACAATTCATAACTATATATTATTTAGTGCTTTAAATGTTATTCACTGCTGAGCTCAACAACGGTGGCGTTTCGCTAGCATTGACTAAAATAGATGAGTGTGAACTAGAATGTATTTAGGAGCACGTGTGCATATATAAAAAGCCCCCACGGGTCTGTAAAAAGTATAAAGAAAATCATTTTATTAGATTTAAGGTGATAAAATGTGTTAAAAACATGAAATGGTATATAAAAGATCTTATTATTTTAATAAGTATTACATTTGGGGATGGAAAACAGGAATCATGATACAACCAGTGATTATTACACTTCAATAGGCTATGATTACATTAAATAAATAGGAGTGCAGCTAACTGTAAACAAAGTTACACACACACACACACGCTCGCACACACACCACACACACACTCACAGTTTACATAGTTTAAAGTAGGCCTATAGATAATTACATAACTATTAAATACAGTTTAAGCAGAAATAATTAAAAGATTACTTTTGTCTTTTTAATGAATTAATTTAGCTTGTAAATGCCTCATTGTATCCCTTTATTGAGAAAAACACTATGTTAAGAATTTTCATTGTACTGAAGTTTTTTAGTGCGCTCTTAAATTTAAATTCAAGCCCTCTTTTGGGTCTTTTATTTTTTTAATAATAATAATTAGTTTTGTGACACTGAGAAATTTTACTGTATTTCATCAAATTGAATAAGTTTGACTGAACTCCACTATATTAATTGTCATAATTTTCAGTTTATTGCAGTTAACATAGTTTTATTTGCCTTTATGGCATGATTGTCACAAGTTCCTGTTTCTGAAATATTTTGACTGGTTAGACCATTTGCGGAGGGAGACGCTTTTGTGCAGTTTTATACCAGCATGCTTTCACTTCTCGTATGGGGTGCTGTGGTAACATCACAGTAGAGTTAAACTAATAAATAATTCCTCCTGTGTCTTAAAGAAGCCCTAATTCTTTCACCAAATACAAAGAGTTTAACTGTAGGCCTAACGAGTGTTTGATTTGTTTCGAGTTTGCTCACATCATAATACAATTGGAAATAAAAGTGCATTCACAAATCAGAGAATCTAAATGTATATAAATGAGCTTAGAAGAGGTTTGCAGTCCCACTGTCCCGGTTATTCTTTAACTCCTGACATAATTCTGTTTCCTTTCTGCTTTAGTGTCAAAATGTTTAACTCTTCTCATTGAGATACACCCAATCAACAACACAAAGGTCCTGAAGGCAGTGGACTGCAAAGTCAAAGTGCAGGTAGTAAACAGCTGTTATATGAAAAACACATTGGAATGGTCTTTTATTTCCCATGACCTCTCTTTCTAGTTTCTTTATGTGAAGACATGTCGGTCCACCGTGCTGGAGAGTCATTTGCTGCTGGCGGCAGAGGATGGCTGTGAGTATTATGGAAATGTTTCAGAAACCTTTAATATGTTTTTTGCATTGCACTATACCATATTTTGATCAAGCTACTATTATTTTGAATATATTTATTGTAATTTATCATGAATGGGGATTTTGTTTCTGCAGATGTTGATCAGTACCACATTACTCTGACAAGGCAGGAGGGCTACAGAGTGGTAAGGGCTGCTCTTGATATGTTTTAAACAATCTAATGATGCTGTATGAATGGTAAAAACACATGTATTTGTTCAAACAGGTGATGCAGAATCCTGAACGTCTGAGCAGAGAGAGAGTAGCAGAGGACTTCAATTGGATCCAATGGGACTCGGATACTCAAAGACTCTTCTACCTCACTGCACGGGTCAGAATCTCTTTCAATTGACTTTCACTGTTGTGTGACCTTATTTTTATTTCTTCTCTTGAGTTTTGAAGATGTACATATTTCCAGTATGGTTATTTTTTCTATCCTATAGGAGAAACACACACTGAAGTGTGTACAGTTTTACCCTGATCGCAACTTTGAGACTGTGGTATACATCTTTGTGTCACATCTAAACTGCCTTATTTGAATAATATTTAGAGGAACTGATTAATTCGAAACAAATGCTTTTCTGTGCAACAGTTTGAGCTTCCACTGGAGATGCCCAATGTTTCTTCTGTCGCTTCTTCTGTGAGGTCGGTGACTTAATGAATTTGACTTTTTGCATGAGATGCTAAACAGTATATATTATATACAAACATAATCACAATTGTAAAAAGAATAAAGCGGTGTCTGTGGTTTTACAGGTTTGTTAATTTTGGATACGATCACTATCAGGACATGAAGGACGATGGTCTCAGGTTAGAGGTGTTCACCAGCCTAACAGGTAAGTTATTTAGCATGAGCTCTTCAACATACTGTGTTGAAATCATACTGTGAAAAACTGAAACGTTTGCTCATATTTACCTGTGTTTTTTCACTTTTCTAACTTATCACGGGATAGAGAGTAAGTTTGTATTTTCTCTGCTTTTTCGCATGTTTGGACTTAATCACAATCAACATGCTTCACATGTTGATAGTTTAAAAGCTGGCTTGTAATCGCGAAAGCAATCATTTATTGCCAAATTGCCAAAAGGCACTGTATGCTGTAAATCACCTACATGATTCCTGCTGACCTGCATTACGGCTATTTTGGCTTTGATTTTGTGTTTGTATGTAATTCATTTGATTTGAACTGATGTAAGTTGCTGTTCTGAATCTCTGGATGTCACGAACAGGAACCATGTGTGTGTGCTACAGCCATCCAGTTCACTGGCATAGGGACGCCACCTACACTATTGCATTTGTGCACAGAGGTACAAAACACCATGCGGCAGTGATATAAACATTCACACAGATCATTATATTAGAGGATTAAATAGACTCTCTCTGATAGGTTGCAGTAAGACGTTCACGGTCTCTCTAGAGAAAGGCTCTGCACCTGCTAATTTGCCAATCGTCCATCCTACCTTCATTCATCTTGGTTAGTACAGCCAACATCTCTCACTCCGCCAACACAGTCTTTAATTCTCTCACATACAGTACGTGTAAAGTCGTTCATCTGAAATAGTATCATAGGTTATATTCTCAGTTGATGTTTTATTCATTTCAGATTATTATATAGTGGTGTACCTGGCGGATCATTTCCTGCACCTCATTAACTGCAGACAACAAGACCTGCTCTGCTACAGTCTTTTCCTCTCAGGTACTGCCTGAAATGTTGTTTTGTTTTGGCTTTCTCTTCAGATGTTTGGGTGCGTTTTTATTATCCTGGGTTATTTATTCCATTTCATTTTGTGTTTGTTTTTATTTGAACTACTGCAATATATTTCATATTTCGTGTTATTAATGTCAGATTTAGCAAATATTTTAACATATATTTAGGATGATTGTAACTGTAATTTGAAATGTTCTTTAAATTCCATACTGATCCATTCTGTGTTTGTGTTTTCCGTGTGTATTTCCTTACTCTGTGCCTTCTCATAGGTGCAGATGGTCACATCGAAGCCCTGGATTCAGGCAGAGAAGTTGTGAGTGTGTCTGGCAGCAGGCTGCTTGATGTCCGTGCCGGCAGGATGTACACCATGGAGCTCAATCCGGACTTCCTGCTTGAGCTTCTCAGTTCAGACAGGCCAGAGGCCCAGCGGCTTGCTGCTCTGCACTGCATGCTGGTCTACCTTCAGCCAAATCCTGTGATCGAGCTCAAGGTGAGCAAGAGAGAGAGAGAGATTAGTTTTGTGTAGGGATGCACCGAATGTTCGGCAACCGAAATTGTTCGGCCGAAAATAGGAAAAAAACCTCTTTCGGTGTTCGGCCGAATAAGCGAAAAGACCGAATAATTTGTTCCGAACAATGACGTTACGTGATCAAATAGAGGCGAGCACCAATGCAGCAAACACGTCTGCAGTGTGGAAGCGTTTAAAACTGTCAGAGAGAGAGAGACGCAAACATCATTACAAGCACGAAACACCGACAGCGAGAGACTGCTTAGCACTGCTTCTCATTTCTCCGATGAGAAGAGGAAGGGGTGGTTGTTGCTGGTTACTGTGAGGATTGAAATCGCGAAATTAGCAAATAAACTACAGAATGTTATGTTTTCTAAAACACGCACGAATGGCATGTATTCAAACAGCGCTGCACGAGCTCGCGGCGCCAGGGTTCAAAGTTCAAAGCGCGAGGAAATTCTGCGCTGAAACATTTACTAATTTTTTCAAAAAAAATTAAGGCGTGTGACAATGTGATACGTGTGATAAACATCTTCCCAAATTCGTAATGAGATATATCTGAGAAATATCTGCATGCTGTTTTCAACAAACATAAGCAATGAGGTCTTCCTGGTTCATGCATATTTCCGCCAAAATAAAAGCTCCATCAACATTAATAAATGATAGTATTGTAATTTTACTCTTGTTCTGTAAAATAAAGACAATAATAATGATATAAATAATTACCCTACAACAGCTGTATTAATACATTTACTAAAACATTCACCAATAGTGTTCAAATTGGGATCTGTAATATTTTCTAATGTTTTAAAAGAAGTCTCTTCTGCTCAGCAAGGCTGCATTTATTTGTACAGAAAAAAATACAAGCCTGATTCAAGAAGGGAGTCTCAAAAATGGCCAAAAAATATGATTTTACTAACTTATTAATTTTAAGGTAAATTGTGCTTTGTTGGTATAATGTCTGATAGGATGTATAAAAATGTTTTTGTAAAGCATGACAAAAGAGTAAAAAGCTGATTTTGCCTATTTAATTTATGCAATAGTGAAAAAAATAGCAAAATAGGCCTACATGGGGGAGAGAATTTTTGAAAAACCGTGTTCGGTATTCGGCCTTCGGCATTCGGCTGTGAAACAGTGTTTCATTTTGTTCGGCTTCGGCCAAGAATTTTCATTTCGGTGCATCCCTAGTTTTGTGTGTTGAAAATTTCACTCTAATGTGTGATTCTCATTTCAGATTATAAACTGGATCAGTGAGAATGTCATGAGCTTCGATGCTTTTGATCAGATTCAGGAGTTTATTCTAGGTGTGTGCTTCTATTCGGGTGACCTATGCCAGTTTTGCATGCAAAATGAGTATTAAAAGCAAGTCTCATTTCAGCGACCCTGTACAGAATATGCTACCAGCAGTGTGTGAGCCTAGACAAGTTGTTGCCGTACTCCTGTGTGTTCGAGAAAAAGGTGCACTTGAGAACTGATAAATAAGACTCTACATCACTTCTATTTCTGTTTAATGTGAGATTTAATGTGAATGAAGGCCTTATGTCTTGTTTTCTAGGAGCTTCCCGTGGCTCTGACAGCAATACCTGGGGTGAAATGCACTCCTGAACTGCTCTGCCAGCCAATAATCAAAGGGAAGGTAAGAGAGGTCCAAATTCTATATGCATTAATGTATTACATGAAATGGTCTTTCCATGATAAACAGCAGGAGATTTATTTTAATTTGAGTTTTTTAAACAGATGTGGCTGTTGAAGTTTGTGAAAAGTTTGGAAAAAAATGATCTGATTCACTTTCTTAATACATGTTACTGAGCATATTGTACACAGTTCATGTATTGTATATGTCATTACAGCATTAAATAGGCTGACAAATAACTTCAAGGGCAAAAAGCAGTTCACTTTCTAAACACTAGGTGGCAGAAGAAACAGTGGCAGGTCAATAGGAGTGCATGGACTAAAGCAGGCAAAAGCGAAAATATTTCTAATTCATTCAATCTGCTTGGCAGAGGTGTTAGCAGGAAACATATCAACAGGGAATGGTTGACTTGTGAAATAGATTTCAACTGTCAACTAAAACCAAAAAATTGATAGATCAGAATAAAATAGTGAAAACCCCCTGAAACACTTGCCAGGGCTTCAGTCCAGATCGAAAGTGTTCAGTGACTTATGTGCGTCACAGCTTTATTCATGAGAAGTCTTCTTTTGTACTAATGTTGTAATTGTATTTATTATTTTGGTAATCATTTTGGTTCTCGTGTGTTAAAGTCTAAAAGCCTGCAGGGCTATTGGGAGGAGCTCCAGCATGTCTTGGACAGGATGAGGTACTTTGAGGCGGTACCAAGCCCACGCTTCAGGTCCAGTTTGATTAAAGAGGACTGGGACAGATTTCAGGCTTCTATGGTGAGCGACAGGACCACACATTACGCATCAGAACTGAAGTGACCCAGAATCTATATTAAAAGTTAATCAAATTTGTTAAAACGTTTATTTAATTTGGTCAAAAGTTGTGGAATTTGTAGAAACTGATTGGAGCCGAAGCACAAGTGTCCATTTCACACAAACATTCACAAAAGTCCCTAGCGGAGCACACGTTTCTCAGTAAACAGACAAAGATGTTCTTCACGGATTATGTATTTCTTAATCAAACCCAGATGAGATGTTTAACAAAAGTCATTTGCATTATTTTTTATGGTGACATTAAATCATCAGTGCAGCTCAAAAAATGAAATATTATCCATGGTTGACACACCGTCATTCATAGAAAATGTGAGCACCAGCTGAAGACTGCAGGCTTGCTGCAAAAACAACTTTATGGCCATATTGGGAGAGATGTTTTATTATTGAATCACAGCACATTTGTATTATTTTATGAGAAATATCAAATTCAAACATAGTGCAGAACTCAATAATTACATATTATTGTTATGGATACACAATGTAACAACAAATTTGATTGTATTTTAAATAATTAAAAATATATATTTATTTTATAATATAAAAATATATATTTTGTATTGACAGCCCTAGTTATAAGGGCTATAAATATATATTTATAAATGTTATAATACCTTCAGTAGGACTACGCTACAACTACCTGTTAAAAAATATCCATGTATGCTGTTATTGCTGCAGGACTCAGAGAAAACAAAGAAATCTCTCGGCTATCATCGCCAAATTGAGGAGAACACAAAAAAGTGGGTGGTGTTCGGCATGTGCCAAATATTACGTGTACATGGAGACCGAGTGTTCAAGAAGAGTGTGTTACAAAACAAAACAGAGTGCTATTTAACGCAAAAGCAAACTAACTCTTCTATGAATACACTGAAAGTCTTTAAAACAAGACAATATTTACTTTTGCTGTTTTGGTGTTGGTGAAATGCAGCTTGATGTAATCTAAATGTCTCTTTTCCTGTTTATTTCTTACATGCAGAGTTCTGTCCATGGTGAACACTTGGCGTTTGGGTAAGAGAAACTCAGTTTAAATGGCCAGTCGTGTCCACGAAAGGACACTTGTGAGATTATTTATCCCTGATCAAATCCTGGAGATATTTCAGACTTTCATGGAAAGTCCCTGCAACTGGAGTTTCAGCTTCAGGGTCACATTTTCTGGCTTGAATGTAATCAGTCTCTAGGTTTATGTGTAGTTAATCGAGCACCTCTTTAGATACGAGCGAAATGGGAGGAGGAATTCTATACTGTTATATAAGAGTGATTACAGTACCTCCTTCCTACTCACAAAGCACACACACACATAAGATAAATCAATGTGTTATCCTGTGTTAGTCAGAATACCTTTCAGTGCTGGATAATTTGTTTTCATTTGTAGCTTGTCATTCACCAATTTTAGTTTCCAGTTCCTACAAAGGTAATAGAAATTTGTAGAATTATTAAGGTTGTAAAATTTTGTCTGACAGAACTATCGGTATAGTTCAGCCAAAATGAAAAATCTGCCATCATTTACTCATATTGTATGGCTTTCTTCTGTGAAACACAAAATAAGCTATTTTGCAGAATGCTAACGCTGCTCTTTTCCATGCAACAGAATCATACAGTGACCAAAAAAAAATCGGAATGGGCACTAGTGAGAATACGGGTGAGGGCAGGGCTTTTGAGTTCCACAGAAAAATGAAAAATGAAAGTCGTATTGAGTTTGTAACGACATTGGGTGTGTAAATGATGACAGATTTGTGTAAACTAAACCTTAAACACTTTCTTTCTTTCTTTCTTACGTTCTCTCTGTCCTTCCAGATAAGCGAGTAGTTCCTCTGTTTCAAGAGGAAGACCAACAGCAGAGAGTGCTGGTGGGCCTGGTGAGTAGTAGACCGTTCAGTTGTCCATCACCGAGCAGTGGTCAGCTGTAACTCTCCACACAAAATAGGCAGACATGCTGAAATAAGAGTGAATAGTGCAGACAATTCTAGACCATTATACAAACCTTGACAATGACAGCAAGGATAAAAGCCCTAATCACAAACAGAGGACTTGGCTTAAAATGTTCTTGTGACTGCAGTAGTCCTTAAGATTTATTATTCTTTTACGGAATCTAACAAGAATCGAATGTGAGACCAAATAAATGTGAGTCATTGTTGAAATCATACATTTGGATGAATCCATTAACAATTACATTTTATTATACAATTATATATTTATAATTTTATTGTACAGCTTTCTGGAATACATAGTTCTGATTGGTCACTCCGCAATAAAATTCCCTTTTATGATGACTGCTAACTGCATAATCCAAGCAAACAAAATCCTTAGTAGTTGTATTATATTCATGTCTTTTGGATCACTTGGTGTTTTTTTTAATTTAATATATGTATATATATTTATTTAGCATATATGATATAAATGACTATTTGTTATTTTATATATATATATACTGTAAATAATGACCTGGTGACTGTACATTACCTTTAAAGCATCCTTAAGTGTGAAGTGTATATATTTTTGTTTTTTTAGATGGTGGACAAACTCAGAGAGCACTTAAACAGACATTTATCCCGGCTGGGGAAGAAAAAGATTGATTTGCTGGTGGTGAATTATGCTGCGAAGCTGGTATGTGTTTGTGCTTTTGCGTCATTATGAAATCTCTTGCAGTGCATGTGTTAGCGGTTGGCAGCTGTGGGACATATCTCCTCTGTCGACACAAAACAAAGCTTCACCTTAAGCAAAGCACCCTTTTTTTGATTATTTTAAGTGTTTTAAGTCTGCTACTAGATCAACTGATAAAACTATTCAGTGATTAGGTTATAAATTGTGGACCAAAAGGAGTCTTTAAATGTGCACAGGATGACGCCCTTCTATCTTGTGGTGTGTGCTTGGTCCCAGAGTGATAAACTCTTGTCCGTATGCCAAAACAGTTATCTCCCTCCTGCTTGGAAGATTGGAACAAACCTCATAATGTTCTACTCTCCTATTGCGTGTAGGAAAAACGTTCAAGATATGCACTAAATATTAGTTTCCACCAAATTGTCACTGGAACGAGCCTGTTCGGGAGACCAAAGAGGAAGCAGACGTTTACTGTTTCTTTCTGTTTTCAGACCAGGGTGAGCATGAGGATGTAAGAACCCATGCATGATCTGCCAAGCGTAAGCGAGTTAATGAGCTTGAACAAGTGAAACGAAAGTGAGCAGGGGTGGTGCTCGTGCATTTGTGCACTCATTGAAAACAGGAAGTGAGAGTGAGTCACACTGTCCAGTACACTCTCTGACAGTTGTCACTTGAGGACAGCGAGTTTATTTCCAATGAACATCTTGACAGATTCATAGTAGTTTCATAGAGGATGGGTGTTGTCTTGAATCTGCAATGTATTTTTGTAACATGTGAGTGTTCTCTGTTTAGCTGGAACTGGTCTGGCACGTGTTGGAATTGATGTGGCAGAAGCTGAAGTTGGGCCCCTGGGTGCTCTGCATGTATGTGCACCAGTCCATAATTGACGTCCTCTTTGGGGGAACGAGAGTGCTTGATTTCTTGAATCTAAAGCAATTTTCTGTTTTAGTAAGCAGCAGGGTAGTTCAGAAGAGTGGGCGATGTTTCATTTGATGTTTCGCATTCTGGAAGCAACTAAAGGGCTCTGTCTCCCTCTCCCTCCAGGTAAGAGGATGTCTGAGACAATCTGAGAACACTTTGGAAAGAGTGTCTACTTACTACATGCCTATTAAGACAGAATCCTATTTTCTAATAAAATATTGCTCAGTATTTAATGAAATAAAAGTATATTGCTACATCCATAATAACATACTGCCTGAGGAGGTATTTGATTTGATCTGAAACTTACTTCACGACTTTCTATGTATATTTTATTTAGTATAAATGTGTAGGACACACTACATTTGTCATGGGACCTATGGTATCCTTTGGTTGACTCCTGGGGCCACATGGGATAGTAAAGTATCCATCAAACGCACACTTCAGAATCTGGGTAGTAGTAGGTCATCCAAGTACTTTTCTTCTACTGTTTTTTGATACTTTTTCATACTGCTTTACATCTACTATAAAGTAGGGAAGAAGGCATCTTTGGACGCAGGGCAATTTCTCTCACCTCGTTTGCCATGTTGGATCAGGGCTTGGTGTAGTTCTTTTTTCTCCAAAAAATATGATTATTTGCATTACATTTTTAACATAAATTAAGTGTCTTCAACAGCCTTCTTGTTGTGAGCATGTTCATGCTATCTATGTAGGCAGTGCAATAGGTCTTAGAGATAATGTTCTTGAAATACTAAGAAAATAGCAGCTGCTGTATTTTCTTTCCATGTTTAGATAATTTTAGGGTTTGTTTAATGTTGCCAAAAGGAAAAACTTAATCTTTAGTTCTCCAATGGCTGACCAAATACATTTGAACCCTCTAAAGATTAATCCAATGAGCAGCTCTCCAAAATCCAAATGAATCCCATGTAGTTTGGCTATTGGGTGTGTCCGATTTTCTATAACCCAGTGAGGGAAAAAAGCTGTTTCTGAAATCTGAAGTCTGCCAGGTCTATCTGGGTGGATCCACTCTTTGACACAAATACTTTGGCCTGGGCTCAGGCCTGCCTGGAAGACGATTAGTAGTGGAGTCATTGACCCAAATGCTTCAGTTCTAACCAGTTTTGTGATGGATAGAGTGTATAGAACTGGTTAAATCGCTTAAGCGGTTAATTATGTGTGCACTTGTAGGTTATTCTACACTGTTAAGTGTGCTCGGAGTCCGTTGTCTCCCACAGCACACGTTTCTCCAGTATGTGGACCATGGCCTTCTTCAGCTCACAGAACCATTTGTTTCACGCCTTATGACAGGTACTAATTCAAACACACATTTTAATTTACCCTGTTCTAACAGCTGTCTATTTACATAGAAAAAGTTCTTAGACTTTATCGGTCACCTTTGAACTCCTGTGCTTTCCTACTGCATACTCTTGGTCAGGGGCGCCTGCAGGATTTCTACCAAGGGTACGTGGCCTTTTATTGTGGCCAGCCTAAGGAACACATGTGCAATAATCATGCTGTATGCCACACCTGTGAGGTGGATGATTATCTCGGCAAAGGAGAAGTGCTCACTAACACTGATTTAGACAGATTTGTGAACAATATTTGAGAGAAATAGGCCTTTTATGTGCATAGAAAAAGTCTTAGATCTTTGAGTTCAGCTCATGAAAAATGTGGGCAAAAATAAAAGTGTTGCGTTTATCATTTTGTTTAGTATATATATATAGAAATCTTTAAATTACTACTTTAAAACTAAATAATTGAAATCGAAAATAGAGCAATCTTTCAGCAATCTGTAAAGATGCATTTCTCTCTAAAGGCACGTCCAGTGAGGAGATGGCGTGTCATTTTTTTTCATCACCATAGTTAATGGATGTCTAAAATATAAAAATAAGGAAAAGCCTAAAAGGCCAAATTATAATGTGTATTTTGTTTTATAATTCTATATAATTTAAAAATAAAACACAAATTATGTAAACTTTCTCCTATAATTGTATAGCTGCTTATATTTTCGGATTTTTATGTTTCTCTGTTCTGAATACCTTCAAATTCAAATGATTTGCTGCAACATAATTTTGACTGATATGTGAATAATTTTGCCTACTATTATTATTTTTTTATCCATGCAGCAAACGCTTTAAAAAACATCTTTAAAAATACGTTATTGCATTCCAGATGCTTTTAAAGAACTTTTCAGTATCAATTTGACGGGTAACCTAGCTTGAATCTAAAACATTGTCGTGAATTCGTTGTATTCCCATTTGTAAAATAGCCTAATTAATTGTTGTAGGCTAACCGGCCAATTCACACCGCACAGACAAACGCCAACAAACAATTTGGCCGTTGGATTTAGAATCTTATGAAAATTAACTGTCATGTTCACACTGCACCAACAGACACCGACCAACTCTCCCTGACTGGGGAGAAAATGGATGATCCTATATCTATAAGCAGTTCAGTCGGGTGAAAACAAATTCCAACCAATGCCAACACACTTATCCAACAAACTCCAACAGACTAGTTTGTTGGAGTTTGTTGGCATTTGTCTGTGCGGTGTGAATTGGCCTATAGTTCAAGGTTCAAGGTTTCTTTATTTGTCACATAATAAATTATACAGGGTATAATCAAAAGTGAAATATAGGGTGTTTACAGTTACAGCACGAATTTCAGTTTTTATTTGGCGAGATATTTATATTTAGAAATTGATTTTGGCATGCAAAAGACTGATAAATTCATAATGAATGGCATAGCTGTTTAGTCGACAGAGATACGGGACACATAGCTACTAACTGCTGAAATGTTTGCGGGGCAAATCTTCAGTCTGAGTACTCATGGTACGCACGTACAGCCGTACACCTGCAGGCGCCACTGCTCTTGGTCACCGCATTTAGGTCTCCAATAGGCAAAAATCTTGCCTCTGACCTGCATAAAATGAATTAGATTTTAATCAAACAGTGACTTTGGATATATACGAGACCACAATAATTATCCACATTATTTAAGAAACATGGCTATTTAGGTGTTAGTGTTTTTTTAAAGAACCATGTTATGTTCTCTCTCTCTCTCTCTCTCTCTCTCTCTCTCTCTCTCTCTCTTTCTGACTTTCTATGTCATGACAGATTTAGATAACAGTGATGCCAATGAGCAGCTGAAGTTCAGTATCCTGAAAAGACTTCCTGAGGTAAGTTTCCTACTTAACTGTTCTCTTGAAATCTGTCTTATGAAGTCCGACCCTGCCCCACTTCTTGCTCAGAGCTGCTTTTGTAGATGTCAGAATGAATCCTGTGTAAAAGAAAAGGAATGTGAGCATGTTTGTGGTCGTGTGTTGGGTCACGGCATGTGCTTGGGCTTCAGTCTTTCCTTTCTAGTCTCAAGGCAGCCAAGTGAGGAAGTGCGGCAGGTATAATAGAAAAAAGCAAGCCAATTACTCTCTTGCTGATTAGTTCTGCTGTTTTCCATGGTAGTGCACTCATCCATTATTGATTTCCCACCTCTTCCTCTTGTTTTGGAAACATTTTGGTTCCTAGTGTTATTGAAAATGGTTCATTAGTTCAAGTTATTCCAAAAAAAATCTACATTTGTCTTAGAATCTATCATCAAAGTAGATGATACTCTTTCTCTACAATGGGAAAATATTAACCAATAGCCAAGTAGTTGTAGTTATAGTAATGCAGCTTTCCTAAAATTGACAATATTTAACACATTATTTGAATGGTGTATAACATTAATTTTAATCCAATCAGTGTTAATCCAATCAACTCCCTGTGTCCCACCCAACGTTTTTGCTTAATGAATATTGTATTCGAATCATAAATATCACATTACGGGTTGTGAATGCCATTTCATGTTGACATAATGTTTTGTAATTAGCATATGGAGCAGAAAGTTAGCCAGCAGTGGGATCACCCCATAACTTCTGCATGGATCGCCAGAGAATACGTCAGGACTCTGCTGGGAAAAAACATAGAAAACACGGTGAGTATGGCAGGGGGCAGACCCAGTTCCAGAACCAAATTATGAAAGATTATAGCTTAATATAGCCTATAGACTAGAAAGCTTGCCAGGAGATGATTCACAAGAGCGCAGAACTCAGCACTTTGAAAAAAACTCATACTAACTTAAACACCTCTGATTAGTCAATGGGCTTGAGAAATCAACTGATTTGTCTATGATAGGCTACTTTGTTCCACACTACAAAACACATAGTTAATAGAAACATCTGATGCTCTTCAGAACACAAACATACTGGAGTATTAGTCAGTTTCACCAATTCAACTGAGGGTGCTTTTGCTTGCATTTTAGGACTTTTTTATTTCTTTAAAAAAACAAACACAAAAAAAACACTGCGGCATGAAACTGGTTTGAATATCTGCCATACAACTGTAACTAATACTTGGATGAAACAGCTTATTAGACTAGACGCTGAATGAAATATTACAACTGCTGTTTAGATGTACTAAATCAAACAAAGAATCGAGTGTATTGATTCTTAGGAAACTGAATCATGGCCTTGGCTCTTAGATCAGAACAAATGCTTCAATGTTAACCAGCTAAACACATGATATTTTTTTAGGACTCTGCACTCTTGGACTATGGCAAGTCATGTTTCTATCCTGATTTCCTGCCCCTAAACTGCCTCTCCAAGATTCTCTCAAACAGGGAGGAACAAGGTACACGTTTCAGAGATGAAGTCATTCATTAAATATGCTGTAGGATAGTAAAAGTTGTCATTTACTGTAAGGTAATAATCGTGTGGGTGTTGTTTTTCAGCTCAGAACCCTTTTGAAGAGCAGGAGACTGTGGATGTCAGGTTTGTGGAGGAGATAGCCTTGAAGCAGACACAGATCAAGCTGGGCTTTGAAGTCAAGTAAAAAAAAGCCTGGTACAAACGGTTAAAGTGGTAAAAAGGGAAACATGGAAAACATTCTGAGAAATTAGGGGAAAAAGTCCTCCTGGCCAAAGAACAAAGCTTGCTTGATATATTCAGGTGACTGTTGTAATGTACAGACATTTCAATATTAGCGATATCTTACTAAAAACCGAAGGCCAAAATCATACTGACAACCAAAGATTATTTCCCAACTGTCAGTCTGCTCTTTAAATATCATATTTTAGTGCCCAGATGGACACATACTGACTCTACTGATGCCAATACGTATGGGGAATATTATGCACTTTTCTATACACACAGATGCGATGGAAGTGCACCAACAAAAACAGACACATAAAGGGATTTTTTCCCCCAGATGTTATTTGGGGTCAAATGGGTACATTTGTAAATATTTCACAAACAGGAAATAAAAACATCATATATTCTTTGTTCTCTTCATGCTTAGTTTTTATATTCTACACAATAAGATGCTTCTTGTCGATAGCAATTTCCTGAAAGATTATTTTATATTGCTGTCTTTGTATGTTTGCAATTATACCGTTTAGCCTGTAAGGCAATGCTATTCACTTTGCAGCTGTGTTTAGATGTTATTGGTTACTTTTCAGTTAAGCACTTTGAGCTACTACATGTATGAAACCCACACTATTAATGAAGTTGATTATTAAGCTATAGCTGTGCCAAGATTAGGGGTTGGTGATATGCCAAAATATTAAACCATTCAAATGATTTGGCTAAAGATTAGCCATGCAATTATTAGGCGAATCATTTTACTTGCCTCCAGATATTTTTGCACATGTAATTATAAAGTACTGAAAATTGTTTCTATTTAACATTCTAAATATTACACATTTAAAAAATAGGGCATTAGTATTTTAACATTTTTGTTTAATTTATGATTGTTCATTTTGATTGTTATTTAAAATTTAAATTGTGTCTAGTCCACATTCCCATATATTTTCAAATGTGGCCTGTGCAAATATATGTATATGTATTTACATGTATATGCTGTAGAATGCACAATAATGAATGTGATTTTTCATATGAATCTTTCATAATCTTTGTGATATCAGAGTAGAAAACAATTCCATAAAATGTCCCATTTGGTTCAGTAATTAATGTCCCTGTATGATTCAGCTGTGCGTGGCTCCAGAGGGCATATCATCATCTCTAACCCCTCTCCCACCCCTCAGCTCTTACAAATCTCTGAATTCCCAGCATGCCACCAGAAGGAGCTTCACTGGGCTGCTAAGCACTGAAATTAGACCCATACGATAAACAAGTCTTATGTTAGCATTACTAGTTCTGAGGAAATAGACCAGATTCCTCAGGAATGGGAGCACATCTGGACTTTTATTTTTGTGTCTGTAAGCATCATGAGTTTGCAGACTCACTCTAAATCTCAATAGGTTTGTATTTTGGTTTGCGGATGTGGCGAATGTTGGCACCAGGTTCGGTGGGTTTAAAGGGGGCCAGGGCTCCGTAGTGTTTGGGCACTGGCAAAGGATCGTCAGTGGGGATGTAAGCATTGGGTCGCAGCTCAGCCGTGGTGTAAACGCCGTTTGATAGCTGGTTCCACTCGTCTCCCTCAGCCAGCTAACATACATAAACATAGAAATACTTCAGTATCCCACAAACATGATGTTAATAGGTGGTTTAAATATTTACCTAAATATTTAAATTAAAGTTTGAATCCAAACGGAGCATTAGCACAGAACAGATCCAGCATGACAGTCCTTATAATGGTAGAATAAATTTAAATACATCAATCACAACCGAGAAGTTCATATAATGTCTACCTCTATAAGGACAAATCTCATGAAATCGGGTCCTTTCTGACCCCTAATTGTATATTTAATGATGTTTACTGTAAGATTTGAGTGCATTTGGAAGGTTACCCTGGCTTTTTTCTCTGCGTCTGCCTGGCGTCTGTGCTGATCTTGAAGGCAACGCAGCCACTCGTTCTCTGTGTTGTCTGAGGGGGGCAGGCCTTGTTCCACACGCATCTGACACAAGTCAAGCTGTAGTTCCTTGTCTTTCAACTCCTGCTGTAGGGTCATACACTCCGCCTGTCTCATGGACAGCTCTGCAACCACCGCCATCATTTTACGAGTGCGCTCCCTGATCTGAGCCTGCAGCTCGTTCACCTAAGACACAGACACATTCTAAATGAATTTGCTCAAACTCCTGGCTACATGACATTATATGTTTACAGTAACAGCACATTAGTTTGAGGTTTAGTTAAGCTGAAGGATTTGTTAAGGACAGCTTGCTATGGTTCATTAATGTCGGCAGCTGATGTTTTTTTTAGAGGCCATGAGGTCTGCAGGGTGTCAACGCATCAAGTAGGCTATTTTGTATTGTGGTTTACCACTTGAGGTCCAATGTAAGAGTAAATCTGTCTGTAAACTTACTTTCTTAGCTAGATGCAGCGTGTCTTCTTTACCATTCTCAGCTTTGATTTGGATGCGCTGGGAAAGGCGTGTAACCTGCTCATACACAAGCTCCATTTCCAAGAACTGGGCCTCCTTATCTGTCAAATGGACCTCTAACTGAACACACACACACACACACACACACACACACACACACACACACACACCAGTGAGAGACATTAACCTTTCCTTTAGATTTTTTATCTATATGAGTGCATATTGTTCCAACTATTCTAACAAATAAAAGGTGTTAAACAAATATGTATTTTGTACAATTATAAAGATAATATAAAGAATTCTTAAAAATAATATTTAGAAAATTGTTTAGCATTATTATGATTTACAAACAGCATAAGAAATCTAGTGTTACCAATAAATATAAATTCTGCAGATACACTTGTTTTGGGGTGATTGTGCTTAGTGAAACTGACCAACAGGACGGTCCCTGCCAAAAGGCATCAACCCCCAAACATTTCCCTTCATGTGGACTGCAAGCAACTATACCTGTTCAATCCTCTTGATGAGCTCCTCAGGAGACAGATCTTCTCCACTCAGTATTCTGGCTCTGGTATGGTTCACACAAGCCTTTTCTAGCTCAGTCAGTCTGTCTTTCGTCTCAGACAGCTATGGCACGGGGAAAAAACACACTATCAGGACAAAATTAAAACAGTGGACTCATTTAAAGCCCCTTTGCTCTTATTACATAGATGCACTGTGTATTGTGTGTGTTTGTATCCCTCTGTGAGTCATTTGGTTAAACGGCGTCAGATGTGTCATTGTGCTTTTCAGTCACTAAAGACAACATTGCAGGGCTATGTCACAACAGAGACATCATTTGGTGTCAACATGAGTTGGGGTACTTGTTTTGTTGTGCTCAATTGAAGGCCAAATTATTGGATATGTCTTCACAAAACATAATACAGGCAACCGAACTGGATTAATAATTAGTTTATACTGTAAATTATAATCTAAAAATGTCTCTTAGACCCACCAGATTAAAACCCAGTGTTAAGCATCTCAACAAAGAGGAAAAGCTGAAATACAAGTTAGATGTCCAAGTGGACTTGATCTGGGAGAGACCTGAAATATATCAGCGTTATGTAAGTCTAGAGCCAGGAAGAGTGACACGTGCAACACCAGCTGGAGTCCAGAATAGACAGGCCAAGAGCTGGAGATAAAGGTCATCATTTAGTTCTCCTCAAGCTGATGAATAAAAGCCTTCTTAAGCAGTCAAATGAATTACAATAATAGAAGGTGGACTGGTGAAGACAATGTCTGGGGTCTGAGTCTTAATCCTTTGTTTCTGTTTGGCGCTTGTCCTGACATTCCATGAAGAGTAGGCTGATTCTCTTGGTTTGTTCAGGGTCTTGTGTTGGTACAGGACGCCTTGTGATACACAGTAAGAACTGAGAGGTCATCACATCTTCGTGCCTACACACAAATATCTCTTACCTTTTATTTCTTCTTACTACAAATATATAAGTGTATGCTGTTCAAGGTTTGGGTTGGTAAGATTTTTTAATGTTCTTGAAAGAAGTCTTATGTAATTTGATGACAAAGCTGAATTTTAAGCAGTCATTGCCCCACTATTCAGTGTCATAAGATGCTTTAGAAATCAATCATGTTGATTTGGTGCCATAAACATTTATTTTTCTTCTTATTAAAGCTGATCATGCTTAATATTTTTGTGGAAATTATACATGTATGATTTGATTGATAGAAATTCAATAGAGCTGCATTTATTAAAAAATATAAACAATTTGAACATAATTCATGTCTACTGTTACTATTGATCACTTGAATGACCAATATTACTGACATTTTCACAGTAGCAATAATGTGTTGGACATAAATCTAAATGTAGTGAAAAACATTGGACTTGAACTATAGTTTGGCATTGCACCGTGTCTGGGGACATAATGCGTTTTTACCCTTGACTTTAAGCCCTACAGCAAGGATAAGAACTAGTAACGTGTTTATGTGATCTGCTCTGACGCAGTAGATGTTTATATGAAGAGACTGTGTTGATTAAACACAGAGGGGTATAAAACTATCAAGGAGACTCTTGCTAAGATGGTTTATTTCAGTTTTATCTCTCAGAAGGAACTATAAATGGTAAAAAGAGCACATCTTTGAGTATGTGTGCTACCTTAGAGGGCAATAAATGTTTGGAATGGTATATACTAGATCTAACCTTAACTTACATTCCACTGCATTATAGTGTGTTGGAACTTTTATTTTTTGTATGTATCTGTGTTGGATGATTCACCCAAAGCTGGAAGATGCCCTGAGAAGTACATTTTTCATTGTTGTTTTAGACAAAGGTTGCACAGTGGTTTTAGAACTAAGATGCAGGTACCTGTATCTGTAATAGGATGCTTTCTTCCTCCAGTGTCCGTTTGCTGGACATCTGTTTCATGAGAAGGTTATTCTGTCTTTCTTGCTCCTTCTGTTCAATTTGCAGGTTGCTGATTTCATCCTCCATATTCTGTATATTCAGGTTGCTGTCTTCAATCATTTTCACCAGCACATTTAGCTTCTCATAGAAAATACACAATTCCTGCTCTTTTTCTATGAGCTGCACGGCCCTGACAACACAAACACAGATACAAAGTTACGGTGCAAATGCCACCCCAGACTGCGAGACAGATCTTATAACTCTCTCTCACCGCTGGCTGCGCTCTTGCATGGCAGCCTCGTAGCTCTTGCACATATGCAACTTCTTTTGCTCCAGCAGGTTTAATGTGTCTGTGAGCTTGCCGAGGTTCAATTTCTGCTCCTCTCGTTTCTGGTGCATTTCTTGCAGAACCTGTAACACCCGTGAGAGCTCATTCTTCATACGGTCTCTGAGCTTGTAGCTGTGAGAATGTTGTAGACCAGACTTTTGAAGCAACCTAGAGTGAAACCAAGCATGTTAACCAAACGTTATCTTATGGTGTCATTTGTAAAAAAAACAATTAAATACACTTGGTATAACATATAACGTGAGAGCATGTACTTGTCTTTGTTGATAGCAATCAATTGCAGTGTCTGAAGATTATCTTCCAGTTTGGCCAGCTTCTCTTGCACCTCTGCCAGGTTCTGGTTTGAGATGTGGATCAGGCTCAGGTATTTGTTCCGCTCGCCCTTGGTGACTTCATACAGTTTAGCAAACACGCCCAGCCTGGTGAGGGTAAGAAGGCACATAAGTACACATTACAACAAACTGCTACTACAAGGCACACTAACAAACTTGATTCTTTCTATATTAGGTAAAGGTTTTAGCTCTATTTCAGCCTGTCTATAGAGTATGTGTCAATCACCAGTAAATACCTTGACTGGGTCTCTTGAGTCTTTTTCAAGTGTTCTTGAATAACCAGTCCTTTTCCCTGCAGATCTTGCTTGGCACGCTTATATTTTAGCTGCAACATCATTCATATCAATAAGCAAGCATAACAGAATAGCTCACCCAAAAATTACCATTCTGTTGTGATTTTTTCACCGTCGTGTTGTTCAAAACCCGCATGAGAAATAAGCAACATTTGAAATCAATACTGACTTAAAAAAAACACATATGGACTTAGAATTTAGTTTTTTTGTTTGTATGGTGCTTTTTGTCATTTCTGGGCCATTGTCACTGTATACTTACTTTTCTCTTCCATAGAAGAAAGAAAACTAGATTTGAAATGATATGAGGATGAGTAAATGAGCAAAGAAATAAAATCACAGGGCAACGTAGATGCTGATATAACTGTTTTGGATTGAGTAGTAGGTAACCTGTGCTTTGAGCAGCTCACGGCTCTTCTGCTCTCTTTCATCGGCTTTGATAAGTATGAGATGATGAAGATGATGAAGCTCGTCTCTACGGCGATAGGACTCTCTAATCAAATCCTGTTCCTGCTCCACATGCTCTTGAACCAGCTGGACCTTCAGATCTGCCACAGACTGCTACTTTCACACACATGAAACATACAAATGGACACAAACCAAAGACATTAGAATACCCAAGACGTGTCAATGCTCAATTCAATGCTCAGTGTGGCTGCTCTATCAAAGGAAGCACCGCCTTCTGAATAAAAGAGCCAATGAAAATCGAATCATCAGCGTGTCACTGCAGCTGCCGTTAGAAGTCCCGGTTGCTATAGAAATATTCAGCTTTCTGAGATGTGCGTTTAGGTCTGTGCATGTGCACTGGCTGGTCTAAACTGAAAAATAAGCCTATTTGAGCCAAATAAACAACATTTTATGAGACAGTTGTTGTCAGATTTAACTGGTGATTTCATTGTATTGTAAGCTTGATTAACAGATTTGGAGATTTTGATTCAAAGTGAAAGGAGCTGCACTTGCATGCCCGTGAGGCGTTTCAAAGATGCCCACTGAGTGACATGACTTGCCTTAAAAGGACTTTGACACAAACTCATTTTGAAATGCATCTTGCAATACCATTTAGACACTATGTAAACTGAAAGCCACTTGTCATTGTGTACATACCTTGCTAATACAACTACGTTTTAGGTTTTCCACTTCCTTTTCCAGGTCTCGTCTTCTCTGCAACAAGCAGTCACCCTCTGGGACTGTCTCTCTCTGCACATACACAAACAGGCGAATTAAATGTGACTATAATTTAAAAAAGAAAGTGTATCTTGGGTCCCTTTTTGGTGAAAATGTTTTTTATAGATCACCATTGTACCTTCACTAGATTTAGACAGTGTGATAAAATATTCACTGTAGGCTCTCAGTAAAAGTCAGCTCATAAAGCTTCATGCATACTAACTATAAAGCTCTAATGTTACCATACATTACCATAATGTGGTTTAAAATAGTTTTATATAAGTAAAGCATGTCAAACCACAGAGATTCAACTTCCCAAATGTATTTCATGACAGCTAATATACACTTCATGCCAGCATAAAAGATCATATCTACAATTTCAATGTCTCCTTTTTTCCTGTTATTTTTTCCATTTTATTGAAAATATAGTTAAAGGGGATACAGGACAGGAAATGATGGCGTAACTGGATGTTTGCGCACAAGTGCTACCACGCCATTTCTCTTACATAACAAAAATCTCTAAAATCCAAAGGAACTAATAGTTCCTGTTATTATAAAATAACCATGATCAGCTGTTACATACGCGAGAAATAATGATTGTACAGAAATTCTGATATGTAGAATGTCCATATTTGCTTCTGCAGTAAGTCGTTCTAGGTAAATGTTACTAAATGCTGAAAAACACTCTTACAGTATACTTATTGACATAGATGCAGTGTCTAGATGTAGTTATTAGAAATTCGATGTGTTGTGAGTCACCTGAGCCTCCGTCCTCTCATGCTGCTGTTGAGTGTTAGCAAGAGAGTCTCTGGCCTGTTTCAGCTGCAGTTCATTCCTCTTCAGGGCTCGCATAAGCTTGTCTTTTAGCCGCGTATCTTGAGACAGTTTATCACGCAGAGACTTGTACTCACCAACAATCTGCTCCATGTTGATTTCCAGCAGACCCCTGTAGTCCAAGACAATCAACACAGTAGATTTACACAAACATTTGTTTATTTGAATTACAACACAGCTATATGACTACTTTGCAAACAGATGTCTTCCTCCAACCTTTGATCCATGAACATGGCCTCTTTTTCTTTGGTCATCTGCAGTTCATTGAGGAATCGGTCTTGTTTGTTCTCTGCAGCCATCAGCTGAGACTTGTGGCCTTCTAGTTCTCGTACCATCTCTCTTTTGGCCTCCTTCACCTCTTCACACTTTGCCTCCATCCTCTGCTGATGCTCCATGTGCTCCATACGCTGTTGCTCTATTACTGCGACTTGCTTCTCCAGCTCCCTATGACATGTAAACAGATACAGTGCAGATTAGTCAGTCAAGCATTTCCAGTGTTTTGTGTAACTTTGCTGGAACAAGCCACATACGCTTTCTTGTGGGCAACCCTGTCGATCTCCTTTCCCAGTTGAACAGGTACGAGAAGCACCTGAGCCAGCTCAGCCTGGTGAAAGACATTGCGAACATATGAAATCCACATCCCAGAGTTCACAGGACAGATACTCCAGCCTAGTAATTAACAGGTCTTACCTCGTTGCTTTCAACAAGATCTTTTAATTTCTCCAGCTCGTGTTGTTCTTTCTTTATTTGTTTGAGTTGAGTCTCCATGCTCTCAGTTAAATTCTTCACTTCCTGTCTAATCTGAACCACCTCTTTCCGCACCTCCTCACAACTGTTCTTCATGGCAATGTACCTATTTTCTAGCTCCTGAGGACATACAGGGTAACATAAATATATACAGTGAGAACCAAACATTTGTGACCATATTGAAAAACCTAAGATTTAAGTATCGGAAATAAACAGGATTTTGAAACAAACTAAAGGAGCTGATACAATTTCTACTTATTTTTTTTTTTACAATATTCAGCTTAGATAAAGATGATCATGATATATATGTGTGTGTGTGTGTGTGTGTGTGTGTGTGTGTGTGTGTGTTTTGGAGCATTTCAGTCTCCCTAGTGAAACAACATGATTTGTCTGGAATACCCAGTGATGAATTTATCCTAATTCATCAGGGACCCAGCAATACTTACAGCCGGTTTAGGTTGTTCCTGGTATTCTTTCTCAAGACAGAGCTTTTCTTCTTTTAAACTAAAAAGGAGAAACAAAATTCTGTGAAACAAACTTCGTGCATTTTACAACAATCAAGACGTGAACAATCATGATATGAAGCAATTCATACAAAAAGGAACTCAAATATGCATGATATAAACTTTGAGAAGCAAAAAGTCATTCTTAACCACACAGGATATTTCACAATTATAAAAGTGGCTAGGGTTATTGAACATTTTCATGTGTACAAATATTCTAGCTGTATGCAAGTAGTGCTGTTAGCATGAACCGAACTGCCCCAACAAAGAAGGAGATTACAGTGAGCAAAAGCATGCTGTGCAAAGTGAATCCATGTCAGTTTGGCTAAAGATGAAGGATCCACTCAGGACATGCTGTAATAGCCACATGTGTAGAAACTACATCTGGCTGTAATATGCCTGTAGTGTGAATTCCTGTCTAACCAACTAATAAAATACATCTCTAGTACAGTGGTTCTCAGACGTTTATCTTAGAAGTTCTTAAATCATGAACTTAACGTTAACATGTTAACACAATCAGTTAATTCACTGTTAAGACTTGGTGCTTTTTGTCAATTAGAAAAGTTTTATTGATTGATTGAGGCACCTGTAACATATAATGTCATGGAAGCAATGAGGTGTTTATCAATCTGAAATTTACCACACCAAAATATTACAGGCCTGATTTAAAGGGATAGTTCAACCAAAAATGAAAATTATTTCCACATTCGTAAACAAGCCGCCACACATGAGTGTTCTACGTCAGCAGCATTATGCAAATGCGTTGTTTGCATGAAGATGAACACACACATATGCATCACAGTACTCTCCATAATGGTGGATGATTTGATGAAGAATTGTTCAATAAAGTCATTATTTTAATTTTCTTTGATCATAAAAAGTATTCTCATAGCTTTGTAAAATTACGATTGAACCACTGATGTCACATGGACTATTTTAATTATGTCCTTACTATGTTTCTGGGCCTTGAACGTGTCAGTTGCGTTGGTCTCTATGGAGGGTCAGAAAGCTCTCGAATTTCATCAAATATATCTTAATTTGTGTTCTGAAGATGAATGAAGGTCTTACGGTTTTGGAACCACATGAGATGGAGTAAATAATGACAGAAATTTCATTTTAGGCTAACTAGCCTTTTAAGATTATTAGTAGCTTTTGACATTTTTTTTGTTATTTCACATGTTTGTTACAAAAGTTACTTAGAAAAAGGTCAGCAAACACTGTCTGGAAGCAGTGTGATCCATGACTCGGCATACAGTGTTCTTTTTTGATTTCGGACAGGAGGAGGCAAGTGTTCGGAGGGATGCAGATAAAGTTTCAGTCTGCATGTCACAGTGAGTCTTCACTAAACCATGTCAAACCTCTCTTCTTTCGGCATATTTAAGCAGAGCCACACATCTTGGTATAGTCCTGCAGAGAATCTTACCACTCAAACTGGAACTGTATCTGGTATTCTCTTTCTTCCTCCTCCTTCAGCTGGTTGTAGTACTGCAGAAGAGTTTGTTTCAGTTTGCTGACCTCTGTGTCTGGTCCCTCTGGAAACAGCTCGGCTTTCTCCAGCTCCTGCTTCTGCTGATCCAGCGTGGTGCGTAAGGCCTTTGCCTCCAGCAGCAGATGCATTTCTGTTTCCTGAGAACTTCTTAGAGTTTCATGTAAGAGGTTGAAGCTGGCCCTAAGACGAGCCATTTTCTCCCCGCTGATCTTTCCCATGGAGAACAGCTGAGGACAAAGATGAAAAAGAACAATGATCCAACAGCCAAATAAACATTAGCTTAAATGCATTTCAAAGCCAAACAGGTTGATGGGGATTTACTGAGACTCATTTCAGGTACGTCTTAGAGCAAATCCACATGTATGAACTCCAGAATGGAACTAAGCTTTGAGTGTTGCTTATCTGACCACTGAAGTTGACGTTTTCTAGCATCTCTGCTTATCAACGTAAAATCTGAACATGTGTGGTTTTCTCCTTTATAGTGGAGACAAACAAACACAACGTTTGAGAGCTCGTACCCAAGATATGCATTAAATCTCTTCCAGATTTGAAGATTTTATACTTGCAGTGCAGCACTGGGATCCATATAATGTTGAAAATCTTTCACATTAATATGAACTGCTTTGATGTAAGCTTAATTTAGCTTACATACAATACACAAATTAAAACTAGATTATGTGTGATACAGGCTCTTACTGTTAAATATGCATGTACTGTCTTAAAGTGCAGTCACAAAAAAAGCTACAAAAATGTCTGTTTTCCATTTTCAATTGTGTAGTGATACAGGCTACTTTAAAACCCAGCAGATTTCTGTTGGTCAGCATGGAAAATGAATGTGACCAACTTGAACCGATGCAAAATGACTGGATTTCACCCTCACAAGTTTGTATAACAACAGTAAATACGATCACACCTTTATGATTATTTCTCATTTTCATCGCCGATGTTTTTAAGAGCTTGTGATAATGCACCAGTTTAATTCACTAGAAGTTGTTTTTGACATTTCCTGGACATTTTTCTTGAGAAGCAGCTTGTGTGTTATCACTTCCTATTTTATAGCACTTTTATTTTGGGACTTCCTGCAGTGAGCCAAGGCAGGAGACTTAAAGCTGGTTTCTGTCAAGTTTATGGGAAATCATGAGGCACACATGTGGATGACCAGCTTTGAAGAAAAAACACTAGAGCACATCTTACAATAGGCAATTTGGGATAACATTCCTCTGTGCTGATATATTAGAAAGAAAAAGGAGTATAAAATGCAGCATACTGATGATAACAGACTTCTGCATAAAATTACAGCACAATTCAATGGGATAAAACTAAACAAAACACTATTTCTGGCAGACGTCTCAACACATCTGCTAAAGATATAATAAATACAACAGTTTATGACATCAAAGTCTCAAACAAAGGTTGTTCGTCGTATTACAGCCAATACTAAAGGAAAACACTACTTTGTGACAGCAAACGATCCTATGCCAATACAAACAGATTAGCAATACGTAATGCAAACACATGACAGTATAAATAAATGAATGATGACAGACAATGTTTTGCAGAACACCACAGCATTTAGAGGAATACAGGGAAAGAAATATGACTGTTTTATTTTCAAGTTCACCCAAAAGTTAATATTCTGTCTTTATTTATTCACCCCCGTGTTGTTTCAAACATCTACGACTTGCTTTCTTTCAGATATAACATTTTACAAAATTTTGATTTTGAAATAAAAAAACAGTAGAAACTTTCTAGTTGTGTGCTCCACAGAAGAAAGAAAACACATACAGGTTTTGAACAACATGTGGATGAGTAATAAAGACATAAAGTTCATTTTTGAATGAACTTTCACTTTAAATTTAATTGTGTTCCAACTAGTGCTTTCACAGCACTTGAATTGCTTATTTGACTCATTCTTTCATATATTGTAGATTAAACTCAGGGTAAAAAAATAAAGACAAACATCATTCCTAAATACTGAGTCATAGTGATGTGTTTTAAGAGAAAGGGTGAGTGGTCCTATTCCACCAAATTCTTGCTGCGTTGTTGATGTCGACTGTGCAATTATGCAATACACAGCTGCCCCACCCACACTTGCGTTCTCTCTCTCTCTCTCTCTCTCTCTCTCTCTCCCCTCTGATATTAATGGCAAAGCTGTTGCACTGTGAGGCAGTTCTCGCTCTGAGTTTGGATCACTGTATTTGAGAACATGAAACTGGTGTACGTGTGCTGTTCTCTGCTGATAGCCGTCTGGCATGAGCTAGAGGCTTCTGGTAGTGGCCCCTCTGGGGTTCTGGACAGGGTGTCAGGAGGTTCCAGCTGCTCCCAGGTGAGACTGAAGCCAGCTGGGCAGTGTGAAGATGAGGAAGAGTGCCCGTACCAGATCACAGTGCCACCGCTGACTATCCAGCTTCCCAAACAATTCAGACTACTGGAGAAGACCATGAAGGAACTGCAAAGCTTGAAGGAGACAGTAAACAGGTTGAAGAACTCCTGTCTGGAGTGCAGGTCACAGCAAGTGGACCTGAACTTGCAGAAGGACAGCGGAGACCCTCCGACAAACAGCGCAGAGCAGAGTCGAGGGGATACCAGCACGAGAGTCTACCGGAATGGGAACAACAGTGATAATGACATTGTACAACACATGCAGGTGAAGATGAATCGCATGTCTATCAGCCTGAAGAATGCACGTTCACAGATTAACTCCCTTCAGGGCCGTCTGGAGGACCTTAACCTCCTCAATCTGCAAAATGTGGAGGATATAGTGGACAGAAAAGTTGAGAACATTACCGGGATTGTCAACAAAATCAGCAACACTTGCACAAATTGTCCAGGTCAACAACAACAACGACCACAACCTCAGCGTAAGTTAAATAATTCTACTTAAAAAGGCTCAATGCGAGTACATTTTCATGAATACCATATTAAAATATTGTATATATATAAAAATACATACACACACGCACGCGCACACACACTTGAGTTCTGTATAAGAGCATACAATTTCTACTCTAATGCTGACCAAGGCTGCACCTATTTAATCAAAAACACAGTAAAAAAAAAAAACTTTGTGAGACGATATTACAATTTAAAATATCTGTTTTCTATTTTAATACGGTATATTTTAAAATGAAATTTATTCCTGTGATGGCAAAGCTGCATTTTGTGCAGTCATTACTCTAGTCTTCAGTGTCATGTATAAAGACACACAGAACTGGGGTAAACTAGAAAATAATTTACATACAAGAAGCTCACAGAATGCTTTCAAGCTGCCTCCTCAAACAGGGGCTATCTTCAGTTTATTATTAGGCAAAGTAACTGCCAGGAGACAGGCTTCTGGAATAGTTTTGCGAATCCTCATTGAAATCTTATGACTTGGATTCATAAAATCAGATGTGGAATGAAAACGAATTATACAAATGCTTGCATTTCAAAAATTAAAACCTGCTGCAGGGATGAACCCTAGTCACAGAATCACATGGTGATGAAATAAATGTAATAAGCACCACACTGAACCAAATTGGGTCATCTACACAATTGTATCAAGCATCACAGGATAAACATATAAAAACACATATGCTTTTGTACATTCTAACATTTTAAAATCTGTATGACCCTAAAGTGATAGTTCACCCAAAAATTACAGTTCTGTTAACATTTGCTCACCCTCATGTTGTTCCAAACCTGTATGAGTTTCTTTCTTCTGCTGCACACAAAACTATATATTTTGAAGAATGTTGGTAACCAGACAGTTGCTGGTAGCCATTGACTTCTATAGTATGGGGAAAAATACTATGGAAGTCAATGGGAACCAGAAACTTACTGTTTACCTACACACATTCTCCAAAATATATTCTATTGTGTTCAGCAGAAGAAACAAACTCATATAGGTTTGGAACAACATTGAGTAAATGATTGATTTGATTAAATGGTGACAGATTTTTTTTTTGGGTGAAACATTTCTTTCAGTTCCCGGTGAATATAAATTATATAGCATGCTTAAAAGTCTCTCTCTTCACAGACCTAACAAACATCACTCCTAGAGACTGCTCAGACATCAGCGTACTGGGGCAGAGAAAAAATGGGGTGTACCCGGTGACCCCTGACCCCAGAAATGGCAGCTTTGCGGTGTACTGTGACATGGAGGAATTCGGTGGCGGGTGGACTGTCTTGCAGCGTCGCATCAACGGCAGCGTGAGCTTCAACCGCAACTGGGCTGACTACAAGAAGGGCTTTGGTGACACTAAAGGCGAGTTCTGGCTTGGCAATGATAAAATCCACCTGCTCACCAAAACCAAGGACATGATCCTGCGCATTGAGCTCGAAGATTTTGAGGGCACACGTGGGTATGCCAAGTACGAACAGTTCTACGTGTCCAATGAGTTCCTCAATTATCGGCTGTCTTTGAGCGGGTACTCTGGGACTGCTGGAAATGCTCTGCAGTTTAGCAAACACTTCAACCATGATCAGAAGTTCTTCACTACACCAGACAAGGACAACGACATGTACCCCTCAGGGAACTGTGGAGCGTACTACGGATCGGGCTGGTGGTTTGATGCCTGCATGTCAGCAAACCTCAATGGCAAATACTACAAAGAAAAGTACAAAGGGAAGAGGGATGGGATCTTCTGGGGCACGTGGCACAACCTGACTTCTGAGTACTATCTGACAAACTACAGACAAACATTTAAAAATGTCAAAATGATGATAAGGCCAAAGAATTATGCACCCTAAGCCAAATGAAGTACACGGTAAATTCCACAGTGTTAAATCAACACCACTTGCTGTGCATATGGTGTACACCATATCATACACCAAGTGGTGTTGATTTAACACTGGGAAATTGACTGTGTATAAATGAACAATTATTTTTGGGGCAGTTACGCACTTTTCCTCAAGAACAGCTTATAAAGATATAGCATGTGTTTCATTACCAATCCTAAAATTTTATCAGAACTGCATTTAAAATTAAAATGTATAAATTAGTATTTGCAAGGCACATAAACATGCTATCCATCATCTAGTCTAAATATACCAGATCTTGAGTTATGGTTTCATATTTTTGTGTATGTGCTACTGCCATCTTGTGTTTAACTGGTTTACTAACTAGACCATACTCTTTATAGACTCCTGATGAGTACATTTTTCCCTGTGTTGATGTATTTAGGGGGACACACTGAACAGCTTTTTAAAATAGCTTATTTTAAAATGATTTGATTTATACCATCCATAATCTGCTGGTGGATTTTTTACATGTTAAATATATATTTTTACTGAACGTTACTTTTTTATTGTAGGCTAGATGTTTATACAGATGGCTGAAGGCTAATAGATGTGGATTAAAGGCCTAATAGGCTGATTAAAAGAAACTATACTATATCTGTGACATTCAAGGAGGAAATGTACAGTATTTATTTTGAAAGCATGGGATGATTTAAAAAAATATATATTTTTAAGTTTTGCTGTGTGACTAGGCAGACCTTTTTTTGAGCGGGTTTTTTCTTACCAGTCTGAAATGAATAAGTTTAGTTTTTTCTAATCATTATCAGCCCAATTTTTCAGAAACTGTTTGTATGTTGGAGAAATTATGTCAAACATCTCAATTAGTGCTTTTAAAGGTACATTCATATATATATATATATATTTAAACAAATAAAACTGCATCTAAACGTTGAGAGTTGGTTTTGGACTTTCTCCCACAGTCATTCAGTTGAGCACATTTTTTGTACTCAATTCTGATACCACACTGTATGATGAAAACATACAAAAAATACCTGTTAATCACATTACCAGTTTTGACACCGATGAACAAGATGAATTGTTATTTTAAAGAGTTTCTACCTGTTCCAGGTACTGCAGGGCTGGATTTGATGATATGACAGCAGGTTGTTCATGATGTGAATCAGCTTCTGGAGCTATTGCATAAATGGGCGTGGCCCTTTCACTGGAGCCCTCCTCCTCCTCAGAGCTCAGCCCCTCTGCTTGACTCATCATGAGCTACAAATAATACATTTAACGTTACTTTTAAAGACAGTAATATGAAAATGATATGTTTAATCTGCTAAATCCATGCATCCACTCTTTCCCACTGCTTTACATAATCGTGAGCCTGAAATCTGAAACTAACGTTACACATCTGCATGATTTAGAGCAAGATTGTGGCAGCTGTAGACAATTAACCTCATTAGTGGGAACACGTATTTAGTGGAGGACTCGGTTGCCCTGAAACGCTGCTTATTCTTCCAGTCACAGACTGGAACAAACGATAGTTATTATGGCGAAACATAACGATGCACAAACGGACGCCGTACGAAGTTACTTAGGTAGACTGTTAAGGATTAAACCGTGTTAATATACAGTATTAGAGTGAAATATTGTCGTACTATAGTATTTCAATACTATAAGGCAGCTTTTCTGTGTTTTAGCACAAATCTTGGCCGAGAGTTCCCTTCCAAGCTGTTAAAATAGTCTCAAGCTCTTCTGACACACTTAATTATAATACAAGAATTGAATGTAAACTTTCTACATTTTTAGTCCGTTTAGTATTACTGTATGTCAAGCAAGTTATGTCTTTCGACGCTGTCTTTATAACTTACCGTAATGTTAAAGTTCTTTAGCCGTGAAGTCTTTCAATCTGTCGTTTCAGTCACTGTTTCCCTGCGCGCGACGCGGTCTCCATAGCAACTCCTCCAGAGGGGATTAAGCGCGCGCGCAGCGAATTAGAATTAGAGCTTTCGGCGTTAAAATAGTCTCTGAAATTTTTTTTTTCACAGAAAAGGAAGCGGATAAGATCTACGTAAGTGCATTTAAACGCAGACAGCCGTTAACGTTCTCGCCTAACCGCCAGTACGTTTTGGCCGTCGTCTCCCCTCTGCAAAAACAGGACAGCTGTGAAACTGGTAAGGAGTCAAGGACCCATGAGAGATACTGTATGAAACGGATAAAGATTTTTTTTAATGTATCTTGGTAATTATGCAGATAACTAATGTCTATGCGCTTGAAAATGTGTACTCTTTTTGGCTCAGAATGATGTACTACATGCTAGTATTTGTATTTTGAACATGGCTTTTTTTTAAGTAACTTCAGTGTATATAGTATGCGTAGATATTTTTCAATAATTTACCCGAATAACTTCCTATAGTTTGCAAAATGTCTAGTTGAGCAGACTACAGAACTCCATATTTCACAAAGCAACACACTTGTGAAGAATGTATTTAGCTCTTAGTAAGCTAGTGTTCACCTCAGTGCACTGGCCTCAGGAGTGCATTATTTGTGACGCTTGAACTGATGGAATTGTGACTTTACCAGTCTTTGCAGATGACAGATCTTCACCTGCTCATGCAGTTAACAGAAGAGACAGCCGATATGATTACAGGTAAAGTTGACCATTACAATTAATTTACCCCCCCCCCCTCTTTTTCTGTTATTTTGACCCACTTTTTAAATGTTGCCTGTAGCCCAGTACATTGGACTTCATCAACAGTGACCACTTTTGAGCCGTTCTCTTTTGATGAGCGCGATGCTGCACGTAAAGTTGAGCGTGAGCGAAGACTGCAGGAGATGCGCCGAATGCAAGAGCAGCAGTGGGTGAGAATGCCGTCATCTGAAGTCTATCACTCTGAAGATGCAGTAAACTATCAGGGCCCATGTTCACAAAACCGTTTCTTACCATGAAGAGTTCTCCTAAAAAGCAGTAAAAGTATAGCCCAGTTTCCTCTTAAAACCTATTCCCAAAGCTGCTGAGACAAACTTTCTCTTAGGAATAGAGAAGTCTTAAGCTGGACACAAGAACAGCTGTTATTACTTGCACAACTGGTGAATGAAAACAAGCATAAAATCAAAGGGAAATTAAGATGCCTTTTTAAAATCACATTGTCAAATTTACGGTCAGCGGCAGATTGCCATCAACTGCCATTTTTAGGATAGTTTGTGGTTTGGCCTTCGTGGCTTAGAGTCCTCTTCACTACTCCTAACATTTTAAAGATTTAAGAGCTACTTTTAGTGCTAAAACGCTTTGTGGAATACTTTTTAGAGAAAAACTTTAGTAGTCCATTATTTTTAAGATTTTCTCCTAAATTGCGAGTTATGAGATGTTTTGTGAATATGGGCCCAGATGTGTTTTGGAATCTATAAAATGCCTATTTTGACTATTTTTCAGCAATCAAGATTTAAAGCACATCCAATAAGAAGATACAAACCAATTGTTCAACTCTGTGGACCATCCCAGATCCATTCACAACAGTCAAAATAACGTCTAAAAGAAATTTAAGATCTGTCTTGTCGTTTTTAAGTGTTTTAATAAATACAAAAAATAAACTAATCTTTTACTGACAAAAGCTGTGCTTTTAGAGTTGATAGTCAAATGTGTGAAATGGTGTCTAATAACATGCAAGTTATTCTTTTGCACATCCTGCGTTCAGGCTACAGGTCTTTACAATGCAGTGCATTTTAGTGTCCACCTGTCTTTCCAGCTAATTTATAAAAATACTTTTGTAATATTTGTAATATGCCCCTTTTAGCACTGCATGTGTTGTCTTCTGTCTTCCGGTTGCATTTCTAGTGATCACACAGATTTATGAATGAACCACTCGTTTTAAAATCTTACAGCTCCACTCTCATTTTCTTTAAACATTGCAATGCTCCTGATAACTTTCCTTAACTACGGTACATAAATCCACATTACCAGCTAAATTACTCTTAGAGAGTGAGGTCATACAAATATACAGAGCTACTGCACAAATGGAAGTTAAAAGGCCATATTCTAAATACGGTAACGTGCTTGTTTCACTGGAGAATAAGGTCAATGATACATAAATAAGCTTGTTACAGACAGTACAGCATAACAGTAGTCCACACAACAATGTCTACTGCTTACTAGAGACAAGGATTCACCTTCATACTGCAAACAGTTACATATTCTTGCTTGGAAGACTGATTCTAATGCAATGCCTGTCTATCACTTTCTGGTTCTTGCTGAACCCATCCAGAAGGGGGCAATGGATCCCCATTTTTGTACCCAGAAGCATATTTTTCATTGCTACGCCTCAGAAGAGGCCGTTCTCACTTTAAAACCCGAGACTGTATAATCACAAGCCTGTCAAAAGAACTTCTTAGTGATGTCGTGCTGAAGCTAAATTAATCTTGACCAATCTAACTAGACTTCTCATGCTTCAGGGCTAATATCACACATATGAAATGCTTTAGGAATTTGTGAACCGAAATGAGTGTACAAGGTCTCTCTTTAGAATGACAAAGATGAATGTGAAGAACAAATTCTCTGTAGAGGGAGAAATGCTTAGTTCGAGTGGGTGGATGTATAGGGTATTTGCTTCATGCTGGACATTGATTCTGTGGCGGAAGATGGAAGTAATTACCAGTGTCTGTCTGCCAGAGACCAAAGACCGGAACCCTTTGGAGAAAAAGAAAAAAGGCAGCAACCTAAAATTGACAGATATACAGAGAGAAAGGCCTCAAACCACAGCGCTTCTATTCCACAGAACAGAAGTTCCCATCCCAGTCATCTAAAGCCGTCGCTTCCTGTTGAATTTTTCCTTCTAGCTTGAGAATATGAGAATACTGCACCAAACAGACATCTGTAAAATCTATAGAGAATCCAGAGACAAACATATTGCGCCGGGAGTCACCTCAGATGTGGTGGCAGCTCTGGTTTATTATTTAGTTCGCTCACAAGTACAACTGTGCAAACATTTACAAATGCCACCCATCAGGATATTCAGATATACTTTAAGATTTTGTCTTCCAATTATGCACGTGAATCTCTCTACGCTTCAAATTTTAATGCCACGAGTCATTTCTTGAAATGCACAATTTAGCTTTAAAGGTTTTGAGCAGTTCGGGTGAGGAACCGAATGGAAAGATTTTCATGAAAGCTTTGTACAACTTGAAGAGTACTCTGTGATTATCCTTAAACCAAAATTATAACTTCAGAGAGACATGGGGCCCAGAGGGACATTCTGTCCAATCTGAAATCTGACACCCGGTACACACAGGAGACAATGTCAGCTAATATATAACTCAAAAACCTCGTAAAACCTAATAGAAAAACAGCCAGATGAGAAATGTATAGTGCAAAACAAAAAGTCTACAATGTATTATCTTCCATCAAGTACAAAAGGGCAGAATCCTGTTTCTGGTACCACACTAAGGGGGAAAGCCACTGTGTTTGGGAATGTGATGTCTAAAACGTAAACAAAGGACAGAACAGGACAAAGTTAACCAACACGGCCATATTAAAATTGCCTGTTTTCACCCCAAATAAGGACACAACCTCAAGATGCTGTTTTTAAAGCACAATTAAGACTGAAAATAAAACCCATGCCTCGTAAAAACAAGTCATTAATGTCACTGTGTCTCAATGTTGAGCGGGCTAGTTCTGGAGGACTGTGATGTAGAACTTCTCCTGATGTCTTTTCTAGGTCAACCGGACAGACTATTGAAACCGTGTTGGGTCACTGCGCTGAGATTTGGAGACAGTCAGCATACTTTGTCAGGTGAAATCATTTATGCAGATGTTTGAACAAGTATTTCTGTCCACTCACAATCTCCAACTGTGACCCAAAGGTCAGACATCTGTGGGAAAGGAGCTGTGGGAAGAGGTTCAGAGAGTGTAGTAGTATCCCAGGATTGCAGAAACAGTCATTCAAGAAAAGCAGAGAGTGCACCATCTGGTTGGCTGGCTGAAGTCCTAGGTGCACAAGCTCTACCAAAAAGGAAAAGCCAATCCTCGCATGGAGGTGCAGAGGAGGCTCAAGAGGATGTAGTTTTACTAGATTAACAGCTGCGTGCTGTATAAATCATATTCAGTTCCAATGTTTTAGAGATGATAGATTAGTTCTACCAAACAGACATCTGAGATAGACGTCATATCAATTTATTTAAAAGTTGCATCTTTCCGTAATGACACACACTCAAACACACACGTGTTAGTGAGCCCACTTGATTTTTTTTTCAACCACTCATTGCCTCCTCTCCATCTCCCGTAGAGCCACCTGCAGACACAGAACACAAGAAAAAATTGGGAACAAGCCAAACCGTACAGCTGTGTTTCACATTATTCCCACACTTTGTCTCAGATACAGTCAGAGAGTCACCGCAGTCTCCAACAAACGACATTCACCAGATCCCCATACCCTGATTTCTAATCACCGCCACCTGTCGGCACTCATCAACCGCACTATATCTCATTAAAATACTATGTAATCCCTGCTAGTCAATACATTTTATAAGTAAAGGTGGATTTGTGAGATCTTGTGCCTGACTTGTGTGGAACAACAGGAAAGGAAAGCTTTAGAATTCTGTTGTCAAATGGACAAATGGAGTACCTCCCAGGACAAGCAAGTATAAACCTTGACCATTTCTTTCAAGAAACAAGTTGTTTGACACTCTGTAATAAGTACTCTTGTATTTGCAGAAATCTCCAAATAAACTGCTATGAATATGTCTCTTGATGTTATGTTGTAACACCAGAAGCATTGCATTGGAAAAAAAGCCAGAGATGAGACAAGAGACGCAAGGGGAAGAAATACACGAGGCTCAGACGAGAAGCCGTCCTGTAGGAATTGGCACTAATATGAGAGAAGGGGGAGCAAAGGAGGAAGTCACAGTGGGAGGAGATGGATATAAGAACAACAAGGCCGTTTATCTCTGGTTTGACTATGATAACTGTTTGGAGCCCAAGCAAGGACGCTGCCCTTCGTTGCTCTTTTAGCATGTTTTGGCTGTGTTGCAAGTGTGCTACACTGACAAACAGTGGGTTGGTGTTATTTTCTACACTGGCAGGACTGTTTTATTGTTGACTTATTTAATTATATTTTGCATAAGTAACATGAATATGACAACGTGGGTGCATCTTTTAATGCATTTTATGTGGCTTAGAGAAGCTGACCTCATCACGCTCTGGTAGGGTTCACAGTGTGGGTTATGCAACTGTTTTGTTTGACAGGCTTTGATAAAGTTTCAGCAGCTGGGATTTCAAGGAATATGAGGATCTAATTGGTTTTGATCACACAAATGCTTCTCATTTTTCAAATAAACTTGTGTTGCCTCTCTCTTCAATTTCTAACCGTACAAATTCTGGAATCATTCATTAATCTTGGAATATCAATGTTATGTTTATAAACCTTACAGTTGTAAATCGTCGATATTTCCATTAAAATAATTGTTTGCAGAGATAACTGGGCTGGATAACTGTTTACTATCAAGTTCAACTCATGAAAACATTGATAGACAGATAACTAGACAGGCAGCTGTTATAAAGAAAATGACAGTATACAGCAATGGGTCATCTATTTAAATTCAAAAAGTATACACTCTCAGAAATAAAGGTACAAAAACTGTCACTGGGGCGGTACCTTTTCAAAAGGTACATGTTTGTACCTAAAGTGTACCTTTTGAAAAGGTACAGCCCCAGTGACAGCTTTTGTACCTTTATTTCTGAGAGTGTACAGGTACATCTAAAACTTATTTCAAAAAGTGAAACTTTATATATTTTGGATTCATCACATGCAAAGTAAAACACTTCAAAAGTTTTTTGGGTTTTAATTTTGATGATTAGAGCTTACAGCTCATGAAAGTCAAAAATCAGTATCTCAAAATATTAGAATATTTACATTTGAGTTTCAATAAATGACCATCCATACAGTATAAATTCTGGGTATCTCTTGTTCTTTGAAACCACAATAATGGGGAACACTGCTGACTTGGCAATGGTCCAGAAGACGATCATTGACACCCTCCACAGAGAGGGTAAGTCACAGAGGGTCATTACTGAAAGGGGTGGCTGTTCAAGGAGTATCAGCTATCAAAGCATATTAAATGCAAAGTTGACTGGAAGGAAGAAATTGGGTAGGAAAATGTGCACAAGCAACAGGGATGACCGCAAGCTTGAGAATACTGTCAAAGAAAGCGGATTCAAACACTTGGGAGAGCTTCACAAGGACTGAACTGAAGCTGGAGTCAATGCATCAAGAGTCAACAAGCTGAGACGACTTCAGGAAAAGGGCTACCAAGCCACTTCTGAAACAGAAACATCATCAGAAGCATCTTACCTGGGCTAAGGAGAAAAAGAACTGGACTGTTGCTCAGTGGTCCAAAGTCCTCTTTTCAGATGAAAGTAAATTTTGCTTTTCATTTGGAAACCAAGGTCCCAGAGTCTGGAAGAAGAGTGGAGAGGCACAGAATCCAAGATTCAAGCACAGAATTTACAACCCAGTGTGAAGTTTCCACAGTCAGTGATGATTTGGGCTGCCGTGACATCTGCTGGTGTTGGTCCACTGTGTTTTCTGAAGTCCACAGTCAACGCAGCCATCTACCAGGAAATCTTAGAGCACTTCATGGTTCCTTCTGCTGACAAGCTTTATGGAGATGCTGATTTCATTTTCCAGCTGGACATGGCACCTGCCCACACTGCCAAAGGTACCAAAAGCTGGTTCAATGACCATGGTGTTACTGTGTTTGATTGGCCAGAAAACTCGCCTGACTTGAACCCCATAGATAATCTGCAAAAGGAGGCCCAAACAAGTATTGAGTTCATAGAAATGAACATACTTTTCAGAAGCCTGACATTTCTGTTTAAAATATCCTTTTTTTATCTTATGCAATATGTACATTTTCTGAGACACTGAATTTGAGGTTTTCATTATCTGTAAGCCATAATCATCAAAATTTCAAGAAATAAAGTCTTGAAATATTTCACTCTGTGTAATGAATCTATATAATATATGGGTTTCACTTACTGAAATGAGTAACAAAAAATATTGACCTTTTTCATGATATTCTATTTTTTTTTTGATGTACCAGTAGGTCAAGTGAAACCAAATGAAACCACAGAGGTTCCTAATCATAACACACTACCAGATAAATTGACCACTCTGCAAAAAACAAACAAAAAAAAACAGGCCTGAATGCTTGGGAATTTGGACTCATATTCCGTGTACATTTGTTAATAAATGATAGTCATTGATTTTCTAGATTAATAAATGTTTGTATGTACAAAAACAAACAAACATTTTTTTTATAAAAAATAAAGGCATTGAGTTTGTAAAACTCTACCAGCTTTTTACAAGTATCAAGGGTTGGTTTTTAAGAGTTGTTCACAGCCATGTTACAACTGTGCATGGTTGAACGTAGTCGACACATTTGTGCCAATATCTTGCTTTTAAATGGAAAAATCACAGAGCCTTCAAAAGATGCAAAAGTAATTATAAAACCAATTTGATAGATTTTCTTTGGAGAGAAGTGTGGTTTTATAGCTTTGCAGAATTGTGGCAAGGGACAGGAAAGCATAAGCAAAAAATATGTGGCCGTGTCTTTAATGCACATCTGCTTTAAATATTCATAACTGTGATAAAGAGCTTTAAAGAAGTTTGAGTTGCATATTCAGCTATCAATATTTCTGTCCACGTGTACAGTCACACTATTACATTAGATAGCAATCTCAGATGTTAGTTTTACTCATCCAGCTGAACATTGTGAAGATGGTATTAAGCCTCCAATCATACCCCACCCTCTCTTACTTTTATGTATCTCTCGTATCTTTCATTCTCAGCCTTCTAGGTTTCCCAGAATTGTTTTTATTTATAGTTGGGTACAGCTGAACATTGGAATTGGCAGATGCTCCAACTTAAGACATTACCAAGGCAAATAGCCTGAGTCATGCCGCGTTCCAACATTGATCAGCAATGAGATCATCTAACAAGTTCATGCAGTATTACCTCGTTTCACCTTCAGCTCTCCCACAAGCATTCAATTAAAAGTAGAGTATGCACACATTCATATCTGCTAATATTAAGCACACGATTTCAGTCAAGCAATACAATTCTAAAACCTTTAACTCTCTATTAGAACCGTTAATATGTCTCTATGAGTTCCATAACATAATTTTGCTTGACTGCTACGACACAACCCTGTGGGTTAAGAACAATGAGAAATCTGTATGTATAGTCTAACACATCCTCAAACACATCCTGACTGTCACTGTTCCTTGTGTGGAAATGTAACTGTTGTCCAATAACAGTGTATCAGTTAAAGTATATAAAGTTTAGTGTGGTACTTTACTGTTTGTGCTATGGGTGAGTCATTCAATTATATTTTAATACACATGGGGAAACCAAAACACTGGCACCACATCACAGCTAAAACAGTCTCACTGGTTAAAACATACACACAGACATGCTCCACCACCATAAAGCTGCTCTACAGATGTTTGTCTCTTCCCCTGAATACATACATCACACAACAAGTATGTTTTCTATCAGGAGGGAAACAAATTAGCATGTCAAGTCTATCAACAAGCAAGTCGGGCCCAGCTTTAGTTCCCAAACACAGAGAAGGGTTCCAACCAAGATATGACACCAGAGATGAAGACTACCTTTGTTTTTGTTTTCAGCATGTCCATCCGTGTATTTGCATGCATGTAGCTTCTTTGTAGGCAGCAGATGTCTTCACAGGATGTCTCATTTTAGACATTTGTGTGAACTTAAAAGAGTGAGCCAGGGCTGTTGGGCTCTTGTTAGAGACGTGCGTCTTATTGCATGCCCCCTCATTTGTACCCCTGAAACTAGACAAATTGATGGGGAAGGGGAGGCCCTGCCAGATGTGAGTTATTTGGAGTCCACTTGCTTTTCCACAGCGGAACCTTGAAATGATTCAAATTCCTTTAAAAATGATAAACATGCTTTGAAAATAGAAATAACACAGGAAAGAACATGTGGATAGCAGGCACCTTGATCTGCTTCTCTTTCATAGTTGTTGTAATGCACAATGCAAGATGAGGAAATCGAAGCACTATCTTTATAAGTTTTGCCATATCTGTATAATAGTCCTACTTTGCTATAAAGCAGTGAATTAAAAGATGAAATGAGTAAAGGTATTTTCTCCTTGTTGAAAAAAACTGCATATGCGGGTTAGGTATGTTTTGAAGCATGGCAGCTGGTTTGAGATGGTTAGTTGGTCATGAGCTGGTTTGAGCTGGTCCTGAGGTGATTATAAGCTGGTCATGAGGTAGTCCTGAGCAGGAGCTAGTTGCTTAAGACCAGAAAAGAACCAGCTTAAACCAGCTCATAACCAGATTTTAACCATCTCAGGACAAAGTAAGGACCATCTTGAATCTCAAACCAGTTACCTTGCTTCAAAACATACCAATCCAGCATGTAATGTCTTTTTTTCTCAACAGGGCTCTTCTCCCAACATACAAAGATATCTACAAATAGGCTAAGCAAGTATTTCTGAAAAAGTGCAAACATTGAGGCTCAGTGATGTTTGTTTGAATGGTCCACATGAACCGGTTCAGCCATTGGTATTATTTTAGAGTGGGACTACTTGTAAGTCAAATTCAAGGTTTGGCTAGTTAGGATGGTTCAGTTAGCTATTAGGTTCATCTAAACCTAAACCTATCACTAAAAGCATCTTCATCACAGACCTTGATTGAACAGAAGTTAAGCAAGTCTTGTGCTTGGATATCTTCAAACAAAATGCAATACAATACTTGTCATATTTAACAACTCTTTTTTTGAATCCTAATTTTAAGGTGAGGTGCTTGACATCTAAGGGGACTGGTAGCCTGTTTGGAAAAATCCAATTCCATTTTATTGTACAGAAGTAATATTGTTAAATGCAAAATCCTCATTGTGGTCATCTTTAAATACAGATAATGCAGAAATGTAATTCCATAATACAAAGATATTCTTAGATTTGGGGTACAGATTATGTTTATTTTGTCTGCCTAGATTAGAGAAAATGCACAAGTTGTGTCATGCACAAGTTTAAGAGTAGCAGAGAGAGAGTGCAGACCACACATCTGTGAAAACAAAGTGTGTATACTGAAGCCTTGCAGTTACATAAATCATCCTCTAAAAATAAATCAAGCAATGGTTCCTGAGACATTGTGCTGTTTATCTTCAGTAGGGATGATGTCATGCACGCGGAAGGAATCAGATGGAGGTTTTATTTTTCAGAAGTGAATCCATTTTCTTTCTGGCAGACTGAATGATATTTCTTCAGAATGAACTGAGAGTGATTTGTAACAAAAGTGCATAGATTGGACATGTGGAGAAGGGAAAAGAGTGTGTTTAGTATAGTTGTTAAAATCCTCCTAGATCCCACAATATCCTTACGTTCTCACACTTCCTTATCCCCACTGGCTGTCCTCCCATACAAAACATAAAGTGTGTGCAAGGTTTACGCTGACAACATGAAGGGAAGATGAATTTGAGAGAAACAGAGGCTCTTTGAGTTTATCCCAGATGCATACGTCTTTCTGGCAATGCTCATTAACCTCATCTGTTTGTATTTCCTTACCAAACAGACCATCAAGAGGTGTTCACACAGAACTTTCAAAATGTTACAAAAAGTTGAACATCTTTTAACCTGACATGGCTTTCTAAAAACGCGCTGGTCAAGCGCAATAAGTCGAAAAAAATATGAGACATAAGTACAAAGGTCAAAGACATCGTTTTACAGCATGTTTCCATTTAGCTTCTGAGATGAACTTCTAAGATACTCGAGTCTAGATAATGCTCCTGGTTTTGGTGCTTATCTAGCTGGTGGACCAGCAGAACCAAGATATTCCTCCTCAAAACAAAGCCGGTCAGCTAGAATGGACTTTCTTGACTCAGCTCCCATTACCCAGATCCTAAAGATGTCCTCACTTCCTTGTCCCAACATGCTACACAAGTTTGCGACTGTAGGAAGCAAAGTAATTGGGACCTGTGTCAAGGTAACATGTGCCAATTGTTGGACAAATCTGTTCCTCATTACAGCCTTTTAAAACAGGGACCAACAGACCACCAATTGGCACATGTTACCTTGACACAGGTCCCAATGACTTTGCTTCCTACAGTCGCAAACTTGTGTAGCATGTTGGGACAAGGAAGTGAGGACATCTTTAGGATCTGGGTAATGGGAATGACAACTCTTAATTCCTGAGTGCACAGAACATTCAGGTGTAAGTTTGCTCAGACACAAATATCTGGAAGAGGTTGTTTCAAGCTTCTTTGTTGATGCTTTTGTCCTTGGATATTTTCCATCTGTAAAAAACTGACAAGCAGACACAAGTTTTGCTGGAGTCTGAGCCATGCAGCATTTATCTCTCCAGACTTGTAGACACATGCTCTGGAGTGAGAGAGCATCCTGTGATTTATTAAGAACGTTTCTGGATGACTGAAAACTTTGTGAAGCTCAAAGGAATAGGTCAATCATGACAACTCTAGCAATACAGTTCAAGTAGCATAATGGATATGACAAGTTAGTAGTTCAGTCTTGGTGAACTGGACCTGCTTATCAAATATGAAAGCCTGCTATTGCTAAGAAAATACATCTGTCATAATTTACTCATCTCCGTGTCATTCCAAATCTGCATGACATTCTTGTTTCCATGGATCACAAAGGACATTTTACACATAATTACAATTAAATGGACAATGATGCTTTCAAGCAACAAAAAGGCTTCATTTTCTTTCTTCTACAAATGGGTTATATTAAATGTCTTAAGTCACAATCTAATTTTTTGAGTGAACAGACCAAATTTTACATCATCCAACAGTACGCTAATACCGGATGAGCCTGTTTTAAGTCAAACTAAGAACCAGGTCTTTCTGATTCATGAATCAATCATTCATATCCACTTATTCATAGAAAATATCCAACTCAAAATCACTATTACTTTTTCTCTAATAAATTCTAACGAGTGTGTGAACGAGACACTTCTAGGAAATTTTTATGAAAATCTCCAGTACCTTTTATTTGTAAATACTTGAAAACATTATTTTTACAGAAGTAAGAAAGCATGTTGGAACGAGATGCTAGTGAGTAAATGGCAGACATTTATTTTTGGGGGTATTTGTTTAAAGCCAAAGAGATGATTAAACATGTCACCTTGAATCCATCTCCTAAACAGAACAGATCTGCTAACTATGAACTATAATACCAACAAATCCTTTGTTTTAAATTTCAGCAAGGCTAGATGTCTACATGACGTATAGGAAAGAAAAACACAGTTACTCCATTCACTCTTAAGAAGAAAAAAATGAAACATGTGACAAGTGAAGCCAGGTGATACATGCACACAGCTGAACTGGGAGCCTTTTATAAGTTTCTGAGATATGATCCCCGACAGCTGCATACACACAGTAATGTTCAATAACAATTGATGGAAAACTCAAATCAAGCTTTGATCTAATAAACTATGTCTTCCTGATTTGCCATTACGTATGAATGACATCTGCATCTACATAAAGTTGTGATTATTGAAGAATCACCTTATGGATCAACCTCTCAACAGAAATGCTTTGTAACAGCAACCTTGAATTTGGAAGTTGAAAGCAGGTTGGCACAAATATTGCTGAGGAACGGCTCTGGAAACAAGGTATAGTAGATCTGTTGCCAGTCGCTATAGCTGCCAACCAAATTCGAACAAAGGTTGTTCTGCATAATATCAGCAAGCCTTATAAATCCACTCGTTCACTCTTTCTCTGTCAAACACTCACACACACACATACAGAGCTCTGACATTGCTTTTGGATATGGACACTTTGTTCATGGTAGATAGAGTGTAATGCATATGGAGACACATTGAAATCTATGCCAAAGTCCACTCTGCCTGCGTAATGCCCTTCACAGCAGCTGCATCATTTCAATCACTGGAAGAACCAGTGCTTGCTGTCTTTTCACATAAACTTTACATTTTTAGTTCAGTTGAAACTGTTTTGTCTGGACTGGAAGATAAATAGTCATGAAGGATTTCTCTCCATACGAATTAAAAGAATGTGTTATTGTTTGCAGTACTTTATATCCAACCATAAATTAAGTCATTGAAAGTACACAAATTATTTTAAAACGTAGTTGCTTTTTTAATCAAGTGCTTGAAGAAAAGAGAGGCTTGAAAGGGAAGTAAGCATTCATTTTCTGTGTCTAATTTACCAGTTTAAAAACAAATGTTGACTTGATTTTTAATTTATTTAATTTTTTTATTTCACAAGTTTAGGATAATGCAATGCAAACTCGCCTGGTTACAATTATGTCCGTCCAGAAAGCTATTGTAAAGACTGGTCAAAGGCAGGGGATCCAAGTGCAGTAATATATTTATTTATTGGACAGAGGCAGAATCACACAGGCAATGGTCAGAGGGCATAACAGGAATATCGGAGGCAGAGCAGAGACGTAAACAATACCAGGCAGGGGTCGAGGTCACAGGCACAGGTTCAGAAGTCCAAGGTCAGGCAGTCCGGGGTCACACACAGAGATAACAGATACGGGGAAGAACGCTCAGAAATGTAGCCAGGGCAAAACAAGACTTCGCAGTGAGTGAGTGTTTGTGTGCTGCTTTTATGTGAGTGAGTGAATGAGGTGCAGGTGTGGTGAGGCAATTAGGGTTGATGAGTGAATGGTGACAGCTGTGTGATTGGTGTAATGGTGGACGGGAATGTGTGAGTGCAGTGCATGATGGGAGATGTAGTCCATGGGTGATGTGCAGTAGAGTGAGTGGTAACCAGATTCATGACAGAGCCCCCCCCCAAAGAGCGGCTTCCAGACGCTTACACAAAGCATACTCCAGGAGGGTGGTGGAGCGGAGGTGGAACCGGGGGAGGGAATGGAGGGCCAGGTCCATGTGGGGCCAATGAGGCAGGAGCCCACCAGGGCGGGGCGGAGGAGACAGCAGAGACGTGAAGTGACACTGGGTAAACTGCTGTGGCGTGAGGTGACTCTGGCAGGTCGGCGGAGACGTGAGGTGACTCTGGCAGGTCGGCGGAGACGTGAGGTGACTCTGGCAGGTCGGCGGAGACGTGAGGTGACTCTGGCAGGTCGGCGGAGACGTGAGGTGACTCTGGCAGGTCGGCGGAGACGTGAGGTGACTCTGGCAGGTCGGCGGAGACGTGAGGTGACTCTGGCAGGTCGGCGGAGACGTGAGGTGACTCTGGCAGGTCGGCGGAGACGTGAGGTGACTCTGGCAGGTCGGCGGAGACGTGAGGTGACTCTGGCAGGTCGGCGGAGACGTGAGGTGACTCTGGCAGGTCGGCGGAGACGTGAGGTGACTCTGGCAGGTCGGCGGAGACGTGAGGTGACTCTGGCAGGTCGGCGGAGACGTGAGGTGACTCTGGCAGGTCGGCGGAGACGTGAGGTGACTCTGGCAGGTCGGCGGAGACGTGAGGTGACTCTGGCAGGTCGGCGGAGACGTGAGGTGACTCTGGCAGGTCGGCGGAGACGTGAGGTGACTCTGGCAGGTCGGCGGAGACGTGAGGTGACTCTGGCAGGTCGGCGGAGACGTGAGGTGACTCTGGCAGGTCGGCGGAGACGTGAGGTGACTCTGGCAGGTCGGCGGAGACGTGAGGTGACTCTGGCAGGTCGGCGGAGACGTGAGGTGACTCTGGCAGGTCGGCGGAGACGTGAGGTGACTCTGGCAGGTCGGCGGAGACGTGGGGTGACTCTGGCAGGTCGGCGGAGACGTGGGGTGACTCTGGCAGGTCGGCGGAGACGTGGGGTGACTCTGGCAGGTCGGCGGAGACGTGGGGTGACTCTGGCAGGTCGGCGGAGACGTGGGGTGACTCTGGCAGGTCGGCGGAGACGTGGGGTGACTCTGGCAGATCAGGCGCCCACCAGGGCGGAGCAGACGAGACAGACGCCCACCAGGGCGGAGTAGACGAGACAGACGCCCACCAGGGCGGAGCAGACATGACAGGCGCCCTCCAGGGCGGAGCAGACGAGACAGACGCCCACCAGGGCGGAGCAGACATGACAGGCGCCCTCCAGGGAGGAACAGACGAGACAGACACCCACCAGGGCGGAGCAGACGAGACAGGCGCCCTCCAGGGCGGAGCAGAGATCCCTGGCCGAGACTGGGACCTAGAGGAAACGGAGACACAAGAGGCAGAGAGAGCACATTTGGTTTCAGGAACCGAGGCAGGGAGTTTAAGCGGCCATGGTAGATCCGGGCAGCCATGATGGATCAGGGGACCTCATGGGCCATGGCGGGTCCGGGGTCTCCGTGAGCAATGGAGGGGAGCTCCCTCCATGAAAGTTCTTGGTGAACTCCACTACCTCGAGGGGGCACTCTGGAAGCGCTAAATCTCGGTGGCGCTCGGGCGGCTCTGACTCTCTTGGGCACTCAGGTGGCTCTGACTCTCTTGGGCGCTCGGTAGAACTGGACGGAACCAGCGGAGGCATTGTTGAGCTGGGCGGGACCAGCGGAGACGGAGGAGAGCTGGGCGGGACCAGCGGAGACGGAGGAGAGCTGGGCGGGACCAGCGGAGACGGAGGAGAGCTGGGCGGGACCAGCGGAGACGGAGGAGAGCTGGGCGGGACCAGCGGAGACGAAGGAGAGCTGGGCGGGACCAGCGGAGACGAAGGAGAGCTGGGCGGGACCAGCGGAGACGAAGGAGAGCTGGGCGGGACCAGCGGAGACGGAGGAGAGCTGGGCGGGACCAGCGGAGACGGAGGAGAGCTGGGCGGGACCAGCGGAGACGGAGGAGAGCTGGGCGGGACCAGCGGAGACGGAGGAGAGCTGGGCGGGACCAGCGGAGACGAAGGAGAGCTGGGCGGGACCAGCGGCGAAGGCGAGCTGGGCGGGACCAGCGGAGACGAAGAAGAGCCGGAAAGGGCCAGCAGGGGCTCTGGGGAAACGGACGGAACCAGGAGGGACCCGGAGTGCCGGACTCTGTGAGCTCCTGGATCGGAGCGGCCTCTGGAGCGAACTCTGCGAGCTCCTGGGACGGAGCGGACTCTGGAGCGGACTCTGGAGCGGACTCTGGAGCGGACTCTGGAGCGGACTCTGGAGCGGACTCTGGAGCGGACTCTGGAGCGGACTCTGGAGCGGACTCTGGAGCGGACTCTGGAGCGGACTCTGGAGCGGACTCTGGAGCGGACTCTGGAGCGGACTCTGGAGCGGACTCTGGAGCGGACTCTGGAGCGGACTCTGGAGCGGACTCTGCGAGCTCCTGGGACGGAGCGGCCTCTGGAGCGGACTCTGCGAGCTCCTGGGACGGAGCGGCCTCTGGAGCGGACTCTGCGAGCTCCTGGGACGGAGCGGCCTCTGGAGCGGACTCTGCGAGCTCCTGGGACGGAGCGGCCTCTGGAGCGGACTCTGCGAGCTCCTGGGACGGAGCGGCCTCTGGAGCGGACTCTGCGAGCTCCTGGGACGGAGCGGCCTCTGGAGCGGACTCTGCGAGCTCCTGGGACGGAGCGGCCTCTGGAGCGGACTCTGCGAGCTCCTGGGACGGAGCGGCCTCTGGAGCGGACTCTGCGAGCTCCTGGGACGGAGCGGCCTCTGGAGCGGACTCTGCGAGCTCCTGGGACGGAGCGGCCTCTGGAGCGGACTCTGTGAGCTCCTGGATCGGAGCGGGCTCTGCGAGCTCCTGGGACGGAGCGGGCTCTAGAACACCCACAGTGAAGGAAGAGCCAGCACACGATAAAGCATAGTTCAAAAGGCCCCTCAAACTCCCATGATACACTCCTCCAGAAAACAAAGATTTGTTAAACCTGGCCTTGACCTGACTAGTGAGTCCGAAATAAAACAAGTCCTTGAACAGATACTCGTCGTACAACAGTACCTGGTAAGACAGCTCACAAAACTGGTGAACATACTCTTCCATAGTCAGGCCTCCCTGGCGAAGATGTAGGAGTAGGCTTATGCTGTCCATAGTTGAGCTGGGTAGGTGAGATGATGCTGCTGGATCTGAGGTGGCGAAGTCTTCTGTAAAGACTGGTCAAAGGCAGGGGATCCAAGTGCAGTAATATATTTATTTATTGGACAGAGGCAGAATCACACAGGCAATGGTCAGAGGGCATAACAGGAATATCGGAGGCAGAGCAGAGACGTAAACAATACCAGGCAGGGGTCGAGGTCACAGGCACAGGTTCAGAAGTCCAAGGTCAGGCAGTCCGGGGTCACACACAGAGATAACAGATACGGGGAAGAACGCTCAGAAATGTAGCCAGGGCAAAACAAGACTTCGCAGTGAGTGAGTGTTTGTGTGCTGCTTTTATGTGAGTGAGTGAATGAGGTGCAGGTGTGGTGAGGCAATTAGGGTTGATGAGTGAATGGTGACAGCTGTGTGATTGGTGTAATGGTGGACGGGAATGTGTGAGTGCAGTGCATGATGGGAGATGTAGTCCATGGGTGATGTGCAGTAGAGTGAGTGGTAACCAGATTCATGACAGCTGTAGACAAAAGTTAAGCTCTTTTTTTAGTCAATCTGAATGACATTTTTTTAACTGGGGGCAGATACAACTATCTGTCATCGCCTTTCAAGGCCAGACACTTCTGCCTCAAATAGACGAAACGCAACATGTGAATATGCAAACTTGAGTAATGCACAACAATACATCTTTTGGTCAAAAATTCAAGTGATGCATGTATAATTAGATTATTAAAGTCTAAGTCTTTACGTTCATTTTTTAGCATGCTGTCCTGGAAATGTCTAGGTCTGTTCAGGAAAAGGATTTGAGGAGAATGTCCGAATTTATCTTCAAGCCAAAATGTCCCTATTCCTGGGAGTGCATGCTTGATTACATCATGTCTTGTGCAACCAAACGCGGGGAAATCAGGAATCCGTTTTTCATTCCAGCTGGGAAGCAGCCATAGTTTAAGCCCACAGGGTATTATTTTTTTACACATTAGTAATTATAACAATACAGTAAATTACCCATTACCATAAATATGGTCTTGCACTGTCTACTGTGGAACTTTCCAGAATACAGTATATTTTAATAAGCGCAGATGACTATTAATACAGACTATACAAATTAATCATATCCCTATGGAAGAACTGTATCCATGCCAACAGCAGCAACACAATGCAGTTCCAATCGGCTCGTGGATAAATGCCAGAAAAGGATGTGAGTTGTTTCTCTCTTTCGCTGAGAAACATACAGGCTAACTGCAAAAATACAACTTGGTTTTGATAAAACTTTTGGATCTCATCTTTTCCATTGTCTTTGTCTTCCAGCCATTGATCTACACAATACAAATGATACACAGCTGTTCCCTCAATAACAAGTGAAAATCTGAATGATCAAACATCCATTTATGTCAAAAACACATCTGAGATAAAAATCATAAACATAAATCAGATTGAAAATTGAATGGTAACTGTAAGGTTTTAATGGGCCTAATATTCTATTGTTAATGGTAACAAGGTTGGTTTTGGGCACAAGTACCAGCACCTGGAGGCTGGATAACCCTACATTGCAATGCTACTGGGAAAATAAAGATTCATAATCTGTATTTTACATTTTTATCAGTTCATGTACTCTCTGGGAATGAATCAAACCGTTGGCCTTGGCATTGTTAGAGCCACGCTCTACTATTTAAGACACAGGAATTTTATTTTATTTTAATGAATACTCCACAATTAAAACTGCTGGCAGACTGAGAGTAAAAGATCTGGCAGTCATTTTTACTAAGAGAAATTTCATCTACCCCTCAAAGGCCAATGCATTCTAGCTATTAAACATAATCCAGGATGGATTTTTGGAATGGTCCGGACTGTGAAAATGAGCCTGCCTGAAAAAAAGAGTAGAGAAAACTGACAATTATAGATTGCACTCGCATAGGAATTTTTAGCTCAAGAAAAGTACTCTATAGAAAAAATCAGACTGACTAAAAATTTCCATAAACTTTTTAAGATTGCATCAATTGCCATGACTTTTTTTATCTGATATTTTTAGGTAAACAAGTTGTTCTAAGGTTATTCTTTTTAAAAAATGTAACTACAAAACAACACAAAAATACAGGAACTGTCCTTCTTTAGTTCAGTGAAAGACAGATACAAATGTCTTCTGGGAACAGACATATCAAAGGGATCGCTGCAGGGACCCAGTGCTTGGGGTAAGCGCTGTTCATTTAAGAGTTGATATTAACAAACGTAGAAAAAAATTGTCCCAAGGACATGCCAGAGATAAAAGCAAGCAGGTCTCCCAGTGCTTCAATCATCGTTTAATTTACATTTACAAAACAATATGCCATTCAGCTGTATTTGATTCATGTTTATGCAACTATGAGCACAAATGTAAAATGCATAATAAATGCAAGACGTTCTCAAAGACAAGTTGCTCAATATGATAGATAGATGTGCCAACATTTCTGCTTCACAAGTAATATTTCACTCAAACACTGAAATCCTGTTATCATTTATGCACTCTTATGTTGTTCCAAACCTGTACGATGTACTTTCTTTCCTTGAGAGGAGAAATTTGTAATAATGCTTGAGTTCGAACTCTAGTGAACACAAGAACGGTATAGATCTGATTCGTGATAACTTTTATAAACGGGATGAACTGGTTCATTGAAAATGACTCAAATTATAAAAAAAAAAAGTTCCCACATAAATTAAGTTATGCCAGATGTCATGTCGCAACGTTTCATTTTTGGGTGAACTACCCCTTTAAAACAAGCCCAGAAACATACTTTCCACATCGTTTGAATGGGGTTGCCTCGTCCAGAGTCTCTTTGACACCAGATTATGAAGAGCCTCACAAAGTGCTGGAAGCCTGGAGGCGGTACAGTTGTAACAGGGACATGTAGGTCTGCTCGCCTGCACAGAGACGCAACGTGTAATTTAAAACCAGGCACAAGCTTGGGGGATGCACTGAGCCTCACACACACATATACACACACACACACACACACACACACACAGTCAGACCGCTGAGTTCAGGCAACCAGCGCATGCAGCACAAGGCTCATGACAGGACCTAAAGATCAGCTAAAAGGACATATCCAGGTTGGATGAGATTTCGGATGTATTTCCCTGTGCACAGGTACCTGAGGACTTATATTATAGGTGTGCATGTTTGCATGTGTGTGGAAATCCTAATTGCAATGCCACTGCTGATGGACATACAGTAAGTCATGCACTCTTGACTCGACTGCAGTTTCGGAACAGAGGGATTGCATGCTTCCTGCGATCTTTATTTTGGCAGGGGTTTGAGCATTGACTGGAGTCCGTTTGTGTGAAAAGTTTGTTTAGCAATTGTGTCACTGCTCAAGATACGCTGTCCAACTCCGCATGCTGGTTCAGCAAAGTAGCAAACACGTGAGGAGAATGACTGAATGAATATTCTGAAATGCATGTTTGTGGTCTTTAGAAAAAAAGCCTGGACAGGAAAGTATTGATTGATGTCTATGTGAGTCCAAAGGTTCCTCTGCTTAAATATATGTGCTGAGAAGGTTTTTCACTTAATAATTAAACCAGTTGATTTGTAGGGTTGAGTTAAAAGGAAAACACTCTGATAGAAGTAAAAACAGTCTTTTCCTCCTCGAGCAGGAAGTTCAAATGGTTTTAATTAAGCGCTGCTGGCCATGTAAGCGTGTTCGCTCACACACACATTGTGCTGATAACTAGGGTCTATACGGTGTGGGAGGGGGGTAAATTCTTCTCAAGGTCTCCACCCAAAATTTGTTCAGGTCTTTATCTCTGGACCTGAAATAATCAGGAGAATTTTTTGGACATGCTGGGTGACCTGGAATTTGGGTGGCATGGAATATAAAAAAACTAAAGGACTTGCAAAGAAAATATCCCCCCCCCCCCCCATGTTGGACAGTGAACAGTGCCTGCATTCTGCTCCATTTCCCATTGAGGTTTTCCATACCTTGGTTCTTCTTTCTTTCTATTATTGTAGTAAACCAAGGCTGTGGCAGCCAGGGACTCGCACAAGGATTGCGTTATGCTGGTTCATTCACCTGAAGTGCTGACTGTTTCCTGTTAATGTCAGCTCCATTAGCAGAGCTTATCCCAGGCATATCTGCTCACAGACTCCCTTTAAACCTGGGATTATCATAGTTTGTATGTGTGTGTGTGTGTGTGTGTGTGTGTGTGTGTGTGTGTGTGTGTGTGTGTGTGTGTGTGTGTGCGTGAGCGTGTGTGTGTGTGTGTGTGTGTGTGTGTGCGTGTGTATGTTTATGTGGTTTATGAGGACACAAATTTGTATAATGACATGGGTAAGACATAGGTATTACAAGGAGAAGGTGATTTATGAGGACATTTTCAGTGTCCCCATAATTGAAAATGCTTATAAATCATACAGTGTGCGTTTTTGGGGGGGAAAATATAAATGCACCGTCTCCTGTGAGGGCTAAGTTTAGGTGTAGGGTAGGTGTAGGGCAATAGCACATACAGTTTGTACAGTATAAAAACCATTACGCCTATGGAAAGTCCCCGTAAACCATAAAAACCAACATGCGTGTGTGTGTGCGTGTGTGTGTGTGTGTGTGTGTGTGTGTGTGTGTGTGTGTGTGTGTGTGTGTGTGTGCGTGAGCGTGTGTGTGTGTGTGTTTTTCAACAAGTTTTCAACTTAATTGTTTCTATATCTTAACAGTACAACATTTTTCTTGAGATCTCAACTCAATTTTTTATAAATGTCAAAATTACATTATAGATTTTTAGACAAGCAAAAGCTGTTTTATTTAGAAACGTTTCTATTAACTTCTGAAAATTCAAAAGGAAATTCTTTGGTTAATGCAATCACAACGCAAGTGGCGTTTTCTGTTTTGTTTGAGTAAATACTATATGATTGGATGTCTATCCGATCACTAAGGTTTAAATGCATGTTACTTCACTGATCCGTACAGGAATGCACTGCATATGTCCTGGGGCATATGCACTAAAAGTTATAGAACCTTTTTCATTGGCAGAACAACAAGTGCACAAGTCTGTGAACAAAAATCTGGAAAAAGTTTAAAAAATAAAGGACTAAGTGATTATCACACAGCATGTTCACATGATGTCCCAGTCATGCCGTTTTATCACTGGAAAGAAAGAACATGGAACTGTTTCTGCTAATACAATTTTAGCTATTTATTTGCATGATACATCTGCGAAAATAGCTGCACAGCAACGCAACTATAGACTGGAATCGTGTTGCCTGTCAGAAATCTTGCCACGACCTGTTAGTAGTTTTACAGTGTCTTGAAAGGCAAACCCTGAAGCCCAAAATCCATTGCTGAATTTCACTGATATCTGCTAGTGCAGGAGGACCAATGAGTGCTAGTGCTGTAAATGGTTCAATGGCAAGTCACACAACAATTTTTGGATGTTTAGATGTTTAGCAAACTCACAAACAGAATGATCAGGCTGGAGACAGAATAAGTACAGTACAACATCCTGGTTCAAGTTAGAGTGTTTTTACTAGCACTGCCCTTCCAGTTCACTCTTGTTTCTCCTGTTAGCCAGTTAAAAGCATGCTTTAAATAGCAAACTGTTGTCTCATAAAAGTGGGTTATAGTATGTGAAACTATCTGTCAGCATTCCTATTCATCTTAATTCACATTACTCAAAGGACTACTCAAACAAACAGCACAATGTTTTGAGAGTGCTAGAGAGACAATCTTTATATTTTTGAAGAAGTCAATCAAAAAATAGCTTATATATGTCTCTGCAATAGCACACAACACGGTGACTCAGGTCAGGTCTATGGGTTATAATAACATTAATGCATGAGCAAACTGAGAGAAAAACATGTAGGAAATGAGGACTTGTTTGTAATTGTTATTAAATAGTACAAATGCAGCATGTCTCCCCACAAGGCAAATATTGCCATAGCAGGGTGTGGGCTCATAAAAGGCATTATGCAAGAAATTAAGTTGTAATTCATTCTGTTTTTATGCAATCACTAGGGAAATCGGTCATCCAAATATGTTAGATCATTTTTAATTATAGTTAGAACATTATGCTGCACTGATCCTTGACAAACGGTAATGAAACTTTAAGAAGTTTTCCTACTCCAAGTAAGGACAAATTTATGATGGACTATTAAATTGTTAAACATTAATGCACAACAAAGGTGGAAATGCAGCTGTGACACAAAGTGGATTTACATTTACATTTACATTTATGCATTTAGCAGACGCTTTTATCCAAAGCGACTTACATTGCATTCAAGTTACAGTTTCTACATTTTATCAGCTCTTGCTTTCCCTGGGAATCGAACCCATGATCTTGGCGTTGCTAGCGCCATGCTCTACCAGTTGAGCTACAGGATTTCAAGAATTCAATACTTATTCTATACTAAACTGTATCACAGTTACCAAACGTACTTGTCTATATATTGTGTTTATTTCAGGATGTGTAAATCTACTGTTTATGGTCTACTGTTACTAACTTGGAAAGAATATGGCAAAGTGATAGTGATGATAGGTCAACAAACCTGGAACGACTTCTTAGCAGTGCTGTTATATATAAAAAAACAAATCACACCTTGTAACATCTGTCAACCAATCAAAATCAATTCACCATATCTAAAGATAATGCATTTCTTCGTTAATGTTTGTCACAGGTGAGGATTTGTAACAGATTTAAGGGATGATGTAATAGGACTGGCACACATATGTGTGTACAAGTGCTCCAAACTTTCTTTCTGCCAATGTCTGTGCAGCATTGATGTAAGTGCTTCAGCAAAAATATAAGCCTCACATTTTGCCATTTAAACCCTTTGGATGACAAAACTATACATTTTCATAGAAGGGAACACAAAATGACATGCTGTGGATTGAGCTTCGACATTCCTTTAAAAATAACTACTGTCCTATGAGGTTTTACTTGTTTTGAATTAGCCATAAGACAAAGGTTATTTTCATTTGAGTGTATGTCCTCTCTCTCTGTTCGGAATGCAGCTCTTGGTAATGCAGTTATTTACATTTCGTTTGCCTTTTCTCAGGGTCTGCAGCTGTGCCCCCTCACTCTGACTAAATCAAGCTCTTGGTTTATCGAAGTTACACTGAGACTCTACTTGACTGGTCAGCCCAGCTGCTGATGTTTGCCATGCGGCTGCTCTGCGGTCTGCTGCTGCTGCTGTGCCTGGTGGTCTGGGCAACTGAGGCACGAAAGGGTGGAAAGGGACGCCGAATGCGGAGTCGAGAACGGTCAAGTACCACCAAGCGGTTTGCTGTAGACTGCAAGGAAAGTACAGTCAATGGGGAAAAGTTCTTTGACTGCCAAGAGCGCCATCTGACAGCCGTACTGTTGGGCTGGCCAGAAGACATTCACCACCTGCTGCTAGCACGGAATCGGATCCAGGTGCTGCGAGACAACACCTTCAGTCACTTCCGAAACCTGAAGAGTCTGGATCTCCAGCAGAACGAAATCTCCCGCATAGAGGAGGGAGCGTTCAACGGCCTGAGCAGACTCACCACTTTACTGCTGCAGCACAACCGTCTGCAGGTGGCAAGCGAAGGCATGCTGATCCCAATGCCGCAACTGAAATATTTGCGACTCCATGACAATCCCTGGAGGTGTGACTGCCAGCTGGACAGCCTGGTCAGGTTCATTCAAGTGCCCAGTCACCGTAACATTGGGAATTACGCACTCTGTGCTGAGCCCAGGGAATTCTGGGGGAGGCAACTGAAGAAGCTGGATGCAGAGCTTCTGTGTTCCCCTCAGCAGGAGAACGGATCGATCCCGGCTTCACAGAAAATGCCTGACGCAACCTCTCTATGCCACACCTACGTTCACCCTGTGCCCCGTCTGGACTGCAGGAAAAGAGGTGAGAACAATATTGCTCACTATTTTGAGGGACATTTGGGGAGAAGTGGGAGCGAAATCAAGTTGGGGTTGTGAAGAAACAAACACATTACCCTGTTTCGGAAAATCCAATGATTCACAATTGACTTGGCAAACCATGGTGACTATAACGGTCACTGTAAAGGTGCACACAGTATTTTCTGTTTATGTTGTGTCCAGTAACAAGGGGCTACTAAGAAAGCTTGAGCAATATTTGGCTGACTGTGTGACCTGCAACAGTGAAAAATGTAGTTCACTAAACCAATTCTGTTGGCTGAAAGAAATTTCACTAGGTACTATATTCAGTGATTAGCATTCCCACTAAAACAAATAAAAACTTAAAAAAGAAAAAACACTATTCGACCTTACTAATAGACTAATCAGTTTATTGAATTATGCATAATTATGTTTACATTTACATTTACATTTATGCATTTAGCAAATGTTTCAAATGATTGAAACATTTAATTATGTTTCAATCATTTACATAATTGTAGTATGAAACATGAATGTGAAAAGATTTGTGAAGGAGGCTGCCAAATGAAATGTAATTAAATCTGACAGAAAGATGAACAGGGTTAGTTTGAAAATGTGTGGTTTCTTTTTAGCTAATTTAAATGTTGAAGTGGTTTCTCTGCAGTGCCAGTTAGGGCAAAGTGTCATTTATTCCACAATAAACACTCACACAATGAAAAATGCTTTCCTCAAATCCTTAGACACTCCCTTTTAATTGTGTAAAGCAGCTTTCCATCTACAGTGTTTAAGAAAGATACCCACATATGCTAAGACATGGTGTTTTTTTGAGGAAAAATTGGAATAAAAAATGACAACTTGTTTATGTATGTATGGATGTATGTATGTATGTATGTATGTATGTATGGATGGATGGATGGATGGATGTATGGATGTATGTATGTATGTATGTATGGATGTATGTATGTATGGATGGATGGATGGATAGATGGATATTCTGCTGACTCAGCATGTGGTAAGTTACTCTAATTCACAGCAGAGAGGAACAAATGTCTGGAAACACGAAATATAAGATACAGGGAACTAGTGGAAAGGGGATGAGTATCTTTCCAGCTTCAACATCTGGAGACTTTTCTCTAGAGACACATTAATGCCATATTCTGACTGTTATCAAGATACCATAACTTTTCTGAAGCTTGAATCTCAGTGTTATATTTCATAAGGCTGTCTGTAAAACAAAGGCACAATTCATATAAAAATTGGTCCCTTTATGAATCGGGCCACTAAACAACCTCTCTTCCAAAAGCATAGGAAATACCACATGACTACGGCTATACATGCAAATCTCCATGGGAATACGAGGACAGTGCTGGTCTGTGTTTTATGCATGTCTTATAGCGTTTCAGGGAAGGACTTAGGACAAGAGAGGCTTTTTTTCTGATGAAGAGATGGCTGAGATATGACAAAGAAAGTGTCATTTCAATTTCACCCAAGGAAGACGGATATAATTCTGCATTTAACTATGAAAAAGCTCTTTGTCAGTGCAAGATTTTTTCCTCTTCTCTGGAGCCCTCAGTTTCTGCACATTAATTTTGAGTTCTCCGTCTTGTAAAGGGAGATTTATTCTTTTGAAAAACTAGCTAAATGTGCTCTGACATCCATAACTAAATGAGACACTGCCAGGCCAAAGACGAAATCTTCAGGGTTAGATGAGGCAAGTAAAATGTGTGTGATAGAAAACTGTCAAATGAAGCGAAATAGATGAAGTCAGATGGATTTTGAAGTCAGTGGGATTTGGACTTCTCCACTTGTCAGAAATAGTGAGTCAGCAGTCTAGAGCTGAGTGAGGCATCATGAATCACTCCCTCGAACAAAAAAAGTCACACTTTTGTAGCGTTACATCATCCGTTTTGGGGACCTACGGGATAAATGGCTATTTCTTTGTCAGCATTAATCGCAGAAAGCACATGTAGGAATCTTATGGCAAGAGCAGGAGACTAAAAGCCAAGAATTAGTGATCTCAACTTCTGGGAAGGCTTTTCCCTGAATTAGTTACAAGAATTACAGCATGTTCATTTCTTTGGGTACAATTCAGAAATCTCCAGATCCCAGAGACACTGTAAAACAGTGTCATATCAACCCTAGTATTAACTGTGGATCAAATCTGTGTTTATATAGGTGGCAGAACAAAAGCAGAACGTAAAATCTGAGCAAGATCTCTCACTAGGATTTAAAACAGGTGCTCTTTCAGGTCAAAGCAGGAAGTGCAGCTGTATCAGTTCTGCATGCAGCATAGCTTTTACACGTCAAGCAGACAAGTCCCACGATGACATTTCCGAATATCACAGAGACAGTGATGTCTCGCAGAGTTTCGAGAGCTACCACCAAACGTGTGCCATGTGTACGATTTTAACAGCTCGCTCTGTGATGATATAAATAAATATAGCCATGCACGATTTGCTGGAGCTATCCAAAGTGTTGCGTTGAGCTTTCGAGTGTCTAGAATTTTCCAAAATAAACAGAGAGCCTCTTCACAACGATCATGCATTGCGTATATTTAAGATCCATATACAGATAGTTATTTTGAATGCCATTATCAGTAAGTGTCTGAGAAAATGACTTTAGCAAACCACCAACGAGAAACCAACTGTACAGAACTTCCAACATTTGTCATGGCAGATGTTTCCATGTATGGTTAGCCTGCTGGAAATCATTTGGAAATACAGAAAGCCCTTCAAAGTGCTTTGCAAGCACACTGTCAATTACACAATTTTCACTTGGGAATCAAAATAACTCAAAACGAAGTAACATTCGTTGCCGAATGCACAATCAAACGTGTAATCGGTCTAATTATGAACTTTTCCAATAGGCCTTTAATTACAGTAATTCAACTCTCTCTTCCGTAGACCTGAAAACAGTGCCGGCTGACATCCCGTTGGATATTGTGAGATTGGATTTATCCAGAAACAACATCAAGCAGCTGAGACAAAAGGAGTTTGTAAACGTTAAAGACCTGAAGCTCTTGAACTTGAGCGGAAACAGTCTGGAAAGCATCGACACAGGTGAGCCAACAGTACACAAACAAATCCTGTCCTCAAGACATATGCTTATTTGATTGTTGTACAAAGTGCAGGAAACAGATGTTTGGCACAATATGTGACAAGGAAGGAGTCTCAAGAGAAAAGAAGTCTGACATTAAAGCTTTAAAGCATCTAGTCAGACACTGAATGAAAAGACAACAGTTGGGGAATTCATGAAAGGTTAACTAGAAACAATTCATTTTCCTTTCTGTTGCATTTAGAAAACAGGCCACATACTGTTTGTGCATGAACAGAGGTGAAGGAATCGACTCTGGCCTCTACATTAAACTGAAGGGCGTATATGTGACAATCACTTATCAAAAGACTGGGGTGGTTGAAAGAACTTAAAACAATTAGTTTTTTGGGAATAAAGAATGAGAGAAATCAAAGTCTGCTTCAACTATGCCGCACAGCTATCAAGAGTTGTTATTGTGGAGAAAGCAACAAACCTAAGCATGTTCATTTTCAAGCCTTTACCAATTAGAGCAAACTGAGCAGGGGGTTCACAGAATAGAATTGCTTGTAAAAAAAAAAATCTGTAGGCCATTTCTTGCTGAGCAGACACATTTAGCAGCAACAGAAAACTGTAATCTTTCTTCCATGAAACACAAGAGGTCTTGTGTAATAGTCTGTTGAAGCCAGCGTAAATCGTTTGAATTAACGTTTGCAAATGATCTTAATGATGTCTTATTTAAAGGGTTACCAAGACAGTATATATTTTTATATAAACACTTTGGGTCCCTGAACTATAAAGGTTGAAAATCGCCATTTTAAAGCCATACAATAACTTCAGTGTTGGGATGCAAGTCTTCAAGAAGGGTCTAATTTCTTTGACTATATATAATTGTATTTCCAGAGTCTGTCAGACACTATACATTCAACTCTTTGGTTTAAAGCAAATCCATTTCAAATGTCCTTAAAGTCATTAGAAACATCATATATTTAATCAACTGACCACTGTATTCCTCTGCCTGCATTTTTTACAATTAAGTTTACCCCAAAAGTGCTTCCTCTGAAGTTTACACACAGAATTCACATTTGTCTTTTTTCTCACCATACAAACAAAAACGAAGTACTTGCTGATGCCGCTATAATTATAAGACATCTAAGCCTTTCTAAACTGCCTAAAAAATGCACTTAATCGCAGTCAGATGGGCTTTAATGAACAGAGCAGCAGGGTGTGTCATCTAATGGTTCCCTAGAGGGATGTTAACTCTGATTCAGTCACACTACAGGCCCTGTAACTGCAATCTAGCTTCTGTTTAGTTCATCAGTCAGTTCAGAGATCACATTGAGAAAAACACAGCTAGATGTCAGACTGAGCTCACTTTAAATGATGTTTAATTAACAAGGTTCGGGAGGAGCATGATCAGATAATCAGTCTGGTCCATGTGAAGCTCATCAGCTAATCACCTTAAAAAGCACAACTCACCTCTGTTCTTTGACCGTTTTCCAGCATCCCGCCTCCACCCCAATGCCGCACTCTAATCTAATTTCATTCCATTTTTGGGATGGGGGAGTTCTCTAGGTTCGGGCTCTTTCCCGAGCTCGGAGCCTTCCCTTCGGACAGCACGCCAAATATGTGTACTAATTGCTCTATCATATTAAATGTAAGTGCAAACTCGTGAAAGCAAAAGAGGTGTAATTCATTCAGTCCTATCCTCTAATTAAGAGAATGCTCTGGTTTTCATATCAACAGTATGTAAATATGTTAATAAAATCAAATTAATAAAATCATATGAATTTATTTTATATTTAAGAGTGCATCACCAAAAATTCACATTTAATAAAATGCATTCAATATGGTTTAATTTTGTACTTTTTATTTATTTATTTATTTTAGTCTGAATGAAATAACCAGAATTTTAAGTATTATTTATAGGTTTTAAAAAAGAAATCTGAAGAGACTGTTCATCGATTTACTTCTTTCCTCTGTTTTCTGTAGCTGCCTTTACAGGCCTGCTTTACTTGGGAGAATTGGACCTGTCCAACAACAGCCTGCGCTATTTTCAATATGGCGTTTTGGAGGACCTGTACTTCCTGAAAAGACTGTCTCTGGAGGACAACCCCTGGATTTGTGATTACAACATTCATTACTTGATCTATTGGCTGAAGCACCACCCCGGTGTGTCCCGCACAGGTCTGGTGTGCAGTGAACCAGAAGAGTTTCGTGGTTGGCCAGTGGAAAACTATGTCAAGACCTACAACGCAGACTGTCCTATAGACAAACAGCTGGGCCAGGTGCCTGGCAATGACCAGACTGGCACCCCACCTCAGGAGCTCACAGCTGAGATAGATGAAGATGAATTTGGCCCCAGGCCTTACAGAGGGTATAAGAAATATGAGATCATCCGTCTGACTTAAGATGGAAACTGTGATGCTGTTGGAAACTGTTTTTTATTTTATTTTTTTCATGAACAAATCATTTTCCCACATTCGCAGATTAATTCAGTCCAATCAGAAATCAAGCAGATGATGTTTACATATTTTTTTGTATTAGTAATTTTGTCAATTTAATCATGATAAATAAAATACAGATTGATTTGTTTTTTTAATTCACTGATGTGTCTTATGTTTGCCCATTAACCAAATTTGAAGAGGCAAAATATAGTGCCCCATGTTGTGAATTTTTTATTCAGACACATTTCAAAACGCAACAACACTTTCAAACTATCAAATACTTGCACGTGTAAGCATAAGAACAATTCCCTTTTCCATGCAAGGCCCCCACATTAGTGTTACACACAAGGTAAAACCAACATGTTCAAATCTCCAACAAGATATAGCACAAAAAGGAACTGCAGAGACGTGTATGTATACATCTACATGAAGTCAGTGATGTATATAGAGAACATTGGCCATAAGAGACTGAAACATTAGAAAGGCATTTTTCTGAGGGGGAAGGGCAAGCGTATACTACAGTTTTTCACCAGAGCCGCATTTTTTATCTCCATCCTGTCTGAAAAGAAACAGATATGAGAAGATTACGGATCTGCAGTTTATGTCACTGCTTTGAGAGAATGCAATGAGTGAAAAATCTGGGGAAAATGTTTTGAAGTTCAGGTGGAGGGCCATATGGGGACTCCATGCATTTGAGTGAAAACATGGCAGGAAATCAAAGTAAATAAATGGACGAAGAACTCATCCTTTTAATTAATAATTGTTTTCAGCAGCACAGATGTTTTCAGCATTAAATCTGAGTGGTGTGATTCTGCTTAGCTTCCCATCCTCCTCTTCTGTTGCCTTAAACATGGAGAAGTGTTGCTCTTCCGCTACTGTCCACGACATCTCTCTTGGTTTATTAATTTTAATCTTTTGAGAGTTAATAATAAGACAGCAGATTCAAATACTTGGTTTAACTAAAATAAAAACTGGAACACTGTGAAATATAGGTGCAGTTCCTTGGAGAGCTAATGAGAAGTTTGAGTGATAAATGTCCTGAGTAAGTGAAAACTGAGGCACTTGTTTGAGCTCTCAGTGGGAGTAAATACCATACCATCATACTCTGAACCACAATGCAAAGCAGAAAATGAGAGCGGTCAGTGTTACTTTTTCCACAGAGGCTTACTGGGAAATGGAAAGCTGATTCACACAACAATGGAAAAACATCAGTACTGCAAAGGCCAACTCACACATTAAGACTTAAATAGAGTGAAGATAACAGGTAATGATGTTTTAGCTTTCCTTACATAGCGGAAGGGGAGAAGCTAGGCTCTAATGGCAATACAAATGTATAGCCTGAATGCACTGTAAGTCACTTTGGATAAAAGCGTCTGCTAAATGCATAAATGTAAATGTAATGGGGGATGAGAAAATAACCTTTATAATAACCTAAAATTAAATCACTAGATGGTAGAATTCATAGTGCACAGTGTAAGTGCATGCATTTAATGTATTTTGGGACAACTTATGTCACATAGCTTGCTAATACGAGGAAAGGTAGAGCATAGAGGCTTCTGATAGGCTAAAAAGACTGTGGACTTCTATTGCTGGCACATATGTGTGATTTCAAATATATCTGTCAGATAATAGTAACATTTCATGTGTGGTATTCCCAAATATAGAGTACCTTTACATTATACAGCTTACATTTGACTATTTTTATTATATAAAATAAGAAAATACAAAAAAATTAATGTAACTTCTATCTAAACAGGCAGCATCACAAGCACTTAGCATACTTCTCTGTGTGCCTGAATAAATGTTCAGGTTAAAAAAGAAAACACTGTTGTTCTCTTCACTCACACATAATAAACTGTGGGAAAACAGTGGCTATTTCAGGAGTGGTTTAATCTCTTGTCCTTTTAAAGATACAATGCTCACCAAAAACTATAAATAGCTTTCATACCAGCGTGAGGGGCTGGTTAATGACCAAAGATATCAAGAGGTTCAGGGACTGTAATGCCAAAATAAAAACACTGGCGCCAATCTCAACACATTTTTTTATAAACGGTGTATGTTGGCAAAGCTGAAGGAATGATAACTATCTATGTAAATTCAAATAGGAAACAAAAACAAATGCTGAACACCGCAATGGATACATAAACTGTGTTATTGTGTCCTGCAGATAATATTACGCCGCACTACTCAAAGTTGTCTGTATGAGTAAAAGCATCTGTCTGGAAATCTGCTAGAACAGCCTCACACATGTCAAGGCTGCGACAAGGCTGACACATTCTGTCAATGTTCACCCTCTGCTGGCATAAAAGCGTTATTGCAAATTGCACAGATATTGCGATGTTCACCCCAGAAAGAAAATACTATCTACACATCCTAATGTTGTTTCAAACCCATATCCCTTTCTTTAATTATTTCCTTGTTTCCTTCATTGTGACCATATCTCGTTAAGCATTATATATATATATATATATATACATGTGTGTGTGTGCGTGTGTGTGTATACACATACAGTATCTCACAGAAGGGAGATCACACCTCACATTTTTGTAAATATTTTATTATATATTTTCATGTGACAACACTGAAGAAATGACACTTTGCCACAATGTAAAGTTGTGAGTGCACAGCTTGTATCACAGAGTAAATTTGCTGTCTCTTCAAAATAACTCAACACACAGCCATTCATGTCTAAATCGCTGGCCACAAAAGTGAGTACACCCCTAAGTGAAAATGTCCAAATGGGCCCAATTAGCCATTTTATCTCCCCGGTGTCATGTGACTCGTTAATTTTACAAGGTCTCAGGTGTGAATGGGGAGCAGGTGTGTTAAATTTGGTGTTATCGCTCTCACTCTCTCATACTGGCCACTGGAAGTTCAACATGGCAACTCATGGCAAAGAACTCTCTGTGGATCTGAAAAAAAGAGTTGTTGCTCTACATAAAGATGGCGTAGGCTATAAGAAGATTGCCAAGACCCTGAAACTGAGCTGCAGCACGGTAGTAGCCAAGACCATACAGCGGTTTAACAGGACAGGTTCCACTCAGAACAGGCCTTGCCGTGGTTGACCAAAGAAGTTGAATGCACATGCTCAGCTTCATATCCAGAGGTTGTGTTTGGGAAATAGACATATGAGTGCTGCCAGCATTGCTCTAGAGGTTGAAAGGGTGGGAGATCAGCCTGTCTGGGGCTGCATAAGTGCTGCCGACATGTACTGTGACATACTGAAGCAGAGCATGATCCCCTCCCTTCGGAGACTGGGTTACATGGCAGTATTCCAACATGATAATGACGACTGCCTTGCTAAAGAAGTTGAGGGTAAAGGTGATGGACTGCCCAAGAATGTCTCCAGACCGAAACACTATTAAGCATCAGTGGGGCATTCTCAAACGGAAGGTGGAGGAGTGCAAGGTCTCTAACTTCCACCAGCTCTGTGATGTCGTCATGGAGGAGTGGAAGAGGACTCCAGTGGCAACCTGTGAAGCTCTGGTGAACTCCATGTCCAAGAGAGTTAAGGCAGTGCTGGAAAATAATGGTGGCCACACAAAATATTGACACTTTGGGCCCAATTTGGACATTTTCACTTAGGGGTGTACTCACTTTTGTGGCCAGCGATTTTTACATTAATGGCTGTGTGTTGAGTTATTTGGAGGGGACAGCAAATTTACACTGTTATACAAGCTGTACACTCACTACTTTACATTGTAGCAAAGTGTCATTTCTTTAGTGTTGTCTCATGAAAATATATAATAAAATATTTACAAAAATGTAAGGGTGTTGGCTGAGTGTAAACTCTGTGTTTTTTTTATTAAGTCTGTATTTATTTTATCATAAATACAGAAAAAACTGTAATCTTATGAAATATGTTTGTAATTTAAAATAACAGTTCTCTATTTTAATATACTTAAAAATTGTATTTATTCTTTAGAAGCAAAGCTGAATTTTCAGCATCATTACTCCACTCTTCAGCGTCACATGATTCTTCAGAAATAATTATAATATGCTGAATTATCGTCAATGTTGGAAACAGTTGTGCTGCATAATATGTTTGGGACCTGTGATACTTTTTCAGGATTCTTTTGATAAATAATAATTTAAAAAAAACAGTGCTTATTCACAATAGAAATTGTATGTTACAATATATACACTACTATTAAAAAAATATATTTGTAAAAAATAAATTAATATTTTTATTATGCAAGGACGTGTTAAATGGATAAAACGTGTTAGTGAAGATTTATATTGTTAGAAAAGATTTCTGCTTTGAATAAATGCTGTTGTTTTTTTACTTGTATTCGGAACCAGAACGGAACTTGTCGAAACAAGTCTTTTATTTTGAAAGGCACCTCAGGCCGCCATCATCATCACGTAAGAGTGCGTCGCTGTCAGTGTTGGATCAGGTAACTTTACAACAGCTTTTCAAATCATTTACTTTAATGCACATGTATTACTTATATACACATGTATATACTTTATTATACTTTGTATAGTTTTGAACGCATGCAGTAGTTTACGCCCAGCAGAGATGTTTACTTATGAATTAAGTGCAGTATGTAGTGTTTATCAAGCACTATTTGCATGACATTTCGATATAGCAGACAATCTAAGTTATGCATTTACTTTAACTCACAGACCACACGAAGTGCTTCATCTTGCGCTTTTTTAAATACACGAGGTACGTTTTCCCAGTGGCTCAGTTGCTCTGACAACATGGGAAGCCGTTAAGTGTTTATGCTGGAGTAGTTCTGTTTCTACAACACAGAGTGAATCACTGGAGACCAGCCTGAGCTTCACATCTAATCACTTGAGAGCAGAGGAGAAAACAAGGGCTCTTGTGCTGCACATGTAGTGATTAGATGCTTTGTTCGTGCTAACTAGGCTCTAACAAATGATGTAAAACAGTCTGCCCTGATGAGATGTGGCTGCATCTCTTGACTTTGGTTGGCTGAAGTGGAGTCATTTGTGTTGATTGAGATCTTTGTCGTTTTTTTAGAGCTCTTTTGATGTTGTAGGGGTTTCTGGGGGAGGTATAAAATCTCTTGCTTTTGTTTCCTCACTCTTTTTTTCTGCTATGGAGCAGATGAACTCTCCAGCTTTAGGGCTGTCATCTGCCCTCTTCCCAAACCTGGAGCTGGTAGGAGGAGGTGGGAAAGCCACAGTCCTCCTGAGCGGCTCTACAGGACTCACCAGCTCTGATATGGAGCTCCAGAAGATGCTTATTGATGAGAGAATGCGCTGTGAGAACCACAAGACCAACTATCAGACCTTGAAAGTGGAGCACACCAGGTGAGTGAATACTGCATATGTATACTGTAAGATATCTGGTAAAACTTAAACGTGAAGCTCAACAAGTGTTTGTGTGTGTGCAGACTGCAGGATGAACACACGCGGGCGCAGAGTGAACTGAAACGCCTGCTCGGTGATCGCCAGGTCGCTCAGGAGAAACAGCAGTTGCTGCTGGCCGAGCTCAGAGGAGAAGTGCTGGATAAAACACGTGAGCTGGAGGAGCTCAGGCTGCAGGTACACATAGTCTTGTATTTACATACATGGGCAACACGTATAGTAACTTTGATTATTTACTTTAAGTTATTGCATTGTGTCATTTATATAAGTATTATATAAAACACTAGTTGTACATGCCAGTTGCTACTTGTTAATATTTAAGAATACTTATACTAGTTGTCCATATATTCAGAGTTTCAATAAATTTGTAATGATTTGATTATTATTGCACATTCAAAAAATGATGATAAAAGTTAAATGTTTGGACACCTCATTTTTTATTATGACTATTTGTCACATTTTGGAGCAATAGTGAATTTAATCCAAACTGGGAAATAACAACACAACTGGAAATATTGGGATTAGGAAAAATATAAAAATCGTATGTTTAACATTCTCACCATGTCACCACACTTTGTCAAGATTTTTTTAAATTACCAAACAAAAAAAGGGTTTTAATTTATTTATATGCACAGACAAAATTGAAATCAAGAAAACCAGGATTTTTATAAATGCATATAGAGCTTTTTTTTAAGTAATACATATTTAGTATAAACCTTTTTTTTAAGTATTTATTTATAAAAAAAAAACAGATTTTGGCTAGCTTTTTTATTTAATCAGTTATATATTATCAGTTTCATTTTGAGTTTGACATTTTTTTTATTAAATTTTAAAAAATTATATTAAACATTTGATTTCTGTTTTAGTCATTTTAGTACTTAATTTCAGTTGCCACAACCATATTTCTATTTTTTAAGTTTACATTTTTCACCTAATATTTATATTTTGTTCTATTTCAGTTCTATTGCAAGTACCTACATTTTTTTTATAGTTTTAGTTAGCAGTAACAACACCAATATGAATATATCTTGGTGCTGCAGAGATAAGAAAACATAAGTGTCTTAGTAAGCTCGAATTAGACACTTTTGTTTTGTGCTGATCATGTGTTTAAGGTGCTGACCCCTCAGCGGCTGGAGCTCTTGAAAGCACAGGTGCAGCAGGAGTTGGAGGCTCCCATCAGAGAACGCTTCAACAAACTGCAGGAGGTAAAAGACGCCCCTCTACACCAGCTGACTCGTACTCCACAACTATTAACTCCTGTTCCCATGACAGCCACTGGAGTACATGCTATAGCCAGAATACACTTGAAATGTGTAAAATGTCCTGCTTTATTTCTCTCTGTGACAGGAAGCAGAGAATTACAGGTCTGAGTATAATAAGCTCCGTTATGACCTCACTTTTCTCAAGTCGGAGTTTGATCACCAGAAAGAGGAGCACGTCCGAGTCCTTGAGGAGAGACAGATACGGCATGAAGCTGATGTATGTTTTATCATTTTGAATAGAATATTGACCAAGCAGTGTCTCTTTATAAAGGAGTGTTATATATGTGATTGTGCAGGTGGCCCGACTTGAGCGTGATAAGGAAGATCTGGCTGCTCAGCTACAGAGCGGAGACCCGGCACGGGACGGGAAGCGTGTTGAAGCCCTGCTGAGGGAGAAAGCTCAACTCCACCAGCGGCTCAAAGGACTGGAGGCAGAGGTCACTGAACTCAGGGCGGAGAGAAATAACTCAGGTGCTCAGGCTGAAAATGTGCAGCGGATCCAGATCCGACAGCTGGCTGAATCCCAGGCTGCAGTAAAAGCAGCTGGAGGTGAGCGGATAAAAGTGAAGAGTTTAATCACATTTAAATTTTTTATGTTATATTATGTATGTTATTATATATTATTTTATAAAATAATAATATAAAAAATCTGATTTTTATTAAGATGTTTTAAGGCCTTTTTCTCTCTCTCCCCCTGTTGGTGTTCAGGCAGAGAAGCAGTCGATTCGTATGCAGTTGGACCGGACAGAAAGTGAACTCCGTCTATCTCAGGAACAAAACACACTCCTCACAGGCAAACTGCACAAAGCCGAAAGAGAGATCAATTCACTCAACAGTCAGGTGCGTGAAAACAGCCTGAGTGACGAGTCAGATTTTATGTCCACATGCGTGATATCTGTAGTAATATATCCTGTCAATTGTGTGTGTTTATTGGCTAGATTGAAGAGATGAAGCACACGCATAAGCTGGATTTGAGTAACGTAAAACTAGAGTGTGTCAGAGCCAAAGGAGAACTAGAAAGAGACCGAGATATGCTACAGTGCCAAGTAGAGGGTAATCATCTTGTCTTTCTTTCATTTACTTTCTCTGTACCTGTTTTACAATAATAACAGTGTCTTTCTCTCTCTCAGGTCTGCAGTCAGATATTGAGGTCCTGACGTCAGCATTGGAGAGAAATAAAGAGTTGATATCTGAAAAAGAGCGTGAGATGGTGCGTAGGGTCCAGGCAGCAAGAGAGGAGGAGATAAACAAGATGGCTGCGCTTCAGGAAGAAAAGTAAGCACTGTTATTAATATCAGATGAGGAACTGATTCAAAGCTTACATTAAAATGAATTTATTTTATTTTCACCAGGCTGGAGCTAGAGACTCGTTTATCTGAGCTTGAACAGCAGAGAGCTCTTCAGGAGGCATCAGGGAACTCTCAGAAAGAAGAGTGGGAAGAGCGTCTCCGTGCCGCACAGTTGGGCGAAGAGTCTGTCCGTAAGGAACTGCAAAACCTGAGGCAAGCTTCTTCAGGGTCATATATTTCTGTTTAATGTCCACATGAAATCAAAACTGACCATCCTTCCTGATCTTGTTGGAAAAATTAAGTTGAATCATTCACAATAATATTTATTTTCTGTTGATCTTGAGTGACAAGAAATTATTAAATGCTCAGTTGCTGTATACAGTAAGATAGTATAATGTTCAACCCCTGTTTGATTTATTGTATGAATGCTTGTGATACAGAGTCAAAATTCAGCAGTATGGCCAACAGCTGGAAGAGTTAGAGACCTTAAGAGCAGAAAACGCAGACCTGAGACGAGTAAGCACTGCAAAATAAGTGAAATTACTGTTGAATGCACATAATATAGAGATGGAAGTTATGACGTATCATATAACTCAAATAACTTGTTTTGTAAATTGTTTATCAGCAAAACGCTGAGCTGAATCTACAGATAGGAACACTGTCTCACTCTGAGAGTGAGCTCTTGGACACTAACAGCAGACTGAGAGAAAGTCTAGAGGGAGTGAGAGAGGACCTACGGAGCGCACGCACACAAATGGAACGGACCCAACAGGAAGCCGAGAGGTACGCCTTATCGTAACCAGGATACTAGAATTACTGTCAAATGAGAACCAAAAATATTTCTTAGAATGCTGACAGCTTGCTGAGCGAGCGTCAAAACGTGCCATTTAGCACTTCTTCAGATTAGAGGCTTGAGAGTTGATTGGTAAGATGAAATGCTGGTTTCAAAGCAAGATTCAACTTGTATAAAAGTGTTTGATAGACATTTTACCCTTCAATTACAAATATGGGTGATTGGTTTATAATGTATATATATATTAGATCTCTTTTTTTGTCCTGACAGCTATATTAAATAAACCCATATCATCATATGTGAATATATCAGAGGCATGGCCTAATAATTAGCTAATATTACTCACATTGATCTTTGGTGCTCATATGGGTGATGTAACTCAAATCTAGCTAGTGATATTTTCTGATTTCCATTTCCTGTTCACTTTCTAAACATGTCAACTTCTTCTATTTTTATCTATATATTATAGAAAAAATATAGATTTTTTTCTTTCTGTACGCAAATTATCCCGTTTGTATATCACTATCTCCTTTATTATAATTAATAATTAATCTCATTTTTATGATTAATAGTTAATACAATTTTACTGTTCTTCCCATGAAAATAGCCTAAAAATTGTAACAATGTAGTCAACAGCGAATAGTTCAATAAAATGAAGTGAAATGTCAATATTGTATTGTCAGGTTGGTGGAGGAAAGGCGGGTGGAATGGTTGGAGGAGAAGCACAAACTGCTGGAAAAAGAAGCAGAACTACGGGAGAAATACAGCCAGGCCAAAGAGCGCCTGCAGAGGGCAGCATTTGCACAGAAAAAAGTATTGCCTAAATTCTACAAACTTGTTTTTGGAAAATGAACGGTTGGCAGTTTGCTGATACTTTGATTATCTTGATTGGTATTTTTATAGTGCATTGTATTTTTTGTCACGACAATTGTTATTATTAAAGGTGCATTATTGGTCTCTTTTGTTACCCAGAGGAAAACCATGACAGAAGTGAAAGAAAACAAACTCCAAGACAAGATTCAGCTCCTAGAAGCCAAGATAGAAGAACTTGAAATTGGAGCAAAGTACTTCTGTCTTCAGTTTATAACACTATCAGTGGACTAAAGTATGTATGTGTTTTAAAATAATGTTTTTTTTATTTCTGTGTGTGTGTTCAGGAAATCCTCATACTCTGAAGAACATGCTCAGCTCAGCAAGCGTCTGAAGGAGCTGCAGAGGAGACACAATGAGTTCCGTCGTCTTTTGCTGGGCAACCAAATGACCTCCTCTACTCCTCTGGCCCAATCCCTCCTCATCCCAGCAGAGTCCATCTTCTCAAACATACAGGTGTCTGCAAACATCCCATCTACAGTGTACAATATTCTCTTGTCAGCCATAACAAAACCCAGGATATAAATCTGCAACTTTCCCATCCTCTTCTCTCTCTTTCTCCCCTCTTCACCCCACTCATCTGTTTCTGTGTTTCCTCTCTCAGGAGGATCAGCACCAGAGGGAGTTATCTGTGCTGCGGAGACGATTGGAAGAGTTGGAAAACAGCCAGCAACAGCAGCTGGAAGAGCTGGCTGCTCCTCTAGACAGAGACAGAGAGAGACTCTCAAGCCCACGGGACGCGCTTCCAGACCTTTCTTAACCACTACCTGTGTGACTGTTCACCATGTGCCAAAAACTGAACATACTGTGACATTTTGAGCTGTTTTCTTTTAAATGACTCCTGGTGCTTTGCAACAGAAAGTTCGGAGATGTTTTAAGAAAAACCTGTTGCATTATTTATTAATTATTTGTTTGGTGGTATATTCTAATGGAGGGACAGGGCGTCTAAAGTTTACATAAATTGTTGGTTTGTGTTACAGGGTTTTTGTTGTACACATTGAAAATGGTCTGTAACATGTTTTAAACCACGTTTTATGAGTCCAAATGGGAGACGGCAGCTTTTCATCGAATTAAACTGTAATTTGTCTCATTAATTTTCTATAGGGATGACATAGTGCATGGGTAGTGGATTTTATGATGAATAATACTGATTTTACACTGTTGAACTTCTTTAAAAGCACATTTAATAAAGAACATTGTGTCCTCTCATTTTATAATTGTTTACTTGTGATCGAATAATTTAACGTAACAGCTCAACAAATTGTCTGCCAAAAAAATGCAGTAAAAAAGTGTCAATTGAAGCGGTAGGCAACAATAGAAAGATACATTTATTTATAAAGTTAATATTTGATGTAGTCGAGTCTATAGCTGTGTCTGAAAACCTTGTGAGCGTACTAGGGCTCAAAAGTGCTCTTAAACTGATCTTGTGAGAAAACATCTATTTAACTTTTTGGCGAACTTATACGATTTGACTCCTATAAAAACTTAGGATAGCCTTTAAATAAACATGGGGTCCTAAACCTAACCGTAGCATGAAAGCAAATCGTTCGAAAACGTACAAATGAAGTCGTACTGAAACGTTAGTCACGTTGCTTTAATTGCGCGTGTTGGCACGTACCTTGAAGGCAATAAGTGTTGCTTATGCGGCATGCCTTAGTTTACAAAAATCTTAATTATTATTTGCGTATATTCAAACATTAAAACTCAAAATCCTGCACCTGATGCCCAAAAGCTCTGTTTACGTCTATAGTGTCCCAACATGTTGCTTTGTTTGGCATTATAGACTTGCGCAGTATATTGCTGACTCGGACCGATATGCTGTTGAGGTAGGCAGCTCGCATCGCTTTGAGACACTTGCCCGGACAGTGGCGCTCACTCCTCCTCCTCCTGCGCATCTTCTGAGGCGTTAGGAAACTTACTTCTTTCTATCTGTCATACAGTCATGAACTGGATACTGCTTCTGTTGTGTAGTGTGTGTTTACTGGTCCTAAGTGAGGACGCGTTCGTTCATGGGAAGCGCAACGCGAGGACAGTGACTTTCTCTCGGACTCCACGCGGTCACTCGAGACACAGACGGGACACCTGGTCTGAACAAGAGCTTTTCACAGCATGCAAGTCTCCACTGTCACCCAAAAACCAAGAGCTTCTGCTCAGCCACACACACGAGGTGAGAACGAGATGCTGAAGTTCCCTCAATCCGAATAACTTTTTACTGTGGCGTTTTACTTTTAACATTGAGATAAATGTCAAAAGGTGACTGAATTTACCTGAATGTTATAGTGACAACGGTTATAGTCGTACTAAAAGTATCTCTGTATTTACTAACGGTCAGATATATAATAATAATAATCATAACAATAATATTAAAGTCCTATAGGTTTGGAACAACACTAGGAAGAGTTTGTGTGTGTGTGTGTGTGTGTGTGGGTGAGAGAGAGAGAGAGAGAGAGAGAGAGAGAGAGAGAGAGAGAGAGAGAAGAGAGAGAAAGAGAGAGAGAGAGAGTGAGAGAGAGAGAGAACGATTACTTTAAAAGACAGCCAGAACAGGAAAGTCCACTTCCATCAGTATATGTGCAACTCTGTCCTCTGGTCTTTTTCTAGACGGGGTTTCATGGTGATGATGGATCCAGTTTTACCCTCACGTGGGTTGGAGAAGGAACGGGGGTTAGTCAGTCTTGCCAAATCATCTAAAGATTACTAATCATTATCTCATATAAATGTTCTGTTTTAAGGTTATTGTCTTGAAAATTTGGATGAACAATATAGTTTCCATTCATAATCAGTCTTGTTTTAAAGGTTTTATATATTATTTCATCTATATAAATTATGCAGGGGTAGTGTGAACCCTTTTTCTGTCCATCTCAGGTAATCCTGGTTCTTTCCACACTCAGCGCTCCGTCGGACTCATTTTATGAAGGTGGTTCATCGCGCCTTTATAGGAGGTCTGTGCTGCAATTTGTACCTAAATAACATATAGACCAGAGGTGCTCAATCCCGTTCCTGCAGACTTCACTTCCAGCTCTGCTCTAAAACATAGCTGTCTGTAATTATCAAGTGCTCATGAAGAGCTTCATTAGCTGGTTCAGTTGTGTTTGATCAGGGTTGGAGCTGAACTTTGCAGGACAACAGATCCCCGGAGCAGGACTGGGCACCCCTAACGTAGACCAATGTGGCCAATTCAGGCTTTTACTCGGCCACAGATATCAATCTCAAAACAGTCAAAAATCGTTTCTTTACTTATTTACTATCTTTTTATAGCGAAGACTATGGAAAATCTTTTCATGATGTCTCCCGTGCCATTAACAACACATTTATAAAGAAGGACTTTGGGATAAGTGCTGGACCTGGGAATCCTCAACAGGTAAATAAAGTCTGAAGTAATGGCTTTATCTCTGAGAAAAGTCAGAGATACAAGTCAACTTGTCTTAGCTAATTCTGATAACTAATAATAATATTAGAAATAGCATGACCTTTTTCACTTTGTCATTGTATGTAGTTGTCAATATGTGACAGTATTTTACATTCTGACACCACAGAGATTCTGTCCAAACAGAAGAGGCCATGACATTTACAATTGTCTCAAGACAACTCAGGGCTTTAACAGGCATTGCTAATGACAGCAGCCGCTTTGTGTTAAAACCCAGCATGAAACCACACTTTTTTTATTTTGTACTTCCTCAGAAGTGGGGTTGTGTGAACTGAAGCTAATATACCGCTGTTCTTTGGAACTAACTTTGTCATCATCTAAAAAAAACTACATTGTAATTTCTTTCTTTATTGTTTTATAAGTCTATTATATATCACTTGTGTCACCATTACAGGTGATTCTAACAGCCAACCTGCCTTTCACTGAAACCCCAGGAGGAGTTATTTTTATGTCAATGGATGCTGGTGTGACGTTCAGATCAGTGCAGCTTCCATTCCATCCAGCACAGGCCATTCAGTTCCACTACCAGGACCCCAAATACCTTGTGGTCATCAGCATTGATGTGAGTAAGGTTTTGTGAGCTGATTCAGGGTTCTGCCCACCCTCTTATTGTATTTTGACTGGTTGACACTTAAGATGTCTCTCTCTTCAGGATGGGCTATGGCTCTCACGAGACTTTGGGAACAGTTGGTCTAAAGTTCACGAAGAAGTTCGCACGTTCACATGGTGAGAACAATAACAGGGTGACATGAGTAACTGAACAAGAAACTAAACATTTAGGATGTCTGTGTATTTGAATATTTAGATTTTTTTATATATTTTTTATAACTTTTTTCAATCAGACATAGAGAAACGTCACCTGATTAAAAAAATAATTTCTGTAAGTAAAATATTGTTGTTGTTTTTTTTAATTCCTTTCAAGGGGATCTGGAATCACTCTTTTCTTCAGTTCCAGCCCAAAAGGAACTGGTGCGTGATTTCAACTACGTTTTATTCATTAAATAACATTAAAGGAATCATTAGACATTAATAACATATTCTTTGAGATACATTTTCATGTACAACTTGTCTATTCAAATTAATGCTTATCAATGAAATGGTAATTGGGTTTGAACCAGTGGAGGCAGCAAGACGAGGCGAGCTCATTCTCAGACGGACGCAGGATTTCGGCAAAAATTTCACCACCATCGCCAACAACATCTTCTCCTTCGGATACATCGGTGGCTTCCTGTTTACCTCTGTCATGGAAAAACTGGTGTGGAACTCAGACAACATGCACACTCAAGCATATGTTCACCCACATGAACACACACCATGTTGCCCACACTTTTAATTCCCCCTCCTGTAAGAATCATCAAAGCATGCTTGATTTATGACATGTTGTGTTTGCAGGGCTCTCCCCGTGTCATCTATGTGTCCTCAGACCAGGGTGACCATTTCAGAAAAGCTCAGCTACCGTCAGCAACTACAGAGCAGGTGTGAAAACCGTACTAATAAAAAACGAATTAATGTATTCCTTTTCATTAGTTACTTTTAATAAATTTTTTATATTCCATAATTTTGATTCAAAGTATTTTTATTAACTGATATGATTAAATGTATTTATTTTTGTATTTCTTAATACACACAAGTTTGAACACACTTAATAATAAAACTGATAAATGTATTTAAAATATATATAATATAATTTATATATAAATAAAAATATAATAAATACATATTTGACTACTTTTATATTAATATAATGTAATAAATAGAATTAAATAATTACTAACATAATATAAATATTATAATAATGTATTACTTTATTGTTAATTCATATAATACAATTTATTTATTTTGTATTAATATTTTACTTTCATAAATATGTTTGGTCAAATGTATGAGAGCTGTAACTCCCCCTTTCAAGTTAGTCCTGCTGATTTGGCAGAAAAAACCTGTCACAACCTTAGACGTGACTGTGTGCAACTGTTTGACTCACTCTTGATGTCTGTTTGCAGTTCTACTCTGTTCTGGACGGTGACGAGGACATGATCTTCATGCATGTGGACAACCCTGGAGGTGCCGTTTCATGCTTTTTAACTTCCTTCTCTATCCTGTGAGAGGTGTAAAAGAAAAGTATCAGTATTATTTAACAGCTCAACCACTGTTGCTGTCAGTTTAACAGTGTGGAGACTGGTCTTGTCAAGCAAGTTTTACTTTGTGCTGACATATCATAAAATGTCTCTGCACAAAATGCTAGACTCTTTTGGGTCAGCGTGTACGCTATTCATCTTCGAGTCTGGAGGTCTTTGTGCTGTGACGATCACTGGAAACAGATAAGAGTGAGGATGGTGTAGTCTTTCAGTTAGGCCTTGGAGGTTACACACAAATACACCCATCATTGTATTTACATGTATGTATCACATACATTCCATGGCTGATGTGAAGAGTTATCTTATTTCCCATCATGCCTATTACATGTAGATCTGTTTCTCATTGGATGTTCGATTCCCTCGTGTGACTAATAATGGCTTACGGCTGATCTCTTATCTCGTCTGAGAGTAAGCTGTGTCAGCGGAGTGTTTGTATGTGATGTGATCTCACATGCTTACAGAAGACACATATTTTGGGACAATCTACACCTCTGATGACCGTGGAATCCTGTATTCTAAGTCTCTGGAGCGCCACCTGTTTGGTGGGGAGGGGAAGAGTGATTTCACAAACGTTACATCTTTGAGAGGGGTCTATCTCACCAACATACTGGAGGAGGGTATGAACACTTGTTTCATGTGATTTAGTTTGTCTTAAAGGTTGCCCAAAGGGTTAGTTCACCCAGAAATGAAAATTCTGTCATTAATTACTAACCCTAATGTCGTTCCAAACCCATAAGACCTCCGTTCACGTTCAGAGCACAAATTAAGATATTTTTGATGAAATCCGAGAGCTTTCTGATCCGGCATAGACAGCAACGCAACTGACATGCTCAGAAGACGTTAAAATAGTCCATGTGAGATCTGTGGTTCAACCGTAATGTTATGAAGCTATGAGATTACCTTTTGTGAACAAAGAAAACTAAAATAACAACTTCCATGGTTTCTTCTCTTCCTGGTCAGTCTCCGCAGCCATTTATGAGTACCATGATGCATACATGTGCATTCCTCTAATTGTAAAAAAGGCACAATAGAGCTCCTGCAGTCACGTGACCCATTCTGTTTACACCCCCATGCTGGCAGGCAAGAACAACCGGGTGCGAATATGAAATGAATGGCGCCAGCATAAGTTTCAAGGCAACAGAGTTCACTGCGCACTTTAATTAAAGTTAAAGAAATAGACCTGTACATAGCAAAACTTAATAGATTAAACATAACAGATCCCTATAATCCCCTCGGGGTGCTTTTAACGTGTATTAATATATGAACGGATAGATTTCCTGACCTGCAATATCCTGAACTACCTCATCAACTTTCCCTTCTAACGTTACTCCGGAGACTCTTTAAAAAGCCTACAAAAGCCTGCAGGGTACAAATGGACGTAATCTAATTTTTTGATGAATACGCAGGAGCCTGCTAAAACCACTGACTGTAAAATATTTTCAATGGAAGGGTAAGTCAACTGTGTTGTTAGCTAAAGTAATCAACCCTAGCTGTCCTTGTAGGTAGTCAGCATAATTATATCACTGTGAGTACAGTAGACATCGTAAATGTCATGAAATCTTACCCGTTTAATCCCAAATGTTGCACGTTTGATTGCTGTGAACCATTTTATTTGTCTATCGAATACGGTAAAATTATTTCCCCTTTGCTTTATGGGACAAGTGTGTACATAGGAAAATGCATATTCTCAATTAAAGATAATGTATAGATTTAATATGGGCTGCTTTTGGTGCTGGACTCTTTTTTTTATTGGTCATTTTATGTGTTTTACGAATAAGGTAGGCTACAACTTTAAGAAGCTTACTTAAATGGAAAATGTTTTTTCTCTATTTTGTAGTGAAAGATGGTTTCCCATATTGATCACGTCTTGGCTAGATTGCATGTTTTCTTGCGCATCTGGATGTTGGACTCATGAAAAATAATCACGTTGTTTGTATTTGCCAAAATAGAAATGTACTATAGTCAAAACACGGACTGGATTGGCAGTATTAGTGCGAGCGCTGCTTATTGTGAAGCGGGAGCGGCCAGCCAGCAGATGAGCCTTCCTTGAACAGTTATGTTCAGGACTTTCTAATTGACTTAACGAATACTGCGTGAGGGGGGCGAGAAACTGGCCAAGGGAGGTCACGTACGGGACAAATAAATTAAGCCCAACATATGGGACGTCCTGCTAATACGGCTTTCCCCTGCATGTTCTGGCATCCTGGCGCACAGCAGCTGTCCACCATGTTAAAATTGTGTACGTTTTGTAAAGTCTAAATAGTCTGGTTTTAAATTATTGTTCCACAACTGTCGATACCAATGCTACGGCCGCTCTAGCGCTCTCCTGGTTGCCTGCCAAAATGTCAGAGTGTAGATTGCGTGACGTCAACCGCAGGAGCTCTATAGAAGAAATTGTTGAATAAAGTCATTATTTTTGTTTTCTTTCCACACAAATAGTATTCTTGTAGTTTCATAACATTACTGTTACGGGGCGACAGAGACATGAGACATGCGGATCCATTTGCAAAAGCTTTATTCAAGGGTGTGGTCATAAAACAGGCATCGGTCGACAACAACAACAACAGGAATAGTTCAGGCAAGACAAGAGAGCATCCAAAGAAAGGCATGAGTCAGTCGACGGTGAATGGAATCCTGAGGGTGAGGCAAACAGGAATCCACAAGATGAGCTAGAGTCCAGGCGAGGTGCAAACACAGTCCGAAAAAGCAAGGCAAAGGGTAATTCCAAAACAGGCTATAAACTTCAGGGCAGGTGGAGATCAGATGAAATGAGAAAACAGGCAAAGACCGAGACACGGGTAAACAGACTAGGAACAAGGCTAAACTAGACACTGGAAACTGGGAATAGGAATAGCTCCGTAAAGAAGCTATCGCTATATAGTGACAGATGCTAAACAGTTTGAGAAGGATTTGAGTGGGTGTAATATAGTGTGTGTGTGTGATTGGCTACAGCTGTGTGCAATCAGGGCAATGGATGATGGGAAATGCAGTCCAGGGTAACGTGAAACAGTCTTTGTAGTGTGAGAGTCAATATAATGGAAAGGCGACATCTGGTGGCAATCGGACGGAAATCCACAGACCGGATTCGTGACAATTACGGAGAGGCAGTTTTAACATTACGTGACATGACATCTGACGCACGGACGCCATGACATCTGACGCACAGACGCCATGACACATGCCAAACCTGTGACATCTGACGCACTACATGCCAAACCTGTGACATCTGACGCACAGACGCCATGGCACATGCCAAACCTGTGACATAAACCTGTGACATTGTCACTCTGCGTGTCGCACCTTCGGTAGTGACTGACACCTGCCCCTAGGTACCGCTGCTTAATGTAGATTGCGTGACACGAGCACATCAGCACGATATTGATTTAATTAACAGTATGTTGCGGTCAAGTATACGATTTATTGCATCGCGAAATTCATTTGTACAACAAATATTCCTCTGTTAAGATTAAAATGTGTCTAATGCCCCTTAATGTGTATTTTGTCATTGTAAGTTTATTTACAGTAGCCTGCTTTGTACAATAGTGTAACGGGTGTATGCCAGTAAGGGCTATGTGTGAACCTCGCTCTCCTGACCTCAAAAAGAGGCGCTCTAGCGACTGTCACTGCAGGCTGTAGCCTTTGGCGTTCCTTGTTAGAGCGCCCGCCTCCCGCACCGGAATCCCGGGTTCGAATCCCGCTCGGAGCAAGAACGGGTTAGGATGGTGTGGGTCTGGGGGTGTCTGTTCAAATTGATTTTACATTCAAATACGTAAACAGGCATTTTTTTTCTGACACTTGCCTATCCGAGATTACATAAAAATATAATCTGTCACGAGAAAACTCCACAAGCCATTATAAAGTGATGTCTACTATTATAACGTGATTTATGAAACTTACACCAACCATTCAGAAGTGTTCCTGACCTTGACACAGGCTTTTCACAATGCAATGCAGATTACGTGACATGACATCTGACGCACAGACGCCATGACACATGCCAAACCTGTGACATCTGACGCACCACATGCCAAACCTGTGACATAAACCTGTGACATCTGACGCACCACATGCCAAATCTGTGACATCTGACGCACCACATGCCAAACCTGTGACATAAACCTGTGACATCTGACGCATCACATGCCAAACCTGTGACATAAACCTGTGACATCTGACGCATCACATGCCAAACCTGTGACATAAACCTGTGACATCTGACGCACCACATGCCAAACCTGTGACATAAACCTGTGACATCTGACGCACCACATGCCAAACCTGTGACATCTGACGCACCACATGCCAAACCTGTGACATAAACCTGTGACATCTGACGCACCACATGCCAAACCTGTGACATAAACCTGTGACATCTGACGCACCACATGCCAAACCTGTGACATAAACCTGTGACATCTGATGCACCACATGCCAAACCTGTGACATAAACCTGTGACATCTGACGCACCACATGCCAAACCTGTGACATAAACCTGTGACATCTGATGCACCACATGCCAAACCTGTGACATAAACCTGTGACATCTGACGCACCACATGCCAAACCTGTGACATAAACCTGTGACATCTGACGCACCACATGCCAAACCTGTGACATAAACCTATGACATCTGACGCACCACATGCCAAACCTGTAACATAAACCTGTGACATCTGACGCACTACATGCCGAACCTGTGACATCTGACGCACTACATGCCGAACCTGTGACATCTGACGCATCACATGCCAAACCTGTGACATAAACCTGTGACATCTGACGCACTACATGCCAAACCTGTGACATAAACCTGTGACATCTGACGCACTACATGCCGAACCTGTGACATCTGACGCATCACATGCCAAACCTGTGACATAAACCTGTGACATCTGATGCACCACATGCCAAACCTGTGACATAAACCTGTGAAATCTGACGCACCACATGCCAAACCTGTGACATAAACCTGTGACATCTGATGCACCACATGCCAAACCTGTGACATAAACCTGTGACATCTGACGCACCACATGCCAAACCTGTGACATAAACCTGTGACATCTGACGCACTACATGCCAAACCTGTGACATCTGACGCACAGACGCTATGGCACATGCCAAACCTGTGACATAAACCTGTGACATTGTCACTCTGCGTGTCGCACCTTCGGTAGTGACTGACACCTGCCCCTAGGTGCCGCTGCTTAATGTAGATTGCGTGACACAAGCACGTCAGCACGATATTGATTTAATTAACAGTATGTTGCGGTCAAGTATACGATTTATTGCATCGCGAAATTCATTTGTACAACAAATATTCCTCTGTTAAGATTAAAATGTGTCTAATGCCCCTTAATGTGTATTTTGTCATTGTAAGTTTATTTACAGTAGCCTGCTTTGTACAAGAGTCATACATTCAAATACGTAAATAGGCATTTTTTTTCTGACACTTGCCTATCCGAGATTACATAAAAAATATAAACTGTCATATTTAGACAACTCCAGAAAAAATGCATGCTCATAATCTATATATTATGAGCATGCATTTCTTCTGGAGTTGTCTGAATGTTTTGTCAAAGCATTTGACTTTCTGCAGACAGGTTAATAAGTAGAAATGTTGTTTAAATAGCATCTAGACTTACATTATACGTTGCAGACTTAGGCTACACTGCATTGCATTGTGAAAAGCCTGTGTCAAGGTCAGGCACATTTCTGAATGGTTGGTGTAAGTTTCATAAATCACGTTATAATAGTAGACATCACTTTATAATGGCTTGTGGAGTTTTCTCGTGATAGATTATATTTTTTATGTAATCTCGGATAGGCAAGTGTCAGAAAAAAAATGCCTGTTTACGTATTTGAATGTATGACTCTTGTACAAAGCAGGCTACTGTAAATAAACTTACAATGACAAAATACACATTAAGGGGCATTAGACACATTTCAATCTTAACAGAGGAACATTTGTTGTACAAATGAATTTCGCGATGCAATAAATCGTATACTTGACCGCAACATACTGTTAATTAAATCAATATCGTGCTGACGTGCTTGTGTCACGCAATCTACATTAAGCAGCGGCACCTAGGGGCAGGTGTCAGTCACTACCGAAGGTGCGACATGCAGAGTGACAATGCCACAGGTTTATGTCACAGGTTTGGCATGTGCCATGGCGTCTGTGCGTCAGATGTCACAGGTTTGGCATGTGGTGCGTCAGATGTCACAGGTTTATGTCACAGGTTTGGCATGTGGTGCAAGATGTCACAGGTTTATGTCACATGTTTGGCATGTGATGCGTCAGATGTCACAGGTTTATGTCACAGGTTTGGCATGTGGTGCGTCAGATGTCACAGGTTTATGTCACAGGTTTGGCATGTGGTGCGTCAGATGTCACAGGTTTGGCATGTGTCATGGCGTCTGTGCATCAGATGTCATGTCACGTAATCTGCATTGCATTGTGAAAAGCCTGTGTCAAGGTCAGGCACACTTCTGAATGGTTGGTGTAAGTTTCATAAATCACGTTATAATAGTAGACATCACTTTGTAATGGCTTGTGGAGTTTTCTTGTGACAGATTATATTTTGTATGTAATGTCGGATAGGCAAGTGTCAGAAAAAAAGCCTATTTACGTATTTAAATGTAAAATCAATTTGAATGGACCCCCCCAGGTCCACACCATCCTAACCCGTTCTTGCTCCGAGCGGGATTCGAACCCGGGATTCCGGTGCGGGAGGCGGGCGCTCTAACAAGGAACGCCAAAGGCTACAGCCTGTAGTGACAGTCGCTAGAGCACCTCTTTTTGAGGTCAGGAGAGCGAGGTTCACACATAGCCCTTACTGGCATACACCCGTTACACTATTGTACAAAGCAGGCTACTGTAAATAAACTTACAATGACAAAATACACATTAAGGGGCATTAGACACATTTTAATCTTAACAGAGGAATATTTGTTGTACAAATGAATTTCGCGATGCAATAAATCGTATACTTGACCGCAACATACTGTTAATTAAATCAATATCGTGCTGACGTGCTCCTGTCACGCAATCTACATTAAGCAGCGGTACCTAGGGGCAGGTGTCAGTCACTACCGAAGGTGCGACACGCAGAGTGACAATGTCACAGGTTTATGTCACAGGTTTGGCATGTGCCATGGCGTCTGTGCGTCAGATGTCACAGGTTTGGCATGTGGTGCGTCAGATGTCACAGGTTTGGCATGTGTCATGGCGTCTGTGCGTCAGATGTCATGGCGTCCGTGCGTCAGATGTCATGTCACGTAATGTTAAAACTGCTGCTGCAATTACGGTTGAACCACTGATGTCACATAGACTATTTTAAAGAGGAGGTGCAATGCTGTTTCATGCATTCAGAGTTGTTTACACTGTTAAAGAGTTGGATTCTCATGCTAAGCATGGAAAAAGTTTCAAAAAACTGTTTGGACGTATAACCGAGTATTTCTGTGCCAAAAACCTCACTTCCAGGTTCGTACAAGTTTCGAAGAGTTTTTTTCGATAGTAGCTCTTGCTGATGTAAACAATGGTGGAACTCCTTATATGGGCATTTCTCCGGGAAGAACGCGCCTGTGCACGTATCGACTGGAGCGAGAGCGCTGCCATCAACATGCTTCATCCGGCTGCACGGGACTCGCTCAGAAAAGAATGTCTCTTAAGTGTGTTTTTGGTTGTGAGGGAAAGATAACCATGTTCAGCTTCCCGAAGAACCCAGCGTTACGTAAACAGTGGATACAGTTTTTTTTTTTTCGGGGCAGCAACGGAGTTTCTCAATTGTGTTTGTTGATGAACGTTATAAACAAGGCCAAGTTCGACGCTGGATTTGCACATTGTTTGATACTGAAAGATGGAGCGGTCTCAGCTATATTAGATCCCGGTCATGATTCAGAACTGCAGGCGGTAAGTGAAACGACATCAAATGTATGTTTGCTGGTGATCGCGCTCAAGTGCTCATCACTCTTTAGCTCCGCCCATTGCGCGCCACATCCAGGAGCTCAGCTTTTTTCGGAAAGAATTGTGAAGCTGTATCTTTCTTTTATAAATATATGATAAAACTAAAGACTTTTTGGAGATATGAAGGATGCAGTACTGCTCTATAGGTACTCAAGATTAACATGAGATTGGGTGAAACTGTGTGTGTTATGCCCCCTTTAACGATGTCCTTACTACCTTTCTGGGTCTTGAATATGTCAGTTACGTTGTGGTCAGAAAGATTTCCTCAAAAATATCTTAATTTGTGTTCCGAAGATGAACGAAGGTCTTACAGGTTTGGAACGAAATGAGGCTGAGTAATTAATGACAGAGTTTTCATTTTTGGGTAAACTATCCCTTTAAATCTATTCATTAGATAAATAGAATGTATTGTAAATGAATTTATTTTACAAACTTTCTGAAGCATCCATTTTTAAGTGGAATAGACTTTCAATGGAGGGACAAACCTCTCTAAAAAAGTTGTTTTTCAAAGATGAATGAATGTCTTATGGGTTTGAAAAATGACAGAATTCAAATTTTCAGATTAATTATCCCTTTAAGTGCCAAATGGCCAATCACGCTTGTATTTGTATCGTTTATATGTTATCACTAAAAGATGTCTTACTCCTCTTGGGCCGCAGATGGACGCATTCGTTCAGTCATTACATTCGACAAAGGTGGGCGATGGAGATTTCTGAAGAAGCCAGAGAACGTGAATTGTCCAGAAACCTCAAAAAAGGTAACAACTGAGGACTGAGTGATGAGAAATTGCATTTGATTAACGTTTCTATAAGTACAATTGTTTTTGCCATTCTGTTGATTTGTTTTCTGTTCAAACAGGAAGATGGGCAAGAACATATTGAAGATTTTAAAATTAGCCATCATTGGGAAAAAAATTCACGAAATGCCATTTTAAATTATTACATCTGCTAAAAAAAACGTTTATCAATACATTAGCACACAGATTAGCCCTTTAAGTTAAAAGACCAATTTTGATTTACTTCAAAGCAACGAAACAGAAGTAGCAACAGATCTTTTCCTCCATTTTGTGACATAGATCTGAGTATAACAGATTATTGAAAAAAAAACAAGGTTGTGACTTGGTTCTATACATAGGTTACTGATTGGATTGTGAGACGGAATGTATAATTTTTTTCATTTCACGGCAACTTTAAAAGTTACTGTAAATGCATGTGTGAGACTGTTTGCATTTTCTGTTCCAGTGTAACCTGCATATTCACGGAGAGCACAGTCACTTCAGTGGAATCACTCCCATGCTACCTCTCTCTGAACCTACCACCATTGGTCTGGTCATTGCCCATGGTACTAGCCCCTACCACCTATCTCCACAACTTAACATTCAAACTTATTCAAAATATACAAATATTAAATGTCAACGCAGGTAGTGTCGGTGACTCCATTTCAGCCGCTCGGCCGGATGTGTACGTGTCTGGGGACGGAGGTTACACCTGGTGGGGGACTCTGAGAGGACCTCACCACTACAGCATCCTGGACTCTGGAGGGCTTATAGTGGCTGTGGAGGCGCATAGAGACAGACAGATCAGCTCAATAAAGTAACACACTATCACTTGCTCTGCAGTAGTATTACATATTGTTCTCGTTCTGAAAGAACAAATGTGTAATTTGTGGTCACTGTCATATATGATTATGTGTGTATGAATGTTTTCAGGTTTTCCACAGATGAAGGACAGTGCTGGAAGATATTTAATTTCACAGACCACCCGATCTTCTTGGCAGGACTGGCATCCGAGCCAGGCACAAAGACAATGAATATCAGCATTTTTGGCTACCGCCCAGATGATGATGATCAGCCCATGTGGGTGGCTGTCACCATAGACTTTGAGCACCTGCTCACCAGAGAATGTAAGAAATGTTTAAAGAATCATGGGCAGAATTCAAATAGTAATACTCAAATAAGTATCATACTATATCATCAAAGCTCAGACACAAATCAGTGAATAATGTAGAATTGACACTTTGCTGGAAGTTTGACTGACAAACAAACCAGACAGGAGAGTAGATTAACGTTGGTGGACTTGAACTTGAAAATGGTATTGACATCTTTCCGCAGTTAAAACAAGATAGCTTCTGATGTTCAAACATGTTTATTTCATGCTATAACTAGTAAAGAGGAAGAGATGATCGGTTCATGTGCCGCTTGAACTGAGGTGCTACAGTGATCTTTCATGACACATTATATAGCCACAAAACAATATTAAATGTTTGAATTTCTTTAAAAAATGACAAAATTTGAAAGCTGAGAATTTATTACATCCATAAATTATCCTGCACTGTTTTGTCTGTTGGCGTGTTGTCAGTTTTGTCTTTGTTCAGCGATGTATTTTTCACTGTGTGAGAACATGATGTGTGGCGTGAGAGCGCCATGGCTTGTTGGACATAACAACTGTAAGGAAGGGGTGCAAAACAACTTAGCAAACTGCGCCTGAACCAAAAAGTTGCACTTGAACACGCCGCAAAAACTACACCCAAAGAGCAACTAGCACATACATTCTGAACTTGCGTGAGAGGAAATAATTCTCCATACCAGCTGGTGGCAGTAGTCTGTATTTGTCATTTAAAAAGGGAAACTGGAATAGCTAGGACTGTGGTTATACAAACCACAAACAAAGCAGCGCTTGTATACCATTTTGTCCACTTAACTTCGTAGTTTGTTTGCTTTTGTCACTTCTATTCTTTTTTCTGTTCACTTGATCACTAAGCTGAATAGTCAATTGGCTCTTACCAACAAGCTCTGTTGCTAATTTAACATGTTCAGTCAAACTAAAAGCTTCTGACAGGGGGTCCACCTAGTGCCAAAAGTGCAGAAAACACTACAAAAACAAATAGGCCAATAGATCCTCAATGACAGCCTGACAGATGCTCAACAATATAAGCCCATCAGCTTCATGTCGCTGCCTTAAAGGGATAGTTCACCCACATATTGTGTCATTAATCACTCCCCCAGCTGTTCCAAACCTGGAAGACCTTCATTCATCTTCGGATTACAAATTAAGATATTTATATTATATTCTCTGACCCTATGAGATATTAAAGAGATATTAATTTGTGGGAACGTAATATTATGTCATGGTCTCGACATAAAGCTTTGATTATGCTGACTGGAATTTTTAGCCTATTGGAAATGCAGTATAAAGGTTGAATTTAACATATATTTCATTTTTTTCTGCAATTTAATAATTATTAATCTTACATTTACATTTATTCATTTAGCAGATGCTTTTATCCAAAGCGACTTACTGTTGAGGAATACAATACGCGATATATTATAAAAAGGCAAACGGACAGAAGTGCTTGTCATACAACGTTCTAGGCATTGTTCAGAGCAAATGCTAGCCAGACTGGGATAGGTTAAGGAAAGAGAGCGAAGGTAGTTTTTTGTTTGTTTTATGAAGTCAAGTGATGACGGAAGAGATGAGTTTTTAGGTGTCGCTTGAAAATGATCAGGGTCTCAGCATTCCGGATAGTGGTTGGAATTTCATTCCACCAGCCAGGAATGGTGAATGAAAACGTGCTGGAAAGGGATTTTGTGCCTCTCTGTGTTGGTTCCACGAGGCAACACTCGCTCACAGGTCTCAGGCTTCTTGAGGGGATGTAGATTGTCATAAGTGAGTGGAAGTAGGTGGGTGCTGAGCCTGTGGTTGTTCTATATGCAAGCATCAGTGTCTTGAACTTGATGCGAGCTGCAAACGGGAGCCAGTGCAGGGAGACAAAGAGAGGTGTGGCATGGGCCCTTTTGGGTTCGCTGTAGACCAATCATGCTGCTGCATTCTGAATCAACTGTAAAGGTTTGATTGTGCATGATGGAAGTCCAGCTAGAAGAGCATTGCAGTAGTCCAGCCTAGAAATGACAAGGGCCTGATATTTCTGATGTTGTGCAATGCAAGATCAAGCAGTTTTTGCAATGTGGTCTTGTTCCGAAGATGAACGAAGGTCTTACGGGTTTGGAACGACATGAGGTTAATTAATTAATTAAGTAATTAATTACAACATTTTCATTTTTGTGTGAACTATTCCTTTAAGAACCCTAAAAAAAAGTACTTCCGCTGTGTTCTGGGTTTTTAATAGGTGCTTGCTTACTGGATTAAGTCTCTGATAGTCTAGCTCAAGTATGTTCTTTAATGTAAGAAAACATGTTTTTTTCACTAGTTTTATCATCTAGGAGGTAAAAATGATGGCTATGATTGCGTAGAAAAGTAATTTAACTGCTCATACTACTGTTGAAAACTGTGTTCTTCTAAAGTGTAGAAAACTCAGAAGAGAAGACCAGGAGACTTCGGATTGGATTGTCAGCAGAATTTCTTTATTCTATGACATGTCTTGTTATCTGTAGTCATCGAAATCTCATCTTAAGTCATTTTTACAGGGTATCTTTATAGTCAGGATTGGAGGAGGGACTTTTTTAGGTTGAGACAAAACATCAAAGCTGAGGGCAATAAACCTAAATCTCTCAGTAGTCATTGATCTCATTGACAAAAGGCACAGCTGTCCCAAGCCCAAATGGTCAGGAAACAATCTCAAACACCTTTGCCTTGCCCGACACCTCTTAGTCAGGACGTGAATTCAAATCAAACATAGAATAACATTTGTGATCCTTCAATCCCCTCTTTGAGAGTTCTAATAACTCTCACAAAAATACAAATTTAGACACTTAAAAGTTAATTCTTGTAACTTGTAATCGTTACAGGCAAATAGTACATGTTCTGTGTTGTTTATATGTAATTGCATGCTGACACAGAAACAAAACATGCAATTAGGGTCCGTGAAGATTTTACGGGTAATAGTCTCTGCGTTGTGTATTTTTATTCTTTTTCTTCTTCTTTCTTTTCTCTTTCTTGTGTGATAGTTGGCTCGGCGATGGGTCTAGTTGTTTTCTAGAGGTTGTGGCTTTATCCGCAGGTGAGAAGGGTGGTGCATATGGATCTCAGGACAGCCATCAAATGGTATCTGCACAGAGGAAGAAAGAAACACAAACAAGAGAGAACTAACGGCACAGAGCAGTATTTGTAGAGTCTGCATACATTAGGGTTGTATCCTCTGTTCAAAATATAGTCTGCTATGGTTGTTCCTTCTTTCCCTATTTCTCAATTCCTGCGACACCTAAAGAACAGTGAGGAAAGGATGGACTAATGGAGGGGAAAAGCCTATGAGGAAATCTTCACCTCAGGGTTGGCCCCCGAAGCCTGTTGCTTTCGGTTCTTCCCTGGGCTCCTCACTGGTTCTTGTGTCTGCCCTATCCTATCCCTGCAGGGGGAGGAACAACCTTACAATGTGACACATGAGTCCAAGTTTTCCTTCCCTGACACAATACTGCAGCTGCTGTAATCAACATCACTTGATGTGGTCCGTACCACTTAGGCTCTAATGGCTTGTTTTTGAATGCCTTTATCATGACCCATTGACCTGGGACGATTGTGTGTCCACCTTCTGGTGGAGTCTGCCAACACGACTCAACTCTCTCTTTGGCACTCTGCACTGCCTTTGTGAGGTTTTCACAGTAAGCGATCAGGGCATCTGAAGCAATGTGCACATCAGCATTTCTAAGATCAATCACACCTGGCATCTGCATTGGGCGTCCAGTAATAATCTCATGAGGGCTCAGTCCTACTGATCTGTTAGGTGATGCTCTCATACTACACAGTACTGCGGGCAGTGCTTCAACCCATGGTACTCCTTCCTGATGCATTTTGCTTAGCCTGGTTTTGATTGTTCTGTTTGATCGTTCAACCTGTCCTGATGCTTGTGGCCTATAGGGACAGTGAAGGTTCCACTTAATCTTCAACATTCTAGACACTTCCTTGACTACCTGTCCTGTGAAGTGGGTACCTTGATCTGAGTCAATGCGATCTGGTAATCCCCATCTGGGAATGAAATCAGTGACAAGACATTTAGCAGTATGTGCAGCTGTAGCGCGCCCTGTTGGATAAGCTTCTACCCATCTTGAGAACTTGTCTATTACTACCAAAACGTCAGTTTTTCCTTTACAAGGGGGCAATGATATGTAATCCACTTGCAGGTGACGAAATGGCCCTGGTGGAGCTGGGGTATGTGCTGCTGGTGTAATGGCTGCTGGTACATCATTATTTTTCTGACATGTAACACATCTCTTGACTGTTTCAGTGGCTGCGTTTCTGAATTTTGGATTCCACCATTGATTTGAGAACCTGTGATTCATCGTTGCTGGACCACTATGACCCAAACTGTGTATTTGTTGAGCCAAATATGGCAACAGTGATTCGGGAGCAACATACTTTCCCCCTTTGGTCCAGCAGCCGGATGAATCCACAGTGGCTCCTTTGTCTAACCATGTCCATGCTTCATATAGAGGAACGTCTTTATACAGATCAACGATTGATTCAGGAGGTAGAATTATCTTCTGTGCTGTACTACCTGAACACACTTGTACAGTTGCATAGAAACAAGCCTGTTTAGCCGCTACATCAGCAAGAGCATTACCTTTAGCTTCCGTAGTATTAGTTGTGAGATGTGCTTTCACTTTGATCACTGCTAATTTCTTTGGGAGTTTCATGGCAAACATTAAATCTTTCACTAATCCAACATGCTTAATGGGGGATCCAGCAGAAGTTAGAAATTTTCTGGTTTGCCAAATGACACCAAAATCATGAATTACCCCAAAAGCATACCTGGAATCTGTGTAGATATTTGCTACCGATCCTGAAGCTAGCGTGCATGCTCTAGTTAAGGCTACTAGTTCTGCAGCTTGAGCTGAAAAATGATCTGGAAGACGACCTGAAGCAACTACTTCAGTGGTGGAAGTTACTGCATATCCTGCTCGTCTGTTACCTTCAATAACTTGAGCTGAACCATCAACAAACAACTCCAATTCTGCGTTCTCTATGGGAGTTTCTGCTATTTCACTTGTCGCTGCATATGTAAGCGTAACACAATCATGAGTCATTTCGCCTTCATCCTCTAACACAAATTCAGTCATTGCAGACATCATACATGAGGATGGGTTCGTGACTGGTGCACGCTGTATAACAATATTCGGGGCTGTGAGAGTTGCTAACCAATTTCCCCAACGGGAGGAGGTGACAGAAGTGACTTTTGCTTGATTCATTAGTGCGGACACTGTGTGAGGGCATTTTACGTTTACAGTCTGACCTAACACCATTCCTGATGAAGCCTGAAGCGCTAGATGAACTGCCTGTACTGCTCTGAGGCATGGGCCCATACCTTGAGCGACTATGTCAAGTTTACCGGAATAGTAATGAATTGGGCGTAAGCTGCCCCCATGATCTTGCATTAGACATGCAGTCATAAAGCCTAAGTGTTCATGGACATAAAGCACAAAGGGTCTATCAGATTGGGCAATTCCTAATGCTGGTGCTTGACATAGTGCTCTCTTCAAATCATTAAAAGCTTTGAGATGAAGTTCTTCCATACAAACAGTATCTGAATCTTTACCATGGCCTTTCAACAAATCATAGAGAGGCTGAGCAATCGAGGCATAGTCTTCAATCCAAGGTCTACAATAACCTGTTGTTCCTAAAAATGAGCGGAGTGTTTTAATGGTATTAGGCGGAGGTATGGCTTTGACTGAAGCCGCTCGATCTATGGGCGGAGTTTCATACAAAACAGAATCTTCACCTATTACACCAGTTAAACAAAGTTTGGTTTTCTTGTATGGGATGTTTAAACCTTGTGCCAATTTTGTAGGAATTACTGTAATTTCTGCACCTGTATCAAGCAAAAAATCAATCTCTTTCTCTTTTATGCTACCTTTCACAAAAATTATTTGGTCATTGTGTTGGATTACAGGGGAAAGGTAGCTACTCACAGCCCCAATAATTAGTTTTTTTCCTGGTCTTGTTGTGCTCTTAGAAGAGCCTGAACTAACTGTCCTATAGTTTCAGTGGTCACTGGCGGAACTACTTCAGGGTTGTGTGCAGGCTGAGAAGGAGCAGAATTATGCATAGCATTTCTTTTACTATCTTGCAACTTCTTCCTACACTCTTTCTCCCAATGTCCTAATTTTTCACAGTATTTGCATTTGCTTTCTCTTTTAGACCATCTATTGTCTTGTTTCGTTGTGTTAAACGTAGCTGCTGCTACTCTTACTTTTGCCTTGACATCAGCATCTCTTTCCCATGTAGCTAACCTGTCTAGGTTACTTCTGAGAGTTCTGTTAGACCAAGTTAGATCTAAGAATGGTAATGCTTTTCTGTATTCGGCTACAAGGCCATCTGACCAGATACGAACCAGGGGTCCCTTGTCATCTAGTACACTTTCAGAGTCATCAACAATTCCACTGTAGATTACAGCTGACTGACAAAATCTCTCCGTATATTCACTCACAGTTTCTTCTTTCCTTTGCACACAGGTAGTAATTCTAGACCAATCTATTTTGGGCCCTAAGATATTCTTTAGGATTTTCAAAATACCTTCTCTTAAATCACCCTTACTGGCATTTCGCAGTTCAGAAGTGACAGCAGATTCAAAACTGTTGAATTCAGATTCAGTTAGTATTTGTGACATCAGCTGCGTGACTTCTGCCAACGACATGTCATAAAGACGCATTTTACTGATCAATGTTCTTCTAAATTCAGAAAAATGTGTGCGTGCTGACGGTAAACTCTGGGATAGTCTCTCTATATCTTTAGGACATAAAGCTTTGGCAGCAGTTTGTATTTGCACAATAGAAGAATTGAGAGGAACACTATCAGTTTCCTCAATCCCCTGAGATCTCCTCCTCGCACCACACACATTGAAGGAATTTACAGGCACATCAGTTACTGATTGGAGAGCTACATCTGTTTCAAAGAACGCTTGTAAATCAGGGTAAATGTTATCAGGCTGACTTACTTCCACATCAGTTTTTGCTGCAATTTTCTTGAGGTTCAATTTCTTAGTCAAAGTGGATACTCTAGCACGGAGTTCATTGTTCTGTTTCTCTAGCTCTGCGTTACGCTGAGACTGTTGTGTCGCTAGCGTTACACTGAATTCCCTGTGACAACAGATAATGTCTTTCACATTGTTCTTACGAATACTTGCTCCTAGTACTTTTTTACACTCATCTACCGACCAAGTCTTGTCTGGATGAATCTCATATTTCTGCGTTAGTTTTTGTCTAACTTTTTCAGTGACTATTAGGTCCATTTTTTCCCCTAACAGTGTTTTGAATTCACTATCTGACCACAGAGGAGTCGCAAGACCACTCTTTTCTGTGGTTGGAATCAGCCTAGCATTCCTTCTGACCATTTTGCAAGTTTCTTCTGTACCACACAAACAAAACAAACACTTCTCTGATCAACAGAGGGTACACTTGTAAAAAAGAACTTAACTATTGTTAAATTTCCAAATTACCAACACTTCACACTTAACTTCCCTGCCTACAAGAAACAGAGGATAAAACTAAATTATTAGCACGAAATGCTAACCTTCCCTGCCTGAAACAGAGGGTACCTAATTTTTAGCACGTAATGCCCAAAATCTTCCCTGCCTGAAAGAACAGAGGATACTTTCATCTCTAAAATAAAAAACTTTAGAGGATAAACTCTTCCTGCCTGTAACAGAGGATAAACTTCCCTGCCTAACAGAGGATAAACTTCCCTGCCTAACAGAACAGAGGATACATTTAGTTAAACAAACCCTACAGATGTATGTTAACTCTTCTCTGACGGCACAGAGGATACACTGGTCTTAGGTTCTTTTGGATTAGAGACAGCACTCACCACAACCCTTGGTTGAGAGAAAAATTCAGTCTGGGAATCTTTTCAGCTTGAAGTTTCGCTGGATTCCAAAAGATGCAGATCTTTGTTTCAGCTTGAAGTTTTTCAGGTGAGGAAGCTGGAACTCTATCCGGGTCACGGCACCATCTGTTGAAAACTGTGTTCTTCTAAAGTGTAGAAAACTCAGAAGAGAAGACCAGGAGACTTCGGATTGGATTGTCAGCAGAATTTCTTTATTCTATGACATGTCTTGTTATCTGTAGTCATCGAAATCTCATCTTAAGTCATTTTTACAGGGTATCTTTATAGTCAGGATTGGAGGAGGGACTTTTTTAGGTTGAGACAAAACATCAAAGCTGAGGGCAATAAACCTAAATCTCTCAGTAGTCATTGATCTCATTGACAAAAGGCACAGCTGTCCCAAGCCCAAATGGTCAGGAAACAATCTCAAACACCTTTGCCTTGCCCGACACCTCTTAGTCAGGACGTGAATTCAAATCAAACATAGAATAACATTTGTGATCCTTCACTACTCAATAAACATCAATATAATTTATATCTGTAACACAATTGTGCAATATTTAGTCTTAGAAGTTTGTCCAAATCATGTCTTTTCGTAGGTGGTGAAGAGGACTATGTGCAGTGGTTGGCACACTCTGATTATGACTCTGACCCAGAAACAGACGGATGCCTCTTGGGCTACAAAGAGACGTTTAGAAGACTAAAGAAACTGTCAGCATGTAGAAATGGGAGAGGATATGTGGTCAACAGGCAGCAGCGTCCATGTACTTGCACTAGAGAAGACTACATGTGGTAGGATAAATTGCACCCCACTGATGTTTCGACTTCTGCTTGTGACCAAACATAAGTGTTTTCTGAACATCTCCTATCAACAGCGAGTACGGTTTCTATCGGCATGAAAACACCTTGGAGTGTCTCCTACAACCCGATTTCCTGAATCGAACCCATGATATTTGCTTAAATGGGGAGCTAGATGACCTGCATTATACAGGGTGATGGTGGAATACATCTTGATTTCTATATTGCAAAGTTTTAAAACACACACATACACTTCATTGTTATAATTATACTACTGTGTTAAGCAGGTATCGTAGGATTCCTGGCGATAAATGTGAGGAGGGTGTCAGGCCTCCGAGAAGAGAAGATGTTTTCATTAAGCTTTGTGGGATGGACATTTCACCACCAACTTCCTCAAATGTGCATACTACGAGATCAGTGAGTGGCCCATTTCTCATGACAATCATTATTCACCATACAGTGGCCAAAACACAAAGTAAAATCACTTATCATGCATGTTGCAATATAATGAGAATAAATACAGTTTGCTTAACCAATATGAGCAAGACTGATGTATTTCTGAAAACCAATATGAATTTCATTAATAAATCAATCAGCGCTTTTAAAAGAATACATAAATAAAAACATGCCTGATGAACATTTATTTAATGTCTTTCTATTTGCAGCCGGGCATGCTGGTTCTTATTGTGGTGTGTACTTGTGTGGGGGTCATTGGCTTGGTTATTACTGCAGCTTTCATAATTACTTTAAGAAGGATAAACTGTAGGCAAAGGTAAGGTCGATATGATTAAACTTGATCGCTATTATTTCTCATACTAAATATGCCTTGTAGAATTCAGATTCTCTATCGGTCATATTCTGCCCCCTACAGGTCACCTTCTTATCGCTTTTCAGCTCTGCAACTCCAAGAAGATGATCTGTGTGTTAGCAATGAGAGCAGCCCCAACAGCAAACTAAATGGTTTCCAGGTCCAGGAGGATTCAGATGATGTAAGCTTGATGAATCAATCAATATTATCCTTGCCTGTATTTAACTGTTTTTATTTATTTATAGTTGATTTATATATTTATTTTTGCATTCGCTTGTTGACTCTTTCATTTCTTCTTTAGGATCTCATTGGATGAACAACATTTAAACACTGGAAACCACTCAGGCTTTGTAGACAAGTGTGAATTGTTTTAAATAAATCTCATAACCTAGGTACTGTGACTGGACAATAAACGCTTGGAAATATCGGTGAACTGCATTTTTCAAACCAAGGCAAACTAAATCTTGCTGCGGTCAGGTTCTTATTTTGTCCTATTAAGTCGCTTATACTGGGACCAGAGGATAATCATTAGGTGTGAATTCACTTTCACCTTCTCTGTCTTTCGAACTGGAATCATTCATATTCCCTCAGGCTGCTGCTGGCAATCCTCCTTGAGCTTTGGGGCTATGTATTTTCAAATAGACCAATCTACTGTTTTTGAATTGTAAATAAATTAAGATGAATTTAAACATCTGTATTTATGTTCATCCTATTATCCACATTTAAATAATTGTGTTAATACACCATGAGTATATTATTTAGTGTCTGATTGCTACTATATATATATATATATATATATATATATATATATATATATATATATATATATATATATATATATATATATATATATATATATATATATATATATATTATTATTATAATTTTTTTTTTTGATAATACAATACCATTACAGACAGATGTCAAATGAAAAAGAGACCAAACAGTTGTCTGGTTTGTAAAACAAACAAACCGCACACCTCACAAAGGCATACACTCACCTCACACCTCCTCACTAACACACACTCTCACACATACACAACATACCACACTGCACACCAACATGAACCAGACTCACACATCTTCACCCATCTGATAGAATATTTAAGCACCGGGTAGGAAAAAAAAGTAAATAAATTAATTACATTGTAAAGTTTGTAGTATATACTACTGTCTTAAATCGCATTGCCTAAAGATTTTCAGTCCATTGCCTAGGTGTATATACTATTCAACCTATTAATTAACATAAAACACAAAAATATCAAGAATTTCCTATTTAAACGTTTACTTTAGTTTAACCCAAACGTCTTAAAAATAATAATAATCTGCTCTTTTGTATATAATTTTACATTAATTGCTAAGGGCTTCAAATTGAACTACGTAGTCTAAAACGAGTATGACTAGTTTTTTATTTAATAAAAAACCCTGAGCAGTGTCTCTAACACACGTACCCACACACGCACGCTCCTCCCCTCTGGCGAACCCGGATGTGTAGAAATACTCCGCGTCGTGTCGCCGTGGCACCAGGTACTTCTTTCTATTCGCTTCTTCTTTATTCAATATCAGTCTAAAGGTATGTTCGTTGGGCTACAAGATTTCTTGAGTTCATATGATATATCTGTTGTAACGTTTATTCTTATTTTTTATTTATATAATTCGCCTCATGCTAACAGCTACTGTCTCTTTTACTGTTGACAACTGACACCTAAACTTCACACCAACACAAACGATTATTTCGCTTCTGGCATCTTTTTCAGACATAATTAGAGGTTTTCAGGATGTATGTGATTGTTTTACATGTTAGATCTTGAGCTGAAGTTCCAGCTAAGAACTTGTTGAATGTTTTAGTTTTAGTAAGTTTCAGATGACAGGCGAAGACTGATACAATCTAAACTTAGGCATGTTCGCATGTGTTAATCCATTTTATCAACTTTATATATTTTCTTTTTCCACCTTCCTGTTCATGTGAATAGGGTTTGATCAATATGATTATTTATAATGGCCAATGCTCATATTGCTATATGAAGAGCAGAGTACAATTTAATAATAACACTTAAGATGCTGAACACTAGCTTTATACTCTATTGTAATTCACTAAAATAGTTGAAAACAGAAATTGTGCACTTTTCAGAAACAATTTAATTCAATCATACATTAAAAAATGGTGTGGTGTTTTGTGTGTATATACTTATATGCCTAACTGAAAGGATAATCAATTTACTCTGAATATATAAAAAGAAAATACATTAGGGTCAGAAATATGAATTATGAATCTAAATCAGCCAAACATAGGTCAGTTAGTCAGCCTGACCATTGTTTCGCTGTGTAATCTTTAGCAGATATGTGACCCTGGACCACAAAACCAGTCATAAGTCGCACAGGTATATTTGTAGCGATAGTCAACAATACATTGTATGGGTCAATATTATTCATTTTTCTTTTATGCCAAAAATCATTAGGATATTAAGTAAAGATCATGTTCCATGAAGATATTTAGTAAATATCCTACTTAATTTTTGATGAGTAATATGCATTGCTTAGAACTTAATTTGGACAACTTTAAAGGCCATTTTCTCAATATTTAGATTTGTTGGCACCCTCAGTACCTGTATCTCAGCCAAATATTGTCATATCCTAACAAGAGCTCAGATGAAGTATACATCTCAATTTCAAAACATTGACCCTTACGACTGGTTTTGTGGTCCTGGGTCACATATGTAGATTATCTTGAGTAAATCCCTTCAGGTACTGTGAGTATTTTAGCTGGGATATTTAGGAATTCATGCTTTTGTTATATGATGATATCTGTTCTTATACCAGGTGTGTGGATCTCAGTGTGGTGACTGGTGCTTGCAAAGCCGTCAGGATGATGCGACCAGGAGGTGTGTTCCGTTTCTACTTAAGTATATATTACATATAACCAGCTGCAAATATTTGCTCTTTTGTCATTGACAATATTTTGTAGTAATGTATGTGTAATAGCAGTGCAAAAAAACACAAAGTTTTGCTTTAAGACATTGAAAAATTGCTGTAATCCTAAGAATTGTTTGAGCAAAAGTGAACAAAATAGTTGAAATGAAGTGTATATATGTTTTTACAGGACTTTTGAAACTGGCAGTGCTAGTTTCTATCTTCTTTCTAGCTGTTTTCCTGGCATATGAGCTATTAGAGAGCAATATGAATTTAAATTTGGGGAAAGTACTTGGTGAGTTCATGCATGCAGCCGTTTTAGAAACACACACAGAACATACTGATCTGAAACCGCACACGTCTTTTGTTAGTAAAGGAAGATAATACACTTGTTTGGTTAAGAAATGAGTTCGTGTTGTTCAGTGTTTGACATGACACACTGCTATTTGCTAATCGACATATGTTTTTCCACAGCTCGATACGCACCTGCAAATACTGTCCGTGAGTACATAGTTTTTTACAACATAATACGGTTGAGGATGGTGAATGAGTTCCTATTTAATCCTTAATAGTTGCTGACTTGACTAGATGAACAAGTTCCTTGTGTATCTTTGATTAGAACCCTGTAGATATAAATGAGGAATTAAAAATGTAACTTGAACCTGTGGAGAAATCAATCATCGGTTGAAGGTTTCCTGCAATGACACTAATGGCATGAGACCGAGTTCCATAGTTGTCACATTAGATGTGTTGAGTTGCTGCCAGCTGCCATTTACTTTAGATAAAGTAGGTGTGTTTGAGTGTGATATTCTTTTTGTAACTTCAACCACTTAGGAAGTCTGTTGTAGACGTAATTCAGCGTGAAGACGCCTGTTTGGTATATGTGTAAATTATATAAATGATTAAAATATCATGCAGACAGAAGACTAGAACATAGGCAAAAATTCTTTTTTTTTCTCAAATAGTTAAGACGTGTGTTTATGGATGTATTGATGTTATTTTCAGCCACCAGGCCTCCGCGCCACAAATGCGGCCTCTCTAAACCATGTCCCGAGGACCATTTTTCTTTTAAGATCACCAGTGGAGCAGCCAGTGTTGTCGGCCCGAAAATGTGTTTTCAAGACAATGTGTAGGTTTTACACACATCAGCACTTCTGAATAATCACTATAGAAAAATACAAATCTTGACTTTTGTTTTTATTAGCTGGTGATTTCTTGAACTCTGAACAAACATGAGATGAATTTGACTGCTTTCTTCTTTTTCTTTTATCAGATTCATGAGTGGAGTAAAGAACAACATTGGACGGGGTATAAACATTGCTTTGATCAATGGTATGCCTTATGTTTATTTGTCTTTAGAAACATAGATGTCGAAACCTTTTAAACTGAACCGTTACTACATACTGAGAGAAGTTGGACTGCATTAATCCAGTCTTTTTACAGGCAAGACCGGTGAGCTCATCAAGACTGATTCCTTTGACATGTGGTCTGGAGGTAAATCTGTTTCTAGACCCCATATCTTGTTTCCATTTGCTAATTTTGCATGGTTGTATAATATTGGCATAGAATCAAAATTCATCTTGGGTGAAAGCTGTTAGGCACACAGTCTTTTTGTCCCATTTTTATATACACATTCATATATATTCCGAAATGCATATGATCGCACATTTGTATTATAATGTTGTCCTCTAAAAAAAGTAGTCATAGGAGAAATGTTTGAGAATTGTGGGTAATAATGGGTACACAATGACCGTATTCTACATCCGTAATCCTACCCAATCCCTAAACTTAACAACTACCTTACTAACTATTAATAAACAGCAAATTAGGAGTTTATTGTAGCAAAGTTGTATTTAATGGTTTGTTAATAGCGAGAATTGGAATTTAAAATAAAGTGTGATCAAAATTATTTTAGAATAAAAATGAAAATCCTTGAATTCCATAATTTTAGAATTTCAAGAACTGAGATTTATGACAAATGAATTGACGTATCAGGATAAGGTTTTTAAAAATACATTTTACTCTGATAGCAATTTGATCAAATAAATTCTTAAATAAAAATGACAGTTGTCGGGGGAGCAAATTAAACTCAATTCTAAAGCTCATTTTGTCTTAAATAATTTCAAATGATCTTGAGACCCCCTTGTGGTTTCCGGCCCCATGGTTGTGTTTTAATTGCATGGCAAGAGACTCATTTTAATAACCACAGGGCCGTTTTACGGTTTTATTGTTAAGAGCTTGTTTGTATTTGCAAACTGGACAGGGTCAAGAACTTGAAATGAGTCGCATTCAAAAGTTAATCTTTTCGAATATTTACTCTTGTCTAGATGTGAACCAGCTTATCAAATTCTTGAAGGAAATAGAAGATGGGAGCATCGTCCTGATGACCACGTTTGATGATCCTGCATCAAAGTGAGTCACTTCTCTAAATATGTGGAATTACAGATCTGTCAAAGCTTTTCTATTTAACGCTTTTTTCTTATTATTATAAACAGGCTAAACGACGAGGCCAGAAATCTGATAGCAGAACTGGGCAGCTCAAGCATCAGCATACTGGGATTTAGAGATAACTGGGTGTTTGTTGGAGGCAAAGGGATCAAGACAAAGAGCCCCTTTGAGCAGGTAAATTTGCCTTGCCTACTAATGAGAGGCCATGTCCTGTTTAGATTTTCATTTAATATTTTAAATATCTAATAAACCATCTCTTATGTCTCCAGCACATCAAGAACAAAGCAGAGATCAACAAGTATGAAGGCTGGCCAGAGGTTTTAGAGATGGAAGGATGCATTCCTATGAAAAACGAGTAGAATCAACCTCTTACTGTATTTCAGATTATTGAACATTTTCATGTATTTCAAGCCTGGTACAGGTTGAAGAGTAGTCGATTAGCATTGACAATGATACAAGAGTAGACTTTAAATTAGTTGTTGGACTTCCTGTATTTTGAATCTTGCTATTAGTGCTCCTGAGCATTTGCTGCTCTATTGCTGTATTTATTTGACTGGGTTCCCGCTACTTTTGACTAGTGAGTTTCCATGACTTTTCTTCCAATTGTCCATGATCACTAAATGGATTGCACTCACAAAGACCAATATGTAGCCAGGTCAGTTGAAAGTGTATATTCACCGTGGAAATATCCACAATTTCACTACCTGTTGTGAATTTTCCAGCCCTGGAGTTCAGTTTTAAAATGCCATGGCTGTGGGAGATCTGATGTGTAGGGTTTGTTTTAATGACTGGTCCATAAACAGAACGTTTTTTGCCGTTTGAGTGTCATCAGGAAAAGAGAGATATTGACTCGGATGACTTCCTGCATGTTTTCTTGTCTACTGTTTTTTTCTTTCCTCCCAAAAAAATTAATGGAGAGGGTTTGCGCTCATATTTATCACTGCACTATGACACTCGAAATGTTGATCATACTGGATTGAAGTTAAATGGTTGAGGGCTGCTGTCACCCAAATGTATTTATTTCTTTGTTTATGGTAATATTTATTTTTCTACTGGCAAAGGTGTGGTGGGTTGAGTTTTTGATTGAGTTATCTACTGTTTTCAGCTTTTACCATTTATCCTTAGCATTTGGGAATGTTGTTATATATGGGAAGTTCAACAATGTTCAAAGATCTCCATCCGTTGTGTTGATAGTCTGTGTGGTTTCTGCACATTCTGAGATTACTGGTATTTAAGAGGTATGTCTAGCAGCTGTTACATGCCGTTAGTATTTATAGCAAGAAATAACAATATCATACAATATAACGGATTATATTCCTAATTGTGCCTTCTGCAGTGTCAATAATTTGCGCTTTTATACCAAGTAGTAAAACGTCCCATAATTAAGGAATCGTAATGCAAACTTCAAATTACTTGTTAGTTTTATAATTCCCATGCACGATTTGAAATATATACTGTGAACTTGTGGATTGAAACCCATTCCTTTTTTTAAGAAAACCAGTTGTGTGCCTTATTTACCACAGTGATCAAATTATTTAATCTATAAAAAAAAAAAGTTGTGTGAAATCATTGATGTTGTTGCAAGTCATGGCCTTTCTATGTCATGTAAAGCTGTTTTAAGGATTTATTTTAGTCTAAATTTAAATTGTGTGATTGCTTTCATAATGCTGTAAGATTTCCTATTAAAAATGAAGCTGAGCAAATGGTTGTTGCTTTCATTCCTGGGTTTTGTCTTACCTCTGTTTAGATAAAGGCTGAGGACCCCCAAGAATAACCCTAGCATCTGTTCTGCCTCATCACAGCATGATGCACACATCCAAAATGGCACATGTGTTTATAAAGGAGTTTGTAGGTTCTTGGAAAGCTCTCATTGGCCTAAGAAAAGACCAGAGAATATTTCATAGCACACAGCTGCACAAGAAAGGGATGGTCAACTTCCCTCTGCCATCATAACTGATGAAAAACATTTCTCTCAATAACAGATTTATTCCATTCTGAAAATATCAAAATATATAGGTACTGATGTAGGCAACAATATAAATGTACAGACCCAGTCTATACAAATGTCAATGTGCTGAGAACTACCTTTTATGGCATACCTGCTATATTCTGACAAACTCGTCTCAATATAACGTTACTAATTCTCTAAAACGAATGACTAGCGGGAAGTTGAGAACTCGAAGTGCTCTGAAACATATGCATGTGTCTTTCCCCTCCAACAGCATCAGTATTATGGCATGGAGATATATAACACTAACATTATTTACAAGTGTATGACATCGAATCAAGGTCACTGTATTCGAGGGAGAGTAACGTTACTGTAGGGAGCTTTTACAGCTGTACTAAAATATTCCAGGTTCGATGCTATTAGTTAGCAGAAAATAATTTCGACCTTTTTGTTTCTAATAAAAAAATAACAACGTTAACGTTAGTTCTGGTCCAACTTGTCATTTTTCAGTGGGACTGCGGTTTAAGTCGAATTTATTCGTTACTTGCCAAGTAATTATTGTGTTTAACGTTACCTAAAAAAACAAATACGCGAACTTTAAACAAAGATAAAAGTATATCTACCTGAATTTTGTCTTTTTACTGCAAGTGATAACGTCGACACAAGATGGCGCCATTTAATTTCTAGTATGACAGGAAAGTGAGCCGTTTCAGTCAGTTACCCGGATGAGCGTGCTTGAATACAGCGATTGGCCAATCAGAATCAAGAACTCCACAGGAGCGAATATTAAGTGGTTTTATCACACGTCCCAGATTAACTTAATTATACAAATGAATCTACATAACATTCAAAGCTATAGCTACTTTAGAAACAGAAAGTGTCCAAATGTAGATTTCAGAGACAGTAAACTTTCACCGTAAGTGGATGACTTGCTTGTGCAATCTGAGGAACGAGTCAAATAATTATTTCCGGTTGTAATAGAATCGAACCCGGAATAGTCTTAGAATTAAAATAAATGTTTGGCAGCTTTTGAAAATAATACAACCATCATCTGTTAAATATCTATTGCTGTGTAACAGACTTCTCTTGGGAAAATGAATGAATACAAAACTCCCAACTCTGCTGTGAATGTACAGAAACAGTCCAGACACAGGAACAGAATTGAACAGAGCAATATTTTGGTTGCTGAAGATCACATAAATTAGAATCTCTACAATATGTAAAATAACATTGGTTAAAGTTAAAAATAAGATTTTTTTGTAACAGTTAAAGAAAAAAAGGCAAATATATACTTTTGGCTTTGGGAACAAACCTATTCGAACATGTCATGGATATAAGAAGCAGAGTCAAAGGAGGATTTAAACACTCCAGAGGCAAAGATCATGAAGAGTGAGAGAGAAAATACACTGTGTTCCAATGCATGATGGGAGACTAGGTCTCCATACCAACACCTCAAGTGCAAAATAAATAATGCAATATCCCAATCCTGTAATCCAACAGATTTGGTACCATGGTAAGCTTGCAGAGATATGATACGTGAAATGTGACAACCAAAAAAAAATCCTGGAAGAAAAAATAATCACATGATGTTCAGGATGAAATATTAAGAGGTGGATCTTGGTATTTCCAACGAACCTGAAATGTCTTTCTGACAGCATAGAACAAGAGTTCTGGTAAAAACAAACAACTGATGATGCATAACACTGTCCGGTTGAATATTTCACATGTGATATTATACTACGGAGTTGGGGGGAATCATGTGCTGTGTTGGCGCTGAACAGGGATACATTACAATTGTGTGTGTGTGTGTAGGGGGGGGGGGGGGGGTACTTTCGAGACCAGCTGACATTTAAAAACAGATAAAAAAGCCGGTTTGCTTTGAGGCAAACCCTTCTGTCCTTTAACAGGGATTCTGAAGGATTTGTAACTTTAAGGCAAAGGTTATTACGATTACTTTAAGCTTTTCACTTTAAACCCATTATTCATTTTTTGGAAAGCTTAAGGAGAAAATGCAGAAAATGAGATAGAAATGTTTAGTTGATCTGAGGGGAGGGGAAAACAAACGGACAAAAGTAATTCAATACAGTCAGAAGGTCTTGACTAACTAGCAAGACAGAACGTTGTTGGGGAGAAAACAACGGCTTGTATATGCTTGATAAATAATGTTTTGCATGCAATAAAAAAAGTCCTGAAAATTCAAAGAGGCACACCCCCACCACTAATGTATCTTTTCCAAATGAGTCAAATTGAAATGAAATGACTAAACATTACTGCACAAGTGCCGACGTGGACACCGTGCCATACAATTCGGCCTCAAAGCACTTCAGAACAGTTCAAATACATGATTTAATGAGATTAGGCCATAATAATGTTTAAAAAAATCTTAAAAGTGAACTTGGCAGGGCGGTGACCTGTGTGTGTCAAGCATTACAGAACAATTCAGTTGTGCTTCAACATACAGTAAATTGTTGCAGAGGCTGTTGTCAGACAACGAGGCTTTTGATTTTGCATGAGGACGTTCAAGACATTATGCAGTGAAGGATGAGCCTGTGCTTTCCAATTAGGACCTTCACATCCCTGTTTTCTACCATCCGAGGCTGCGAGCGAAAGAAAAAAAACAATCCAGAAAGATTAAGGGAGGGACACAAACCGAGGAAAAAAAGAAGTCCTGACAGATCCTGTAATCACACGGTCACTGCTACATTTAAAACTGTGCATATCTCGAACAAAGTTGAAAGGTTTAAAAGACTAACACCTCGGAGTACTGTACTGGTTATTGTTACAAGCCCCTGGCTTCCTCCTCCAATTATGGGCTGATTGGCAGTATCCAGGACCAATAACACGGCAGCATTCTTTATTTAAACACCAAAAGTGGTATTGAGGTTTGGGGGTTCAGAATGGAAGAGGCGGAGAGTGGGTCGGACTCCTATCCAGAGCCTTCAGACCGGTCCGTTAGGCATGATCTCAGCTGAAGCAGGTGCCTCGACTCTGTAGAGGGATAAGAGAGAGTAAGCGAGAACAGAGAGCGCTTTTTATCTCCCATATAGCATCTGCTTAATACATATTCACATTTACCTTGTCTCTGTCACAGTGGTAGCGTCCGACTCTTCTGTAGACGCTGAAGACTCACTATTGTCTGTGATGCTGAGCTTCTCTAGGGCTTCAGTAGGCACCTCGCTGCAGAGAAAAGAGTGCAGCATAAACGTTTACCACTAAATACTTCTACGTCAGGGGTCTCAAGCTCAATTCCTGGAGGGCCACAGCACAGTTTAGCCAGGAATCGAGTTTGAAACCAATGTTCTACATCTTTACAGTGTCAATGTATTTCACAGTTACTACACTGATAGTGATCACTCTTAATTAAATCATTTAACACTTGATTGAATCAATTGGACAAGTGGAGTAAGAGGCTAAATTTTGTTTGCCGAAAAAACATCCACTTGTCAATGGTGTAGCAATGCATGAGGCATCACAACAAAGCCGCTTTCAAACCAAGCAGCTTTCTGTTTGTCAAAAGCAAACTCACAACCAACTTATACTGCAAGATCTTTCACCCTCACACAAAAGTTTCCAACTGCGGGAACAACTATTGAAATGACAGGATTTTGTCAGTGAAAATCCCCAAACTACAGTAAATGTGACCTTCAGACAATGACTTTGATGTAGGGAAGTGTCTGAATGGGATTCACTTTTCAGTCTGCCCTGTCAAATTCGTTTTTCGCTTTTAAATGGTTTGTTTAGACAGCACAACTAAATGATCATCATGCAGTGTTTCCTCAAGGATTTTTTCCAGCTGTGGTGGCAGGACTATTTTCCATGGGCCATGCCCCCTCCCCACCGAAGAATCACGTGCACTTAATGACTATCAATAGCACAAAAAAAACAAGATACAAATTAAATTTGTAATAATTATTCAACTGTAAAATAACAATGGATAGTCTTCACTGTATAAACAGACAGTAATGACAGACAGCAGCAGGTTTATTTAGACTGTCTCCAAGACTTCATGCAGGGATCTAAAGTACTGTTTTCACAGGGCTCTATGCTTACTTTTCTTTTTAGGAGCGCTTGTCCTCCTAATTTGTTTTGGAGCAACTTCTGATCAATAATCAAAAATTCTGATTAAAAATAGCCTTAAATTAGACTCAAAGTGATTTTAAAGGCATTTTCTTTTTACATTTGACATTTTTTCTAATTTTACTAAATGTAATTATGTAAAAAAAAAAAAAAAAAATTATAAGCTTTTTAATAATTTCTAAAAATTCTAGAAGTAGAATAACACAAATAAGTTAGCAATCATATGAAATTAGTATTTGTACTACAGAGGTGGCACAGAGTGCAGTTAAATTCATAAATTCACGTTGAGATTAATGTTTTAAATATAAAATGTTGAATATAGAAACCGGTGCGGACTGGCCATCTGGATGTTCGGGAGAAGTCCACAATGGCCGTCCATCCAGTGGCCCTCATCATTAAAGATAAAGTGTCAGATTAAGTGAAGCGGAGTGTCTATTTACACTAACTCATGAAATCAGAGGTGGAAAGAGTACAAAAATATTGTACTCAAGTAAAAGTACCATTACATTACTGAAATTTTACTTAAGTACAAGTAAAAGTACCAGTCTAAAAATATACTCAAGTAAAAGTAAAAAGTAGCTCATTTAAAATTTACTCAGAGTAAAAATTACTTAGTTACATTTTAACAATGAGAGGGAGGGAAAAATGGGATAGACCAAAGGTGTCAAACTCAGTTCCTGGAGGGCCACAGCCCTACACAGTGTAGATATAACCCTAATTAAACACATCTGATACAACTAAACGAATTATTTAGGCTTATTTGAAAACTACATGGTTTGTGTGTTGGAGCAGGTTTGAAGCTAAACTCTTTAGGGCTGCAGCCCTCCAGGAACTGAGTTTGACACACCTGGGATATGGGCCTATAACTCTCAAACTAGGTGTTTTTAACTTAAAGGAATCGGTTAATTAGAATAATAAGACATTTGGGCTGTTACCAGGCAAATTAAATCAGTATCAATCAACAAAATTCATCTTTGCAATGCAGAGGAAACACAGAAGGTTCATCTGAAGTGGCATATATGTATTACACACTGACATGAATGCATTTAGCCTGCAGTTACAAACGCAGAAATAATGTTTAGATAAATAAGACATAAAATGTGACCATAAGGGTCCATTTTCCTAAATTGCGATTTATACATCATCTGAAAGCTGAATAAATCATATTTCCATTGATGTATGGTATGTTATGATCGGACAATATTTGAAAATCTGGAATCTGAGGGTGCAAAACATCAAAATATTGAGAAAATCTCCTTTAAAGTTGTTCAAATTAAGCTCTTAGTTTTGATATATTTACAGTAGGAACTTTACAAAATATATTAATGGAACATGATCGTTACTTAATATGCTAATGCTTTTTGGCATAAAAGAAAAATGTATAAAATTGTAACCCATACAATGTATTGTTGGCTATTGCTACAAATGTACCCCAGCAACTTAAGACTGGTTTTGTGCTCCACGCCAGGGTCACAAATGTTAAATAGTCATTTGAAATTAAAAAAATAAATAAATCAAAAGAGACTTGATACATGTTAAATTAAAACCACCAGTAGGTGTCAGCAAGTCATTGATAAGCGAATCATTGCGATTGAACAGAATCATTTAAACGGTTAATTCAAGGAATAAAACACGTCATTGCTCAGAGTCAGAGACGCAAAACTGTGTATGGAATTATTTTTGTTGTCAAAATAGAGCAAAAACAGGCAATATGGTGTCTAAAACTTAAGTCTCTTAATTAACTTGTTTTTTTAACTGTTGTAAAAAGAAAAACTACAGGCCTGTGTAATCATGGTGATTTTTTGAGAAAAACGGCATTCTTCATGTGATGTTGACTTACTATATTAAATTATATAAATATATACATTTTCTGCTTCTATAGCTTCAATTTTGTGATCATTCTAAACGCATTTTAACAGACTGAATCACGCAGTTCAACGGCCCGTTCACATATCGCGCCTAAAAACGCGTGGAAAACGTTTGTCGCTGCTAAGCAACCATCAGCTGCGCTCTCCGTTACACAAGAAGGAAATTTCGTCACATGACCTGCGGTGCGCTTGCGGCATTCTGAAAAGTTGAGATGTTTTTATATCGATGCGGCGCGGACGCGCCTGGAAAAAACGAGCGCGTCGCTTCCATTATGAGCGCGCATACCACGCGTCTACATTTGAAATAACGAACTTGAGCGCGCAAAAGACGCGATATGTGAGCGGCCCCTAAATGCTCGCGCACGCACTAGTCTAATTTACTAGATTTCAGGGCACACTGTTTAGAGTGATTTGTTTGGTTTTTGGCAAAATACTGATAATGTCAAATCGGACATCGTTAAAACAACAATTACTATATTATCACAGACGATATTGCACACCCTGCACCACTGTCTTTTTGGCTCATTTGTGCAAAACCTTTTGTTAAACTGTCAAAGCTTCATTTTAACCACCAATGCAACGATGCAAGTATTTACGTTAACTTACCTCTACATGCTTGCGAAGGGCGATGTCGAGATGTTATAAGCTGCTAGTTCGGTCTCCCGAGGCAAACACAGCTAACACTGCATAATAGAGCATGAATATATGGCCAGGGGTTCACTTCATATCCTTCGAGTTCAACTTCAGCAGAGTACGACGGGGTCTGGTTTTCAGCTGGGTCTGCACCATTAACGCCTGTCTTGTTCGTCTGCATCTTTCTTGTGATTTTAGCGCCAGTTTCTTCTTCTGCCCATTATTTACTGCAGTTGTTTCCACGGAGCGATTTTTTTTACTCAGTAACGAATGTGTTTTAAAATGTAACGAAGTACAATACTTCACACAAAATCTACTTAAGTAAAAGTAAAATTACAGATTAAAAAAATTACTTAAAAAAGTACAAGTACACAAAAAAGCTACTCAATTACAGTAACGCGAGTAAATGTAATTCGTTACTTTCCACCTCTGCATGAAATAATGAAATGTTGTGTGTTAGCATGTTTTATTGCAGTGAACCATTTTAGTCATCTATCGAAAATGGCGAAATGATTTCTCCTTTGCTTTATGGGACAAGTGTGTATATAGGAAAATGCATATTTTCAATTAAAGATAACAGATTTAATATGGGCTGCAGGACTCTTGTTTTATTTGTCATTTTATGTGTTTTACGAATAAGGTAGGCTACGAGCTTAAGAATAGGGCTGCAACTAACGATTATTTTGATTAGTTGGTCGATTATTATTTCGATTAATCGGAATAAATAAAATTGTTATTTATTGACAAAATACACACAATTCCACATTCTGCTCAATGTCCTTCAAACACACGGAATGCTATGAAAACATACAGTGCTTCATTTATTAAACCACCTGTTATAAAGAGAAAAATATTTTAGGAATGTCAAAAAAATTGTTTAAATCTTGAAATGTTATTGTCATTTATTGGGCAAATTACAAACAGAAACAACTAATTAGTATTTATAATAACAAAAATGGCCTCATAACAGCTTGCATTCTTGCTTGCATTGTTTATGTACTTTTTGACTGTAATTGGGTATCTGAAAAAAATTATAAAGTGCTCTGCCTTTCTGTCAAAGATAACAGCAATAATTATATTATAGCATTAGAAATAGCCTATTACTGTTACTAAAGAACTTATGCATTTTAGAGGACTAACCAATACAGAAAGCTAAACATGATTTTGGTAATCACCAATGCTGTTAGAGCAGCAGTGGCACAAACCTTACATAATTTGTTAAAAACTTTACATAAATGTGTTTTAATAAATTTGTTAAGCATTGTATTTGTGAATATAGTTTAAATTAGGACTGAACGATTTTAGAAAATAATCTAATTTACCAATATTATGATTTAATATGCAATTTTTTTTTAAACCTCTTCATAATTAAATCAAAGACATGCAATAAATCATTGTATAGTATGCAGTGTTGGGCACGTTACTTTAAAAAGGTAATTAGTTATATTACTAGTTACTTCTCACAAATAATAACCGAGTTACATCGTTATAAAAGAAACTAATTACCAGGGAAAGTAACTATTGTTACTTAAAAAAAAAGGTTAAAATATGTCAAATAACTTGGATGCCCCAATATTAAATAAATGAAATGGTCACCAAATAGAATAAATTATTATTATAAAACGTTACATTAATCTACACTATTTTAATGTTTCTGTGGGACAATGTGAGAGACACCAATCAAATTCAATTGATTATTTCAGTCAAACATTAAAATATGATAGTATGATAATTTAGCATTATATAATGATAGAACTTTAGTATAACCATGTATGAATGCATATTTGCCATGTTGTCTGAACTAAGGACTGGTGGTGGTGCTTAACATATTGTTTGTCATTTAGTGTTTCTATAAAAAAGGGGGAAAAACCTACAAATAATACTGATAACATACTGCGAATTCTACTATTAATAACCATATAAAACGCACTAAGGATTATTGAGCTGCTGGGTTCATGAATATTAATCAGGTCGTCTGCATTCGCTCGAACTGATTCGCTGAAATCAAAACAGGGGCGATGATAGGTGAGCACCGGCCAATAAGATTGCCGTTTGCGCATTAGCTCCGCCCACTACAGGAGAACCCGGCAACCCGGATATCGTTTACGCGTAGCTCGTCAATTCTGCATGTTATGAATGACCCGTGGACACGAAAACAACCCGCGGCAAACTGCGGACTTGGCAACATAGCAGCGTGCCAACATGATGCTTCCTTTGAAGACCGCTTAGATGTGTTTGACTTGAAGCAGCGCAGCTAGACCGATCGGTGTGTGTCATCAAAGTACCGCGAGAGCTACAGAGAGCGGACATCTCCAAATGCTTTCTCTCGCCGTACTCGGATGTCATACAATCGTCATACATTACTCTTAAAAATTTAAATGATAATAAAGACTCGGTGTGAGAGGAATGTTCTGCAGGAACTTTGATCACAGTCATGTTTTACTGTCATTCCTTTATCCTGTAAAACGCGGTTATGGAGCATCTCATATTTATATTCAGACAATTACATACACTGCATGTTGACTTTTAAACCTTAAATTAACTTTCAACAACAGATCATTCAGTGCAATGGATATGTTTGCGGACGCAATGTACGGATATGTTTTGAGGACGCACACGAATGTCACAGCGCCTGACAGGGCAAGCCTTTACACTAATGCATTCACTTAAAGCTCAAAATAAAGAATTATCAAGCAAAATGGATCACGTACTTCTCCGCAGCATCTCATTCTGTTTCCTCCACTATTTTGAGATGCATTTTGTCCATAGAAATACGTTATTTAATGCTGTAATTTGAGCAACCGGCTGAAGTTGGACGTGCACTGTGGGCGGACCCGACTAATCGATAATGAGAATCGTTGTCGATGATTTTCATAATCGATAATAATCGATTTTATCGATTAGTTGTTGCAGCCCTACTTAAGAAGCTTACTTAAATGGAAAATGTTTTTTCTCTATTTGAAAGACGGTTTCCCATATTGATCACGTCTCGGCTAGATTGCATGTTTTCTTGCGCGGCTGGATGTTGGACTCATGAAAAACAATCACGTTGTTTGTATTTGTCAAAATAGAAATCTACTGTAGTTTTTGAATTGAATTGGTTTAAATGGAAACTGTTATAGTGCCTGTTGGTCTATAACAGTATAACCAGTAGGGTAATTGGTTAATAAAAATAAAAAAACACTATATCCTAATGTCCCAAAACACACTACAGGAAACCATTATGTAATTGTTTTAATGGTTAAAAGTTGATAGTTTGTAATGGTATTTGTAGTGGAAATCATTCAGATTTCTGTGATGTTTCTATTGTTATTGTCACCATGGGTTTTGGGATGTTATTTGCCATAAATGCGACTTTTAGAAATGCGCAGCGGCTAAGCTGTTACTTTATTTGGAACCATTTTCCTTGATGAAATGGCACAAAATCAGGCAGTAGTGTTCTATTCAGACAACGTAAATCACTTAATATTAACTTCTTGTTTATTGAACTGTTGTTTTAAATAAATATCACAATTGCAAACTCCCTTAATAACCTTTAAAAGCTGTCACTCTCAGTTTATCGTGATCTGTGGGCTCACAGAAAATGAGAGAGTTCTCTTTCACTTTAAATGAACAAGACTCAAAAGCACATGTAAATGATACATTGCATCATCTGTCATCGCGTTATAAGCACTGACCCCACGGGAATGAGTAGAATTATTATTAATAGCCGCAAACACGCGTTGAAATTCAAGTCCTACTCTGTCACTATGATGTTACTTACAAAGCTGCAGCCGTGGCGGGGATGATTTTTGGTGTGGCGGCCCGCCACGGCTGAATGAATGTAGCGGAAACACTGATCACGGTACAGGTCTTCTGTCATCGTTTAAAAATGGGCATATCATTACCTTCCTGAAGTCACGAGAATCCTTTTTCCCCTGGAACTACATTAAAACGCTAATGCTGCTTTTTCTTTGCAAAGTTTTCTTACCTCGAGGGTGCTATTGTCTGGTTGGCAGGTGTTTTAGGGGTCTTATTTTCTCCAGGGTCCTCTTCACTGTCTGAGCCTCCAGACGAGCTGCTGTCTGATGCCACCAGAGGGGCTTTTTGCCCAGGACTTCCTTCCCACGCTCCTGTAGCCGAACCACTGCCAGCCGCTTAAAAAAACAAAAACAACAATTAAGGGTCTATATGACAATTTCAACCCTCTTCTTAGTTAGTTCTTATATATATATATATATATTACTGCAACTTCCTATTGCCATGTAAATGTAGACATGCGTTAATGTTTTGGAGTTTCTGATGTCAATGTATGCATTTCTAAATAGGAAATTTTGTGTTCTAAATGTCTTCATAGTACTGAAAAGATCAAGTCAAATATGATTCCTCATGCTATTACCACTTTAAACATTTCATCAGGCAAATTTAAGACACAAAACTGTCTGTTTGTGGTGGACTACTTCCCACGCTGTGTATTAACAGAGTTAATATTCAGACAGACTCAAACAGTGCATACTCACAATTCTTCTCTTGGGCTTGTTGAGGTTGTCCCTCAGTCTGGCTGGACTCTGTGCTGTAATGTAAAAGTCAATGGATCAGCACTGATAAAGGTATTCCCATAATTCAAACACAGCCTAACCAATATTACCTCACTTCAACAAACATTATAAAACAGTATCGTAAGTAGCACTATACAACTCTTTACCTGCTAAGAGGCTGGAACTCAGTGAAGGAGGCCCAGCTTGCGTCCTGCAGACCCTCACCTCCCTGCTGAGGAGAGCCACCCCAGGAGCTAGAGGAGCTCACCTCTGTCTCGCCAAAACTCGCTGTCCAGCCTGGATCTGTACACAATTACAAAGAAAGTTCAACAGACAAATTCAATCTGAAAGATTTGTGGGGTGATGTTATAGCACTCACTTTGAGTCTGAGCTGCTGCAGACTGCTGAGGACTGGCCTCTTCCTCACCATCCTCTTCCTCAGAGGCCGACCCGCGGCCTCCACCCCCATTCCTCACTGCACTCTTGGGTGAATTATCTGAAGAAAGAGACACCCCGAACCTGGAAAGAATAAATAGAGAATGTGAATTCAATAAACAAAACAGGAGAATCTATTTCCTCAAGCATATCTTCCATGTGCAGTACCTCGATCTGGATTTGATTTGTGTTGCATAGTTTATTTCTTTTTCATCCCAAATATCCTCCTCTTCCTCACAGTCATTGAACTGCTGGATTCTTTCTTTACAACAAGCCTCAAATGCTGCAGCATTGGCCTAAAGGAGCACAACAATCCGAATAAAGCATCAAAACACTTACAGCAGGGCTAAGTGATCATTTGAATAATGGACAGTGTTTTCAGTGGCAGACACTTACACTATGATCATCTGCATCTATATTGAAGTTAATTTCAGCAATTCGATCGAACGCAGCACTGCAAGATTGAAAGAGGTCTCAAAAATCATACTGACAATCTTTACCACAGAAACATATCAGCACCGTAAATCAGTGCATCGTTCTGAAATACTTATCACTGGAACTGAGAAACATTTATACATGTACGTCTTCAGCACTCACTTGATATTTTCATCATGTTCACTAAACTCCTCATCATTAAAACCAAACTGATCCACAAAGTTGGCGGTCATCTGCTGAATCTGGTAATCAGAGAACGCCTGAAAGCAAAATAAAAGCTTAAATGCTATCCAATCAGCTTTAAGGAGCTTAAATCCGACTCATGCTAGCTATGTATTTGTTGCTTCTTGCCTGTTGGATGGACAGATCATTGGGGAAGGAGCTCTCCATGTCATCATCTTCACTAGATGAGTGTAAGTTATGGGTGCTCACCTAGAACACAGGATAAGAGCCAATCAGAAACCAGCATCAAACTATGTAACATGCTCTGAATGAAAATGAAAGTGACGAAAAAGACATTAAATAGTGTTCACAATGAACTGTGATAACTGGTTTCCTCTAGAGTAAAAGTTTTAAAGCAATTTTGACCAATTTGGGATTGAAGTTCTTTTTATGAAGAAAATAAAGATGCACTAAGCATCTCCGAAATATTTACTGTTATAATCGATTGAAATAAAACATATCTTGAAAGGGAAAAAAACATGATCATTACATTGACTATTTAAATATCAGCTGTTTTCAATGGAGCGGCATTTAATACGGAGCCGTAGTTAACTGACAAGCTACGCAATATCGCGTTCATTATCGAAGGCGATTCATCTGTAATAATTAAAGCGTTATTGCGTAACTTTTCAGTGAACTACGGCTCCGTGTATTAAATGCCACTCCATTTGAAAACAGCTGATGGAGATTTACCGCTAATCAAGGAACCGGTTTTACTGACAATATGCGCATGCATATCGCATGATATATCGCCCAGCCCTATATCTTATCCAATATAATTTATCCGTCCAATGCAATGAAATGTGTGTAAATGCTGTCCTCACCAAATCCACTGTGTTTCTCCTGTTAGTCTCTCTCAGAGTCTCACCCACAAAACTTTCCCAGCGACCTCTGCAGTCTTCTGACAGCTCTGTGGAAATACAAGGGACTATGATCTCAGGCATCATCAGTTAATAAACTATTTTTTGACACATGCCTGCACAACAAACCTTTAATTAAGTCATTCATTTGAGAGTGAGCCAGCCCTTTCTCCAGGTTTTGAACCACAGTGTTTGCAATTCTCGTTAGGTGACCCATGTTTCCCTTTCTCCTTCCTCCTTCAGCCCTGGAGATTAAGGTAGAGAAAGTACAATCAGCCAACAGCAGAAACAAACAGACAGACAGACAGACAACAAACATACTGAAGACATGATGGATATCAAGATGAGCTTCATGGGACAACCACAACAAAGAGATCAGAGGCTCTTACTGAATTTTGTCATTTTCCTCCCAAGCATCCAGAATCCTTTGCACCAGCTGGCAATGCTGGAAGAGCTGAGGAAATCAAACAACAAGACACTGAGAATAATGAACAAAAAGAAAACATTGTAGAAAATTGGCAGTCAAAAAAGGAGAAATAACAAAGAATATGCAGCAAACAAAGCTGATACCTCTAACTTAACAAACCACATGACTTGAGATGAAATGGAAAGGTCATTACTTAGGGTCAGTGGTTTGTTCAAATCCCTGAACCAAAGTGTGTGCAATACATTAGTGTTCAAAAGTTTGGGGTAAGTTCATTTTTTGTTTTCATGAATAGAACAGCATTGATTAGATTTCTTTTTTTGTATAATTATACTTTGAACTTCTCTATGCGAAGCAAAAAAATTGTGCACTCATGATTTTTCTAGAAGAACTTTTGCTGCTAAATTATCCACTAACCTAATTTATAATAGTATTTTTGTCTGGTCACCTGGTCATTTCAGGCATTTTCGCTGATCAGATATCTACCTGATTTGTTAAAACGTTTCCATTTAAACGGATATTCTTCAATTCCTGCGCTATATTTAAATTTAACAAAATTCACGCAAACGAAATCAAAAGATAAGCGCTGCATTTTATTAATTATCAGCTCATTTCAAGATCAAAGACCGGAATAGGAGAGCCCGCGGCATCAGCACTGGAAAGATACGTTTGTCTCACTACTTTTAAAAAATCGTTTGTTTAATTAATGAATCAAATTAATGATTATGTGTTGACCGTCTGCGTCTTACTTTCAGTTTCATTCGCGGCAGTTTGTGCGTCTGCTTGCTAAAGAAATACTCGCTGTTCAGTATCGGATCTGGCCAATACTCCGAATTTTCTGGATCGGATTGGAAAAAATAGTATCGTTGCATCCCTACGTAATATACTTGTTAAGTAGTGAACATGATACTTGGTGTTCATGAGCACCACTAACAAGGCCCACTACCCTGTTTCCTGTAAGTCGATATGAAAATAGGCACCTAAAGGAAGCAGTCAAAATCAAAAAACAGATATGAACTAAATGACCTACATTGGCAACAAGAGCCTCTTGAATGGGCATGTTTTCTGGGTCTAAGGTGCTGTTCTGGCCAGGTGTTCCCTCCTCCGCTTGGCTGCCTGTGCCTGTAGCTGGTTTCTCCTCGTGGTTCTGCAGACCTGGATTCTGGAGGTCCGTGTGGGCAGAGTGGTTCAGGATGGATGCCACACACAGCTCCACTTGCAAGTGCAAGAAATTATTCCAGGTGTATTTAAAGAATAAATCCTGCAACCAGAGAGAGGAAGTGAGGAGAGTAAAAAATTATGAAAAACAAGCTCTCCCACCCACAGCCAGCTCATAGTGTTGAGTCTGCGAAATTCGATGTGTGTGCGAAAGTGATTTACCAACAGCAGGTCCATGGTGTTGAGTCTGCAGATCTCTTGGCAGATGCTGAGGTCGCAAGTCTGCAGCAGAGAAGCCACCAGTTTGGCCACATGAAGGCGGGCGCTCCCCAGGGGCTGCTCCAGAATGCCCACTGTAGTAAGTATTGCACTTCTCTGTTCCACAGCAAGTGGCGGGAGATTGACACATTGTTAGAGGGCGGTCACTCTCAGCATTGCACAGTGATTGTTGAGACACAAGCTCTGTTCCAGAACTTAGTGTGATGCAAACAAAGATTGACGCACTTTACAGCATTATTAAAATGATGAAGGCTCTTCCTCAAAATTAAGCAACAATATGTTACCTTCAAAGACTTAAAGTCACAATGAAAACGAAGCAGCTACTGATTGTTTCTTTCGTATTTCAATGTATATCGGAATGCAACAGATTATCGGGAAAGAATGTAGGGCAAGGAACTTGATTCTGCCCATCGGTTGCTGACTGGATTTTGACATGTGGGCATTGCACCCAAAAATTAATGTGAGCTTGCAATCGATTGTGAAGAGGAGTGGTTTAGCCAGAGTCTGTCATTTCACAGGAAGACTGAGTTTGGACATTGTTTATTTAAATTTTCAATAAATAATGAAACAAAAGACTGGCATTGATGAATTATTTGAATTAAAATCAATAACATGCATTTTCATACAGACTTTGTCAAACATTTGGGTGTGGCATGTATTTTGATGCCTAATGAAGTAAATTAGCTTAGAAACACACTAACTCATTTAAGTTTCTTAACGAGCTCCTTGTGAAGAGTGACACTGATGTAGAGTTTTCCAAATCAGTCCCTTATGAGGTTTTACTTTAGTAATACACACAGCAGGGTAGTTTAAGTTTGGAAAGAGAGCAACAATCTTTAGCTTATCACACAAAAAAAGCCCTGCGATGACATTTACGCCCAGATGGAGTTGCATATGAGTGTGTGTTTAATGCTGGTACCGTAGGAGGGTTCAGTAGGAGCTGCTGGAAGTCCTTTAGATGAGGCTCAATAGCACGTAAAATACTGCTGTTGACAGTGTAAGACCTTTCACATCCCTGAGAATACAGTTCCATCAGACCCTCCAGCCTAACAACATCAGACACAGAGATAACAGAAGGTCAAAGAAATATTAAATGAGGAAGAACAGCAAGCGTCCAAGCATGGCTGTTTATTTTAGTATTAATTAGGCCCTGTAATGGATGAACGCACCCTGACCTTCGTGACTCCAGTAACGTAAGAAGCACTTGCGTTCCATTGACAAAAGATGCTTCAGTCCTTTCCCCTTCAAACATGTTCTTCAAAAGCTCTGCCACATTCTCTTGTCTACAAAAACATAAACGGATGAGATACAAAAACAGCCGTTAAGTACAAAAACAGAAGTCTTTACAGAGTGTGTACATTTTTACACATGGCCCACTATGTTACATGACTGTGATTTTAGCTAATCAGATAAGGCACTTACGACTCCAAGACAGCAAGTAAGGGGTCTGGTTCAGTGACCTCTGATAGCTGATTGGCCTGGTCTCGACTAAGTCGAATGATGTCACAGAGAGTCTGGGATGCATTAGATTGTCTCTGCAGAACAACAAGAATGTCCTTTTTATAAACTTCCATAGCTGAAATCATGTTGGCTGGGGTTGAAAAGTTCAGCAGAGTGAGGGATGTTTTGTACCTCTTCATCTCTCCCCGTGTGCATGAGCTCTGTGAGTCTCTGGATGAGTCTCTCCTCATTCAGCCACTGCAAATACATTCAGTCACAGACTAGAATCACAGCCCCGTAATGAAGAGTGAGTATTCAGCCAGGACTTGGAGGATAACAGTCAGGCTAAATGCAGGTCAATGTCTCATATAGGCAACTAAATCACTTATTCATGTTCCTTAAAGGCTTCATTTCTACAAATGGTTCAGGCTCCTAGAGGTAGATCAATGTAAAATGCGATTTAAAAAGATTAACCATCATATAACACCCAAATTCACTTGTAGTCAACAACACATGGAATCATTCACACAGTGCATGTTATTGCATTTAGATATAGCTCAACAGAACACAGTTTATAAGTGCCCATTGGGGGGGGACTTTATAGGATGCGAAATTTATAGTAAATCCAGCATAAAAACATTAATTTTATTTATCTTTTAATGAATGAAAAAGAAACGAATCTTATATTTGGGAAAATAAAGGGGATTTAATATTACAATTAAAACATTGAAGACATTGTATTATTATTCCTTAATAAATAAGTAAGGTTTTAATAGTTTTAGTAGTAGTAGCCTATTACGTACGTTCTACTGAAAATAATAAGATAGTAATGTATTTCTGCCAAATGTCTTCAAATGAAACAGGTTGTCAATTTTGATGGATTGCCGTGAATACCTTTACATTTCTGTGTGTATATGATATGATGAGGATAGTTTTATTCAAATGAAACGGTCTAATGCTCATGAAGTGACTCTCAGAGCAGTTCTGGAGATGTTAGTGAGGCGGCAGACATTAATATCACAGCAAGCAACACACGCGCTTCTGTATGAGTAGAAAACAGGAAGAAGTCATATTTAAATTAGGGGTGGGCATAGATTAATTTTTTTAATCTAGATTAATCTTGGAATTAATCTAGATTAAAATGGCTCATTTGAATTCTGCCGAAGGCATTCAGAATATGTGTGCTACCCAAATAATGACTAAAAGTAAGTCTTTGAGAACGGATTTCTCAAGCCAGGTGGCGCATTAGACCAGGGGCTCATCTCCTGTTTCCAGAATGCATCACAAACTGCTTGAGAAAGCTGTTCTACTATGATAATTGGTGATGAAAATAAACTATGTTCAATAAGATGTACTTGTGTTTACTAACTGTTTATTCAGTTAAACATGAATTTTGAACTGTAGGCCTACATAAGAGGTGGTGATGAACTGTTTACAGTTTCCATTGAGAAGCTTCTTAAAAATAAATTTTCCCTGAAGCAAACCCGGCGGCTTCATAGCTGCATCCATGTTAGCACGTCACGTCTGATGTGGTAATTTCACAGTAACGTTAGGCATACACACAGGTTCGAAGCAGAGGGTGACACGGGAGTGAATTCTCAAGTTCACATGAGATCTAAAGCGCATCCTGTTTGCTTAAAAGCGCAACGTTTCGTTGTTATTCTGAGTGCACACAAATAAACGTAGAGTCTTTACAGATTCGAAAGAAGTATTAGGCTACTTTTATCTGTATGACCAAAAATGACGGAGATTTTAAGAGCAAGTGAGCGCACCGGAGCCTGTCCTGCAGCAAACGCGCTTCCACACAAACACTTCAATAGCGCACATTTCTCTAGGTTAACATCATATTGATTAAAGTTGCTACTACATACATCTTTCAGATGAAAAGCCATATTTGAGGTTGATGAATGATAGATGAGCGTTTGGATGTCCTGCCCGATTGTATTACCACATAGACCAGCCGTTAACAATCTGTCCATCACGGACTGCGAGCCTCTAGTTCGAAGACTCATTCTCGCCCCCTACAGTGCAATTCGGCTAGGTATACATCCGCGCTAAAATATCAGGGTGAAAGTCATCATAGCTTGCGTAGTATAGACCCAGCTCCCAACCCAACTTTGAGAATAGATTAACGGCGATATTTTTTTTATCGACGATAAGAGTCTCACGTTAACGCAGCACGTTAACGCCGATAACGGCCCACCACTAATTTAAATAGTCATTTTGGGGCTTAATATTTACAAATACGAGAGGGAGTGTGCTCAATGCTCACTTGCGTGTGTGTATGCGTGCGAACCGGGGCGGAACTCTGCTGTGCGCGATACAGCGAGCGCGACCATGTAAAGTAGAGACAGAAATGACATGCCGTTATGTAAATAAAATAAATAAAGCTATTTAGTTTGTTTAATAAAAGAACAAGGTTCTATAGGAAAGGTAACATGAAATGACTCCTTTTGTGATCTGGCGCTACAGAGAAAATTAAATTAACTTGACCTTCAAAGGGGGCGGGGTGCAGTTGGGGGCCGCCCCCCCCCTAAAATAATTGTAGGGGAAACACTGATAAATATTAGTGTGCTTACATTGAGGACCTCCATCCTCAAGGGGGCAGGCTCTACACAGCTGATGAGGCGCAGCAAAAGGTCCATCATGGCCGAGGCATCAATGTGATTCAGCACCAGACTGATAAAGTTGTGTTTTTTCCTTAGGAAAGAGATTACCTGTATGTGCAATGACAGACAACTTTCTAACTAGACATATCAAACAAATAACCCCCATATTTTCTTTGTGCCATGTGGTGTGTGTTAATATTCTGAGTTGTGTGGATCAGGTGTGCGTACCTGGTCTGTTTTACGTGCAATCAAGTTCCCAATGGTTTTGCTGAAGAAGGACGCCAACAGGGGATTAAGTGGCGGCTCTTGCTCCAGAAAGTGGTAGAGCTTTTCCAAAAGGGATTCATCTCCACCCAGCTTATCATTGATAAGAGCCACATCAGAGGTCAGGAGCTCACATGCTATATTTGGAAACCTAGATAAACAAAACATATATTCGTTACAAGTAATGTGACAACACAATCAAACATCAAATGCAACAGGCCATAAAAAAGTATTTGGGGACTTTGCCTTTAACATTACAAACTAAGCCACTTTCCGAGGGTCCAATGAAGGCATTTCAAAACTAACAGAAAGTTGCTCTGTGGCACGACTTATCTTCTGTTACTCAGATAGCACTAAAATAAATACTGGCCAACTCAGTGCTGCAGTGCAATCTGAGCCACAAGAAAAGGGTAACTCTGCGGCAGTGCGTTACATCCTATTGTAGGATTCTGCATTTGACAAAAATATCACCAAGCTAAAAATCTGGATCAGTGCAGCTGAGAACATATTTCACTCAATGTAATACCATTTCACAATACTTGGAGAGAAAAGACATTTTGAGTGAATCCGCTTGCTCGTTTCAAGACAAATGATTCTGCCTCCTACACACAGAGAACCAAATGATTAGTTTTAAATGAACTCTAATGTCTTTCTCTCTCTCTAGCCATATGGTCCCAACCGAGAGCGCTTAAACTGTTAGATTTCAACCCTTCAGAACAGGAGTTTCTTTATATGTTTTGTTCTAACAGTGCAACCCTTACAAACAAAGCAACTCTGATTTAAACAAAAAGTAGCAGAACACAAGAGTTTACACAACACCTTACAACTCACTATTTTCCATTTGTCAATTGAATTCCACTTCTCTGCACTTCTCTATCTTCACTGTCAGTTTTATAGCCCTCCCGTAACCAGGAGCTCCAGGCATGCATGGCTACCAGTGAACAACACATATGTCCTACCATCATAATTTAGCAATTCTTAGTACCAGTTGGAATACTTTTTACTGCCAACCATATTTACATCTAGGCTACAAGTTAATTGCTGTGAATGAACATTCAAAGTGCAGTCACATTAGCGAAATTTGAGAAAATTTTGCAAGTAAAAATGTACGCAGTCTATTGTCAACAGTGTAGCCATGTATAAAGCCCAGCTCTTAAACCAAGCAGCTTTCTTTTGGTCAACACATCAAACACATGTGAAATTTGCACTGGGAACTTTTTACCTCTCGTGCAAAACTCTGAATTGTGCGGTTTCCTATTTTGCTGGGCAACAGTAAATGTAGCTACAGACTAGGGATGTGCAACAGCGATCGAGTACTCAGCCATGACAGCGATGATCGATCATGAAACCGCAGTGGTGGTCAGTAACGAAGTAAAACAACTTCGTTACTGTACTTAAGTACATTTTTCAAGTATCTGTACTTTACTGGAGTAGTTTTATTTTGAGTAACTTTTACTTTTACTTCACTACATTCCAAAGCATAAGATCGTACTTTTTACTTCACTACATTTCATAAAACATATCGTTACTCCTTATAATACATCACGTGCTCCGAGACGCAGAAGCGGTGTCTGATTCATGAACAAACTGATTCTTTTCAATGAACCTCGGTTCGCAAATCGCAACAAACGATTCATTCACGAACTGCAATGATCCGATTGCAGCTGTTCTCGAGTCGAAAACTCACTGATTCAAATGATCCGTTTAGAGCGAGTCTTCTTCAGTGAACTGAACTCACGAGTAAAGAACCGGGAGATCTTGTGTGCGCGCGCGCACAGCTGCTGCGAAAAGTAAGTTACTAATGTCGGATTTTTTGGATTAATTATTGTAACTGAAAATAATATTTAGGTCAAAACTGTCAGTTGTTTGTGAACTAAATCTGCTGTGATCTATTTAAGCCCACTGAAATGCTTGAATGCAGACAGACCAACATCAGTGTCTCTAACGTTATGTTTTAGGTCAAACAACAAAACATTAAAATAACACCGATTAAATAAAATAACTCATGCACGATCATATTCCCCGCTGCTGTAACGTTAGCAGTTTTATTAAAATGCTATGCATTTAGACCTATGTGACGTCTGTTTTTATATTGTTTATCAACAGTATACATTTTTATATTGTTTAGATCAACTAGCCGAGTAGACGGATATGAATGTTTATTCATAACCATACTGAAAATAAGTAAATATTGTTAGCTGATGCTAGCTGTCTAGCTAACAAGCTTGCTGGTGCTAAGTTGAGGAAATTTTTAGATATAAAGTCCAAATATCTTTATTCAGCCACCTAGATAGATTCAATCTGAGGGAAAAAGAAAGGATGCGATGTTCAGAACATAGTAACTACAGTAATTATCAGAGTGGGAAGTGATGCCCTCTGGGGGCATTGGGCCAGGGGTGTTTTTACACCACAGACAAAGTTTGAGAAGAAAAAAAAATAATTATGAAAATATAATTAGATTTTCCTTAAAATGTTCTTCCTAATTTCAGGCCTAATTCTCATGTCATATATAACTGACATTCTGCAAAACAACAAGTTCTAAAACACTTTTTTCTTCCTGGTGAAAATTAGATGGTGAAATCTGTTTTCTCTCAGGTACATGACAGTGTAAGCTTCACAGTCAACATTACTACATCACTCTCATCAACGTAGTCCATATCAACAAAATATATATATCTTGACTATATAGTGGTTATTTTGGGAAAAACCCAGGTATTTGGGGCAGTAGGATTATACAAATATGTGCTAATATAAAATTAAATAAAGTAGTCTATATAAAATTGCAAAATAAATCTGTCTATCAGTACTTTTTTACTTGAGTACATAAACAATTGAGTACTTTTGTACTTTCACTTGAGTAAAATTGAAAAAGCAGTACTTTTACTTTTACTGGAGTAATATTTTATTATACCTATCTGTACTTTTACTCAAGTACTTGATCTGTGTACTTTGCCCACCACTGTGAAACCGATGATCATGGAAAAAAAATTCTGATTGTTATAGCAGCACTTTGGACGGCACCCTGAGCTCTGATTGTTTAGCTTGCAGCAGCACGCGGTTCAAAGACGTGAGAAGAGAGAGAAGCTAGACTTTGAAGTCACTTAAAGATGTTTAGGTTAGCTACATACATATCTGATTCATCTAATATAGGATGCGTTGGGATATTAACATTTATTTACATGCTGAATGCACTGCATATTACCAGTAGATTCATGCTCAAATGCAATGCTCGATATTGATTGTTATTTAAGATGATCATATTGCTTTTAGATGTTTCCTTTTCAAAAATCCCAAAATAAATTTTTCGTCATATTTGTTCAACAGTCATACTTCAATAAAAAAAAAAATGTACGACATTGAAAACACGCAGGCGATTTTAGGAATCACTTAATAATGTAGATGAAAATATAGCACAGATCTGTCATAAACATTATAATGAGAACTGTATAGGATGTGAAATGTATAGTACTCCTCTCCTTGTCCGTGTCTCAGTCTGTGCGTTGTTGAAAGCGCATCACGGCAGGAGCGCTCTCTCGCACGCACATTTCTCTCTCTCTCTCTCACTCTCTCTATAGTGCGTAACTTAAAGTTCACTGGCATACGCATCCTTTTGTGCAGATACGCGTTGTAATGTTACGTTTATGTTATGTAACTAAGTTCTCTGATTAATATCAAAGGAAGTGTCATAGAACAGGTTTCAGTTTACTGGCATAAAGTCAGCTTCACCTCAGGCAGCTGATCTTTTTTAACATTGCTGCATCATAATCTAACATCTAATCATGTTTTCATAGACATGTTTTAATTTTCATAAGAGTCTTCAGATATTTTCATTATCTCCATTATGGCCATGCCCCACCCCCGAGTACTCGATTACTAGTTTCTGAAACCTATCGATTGCTAAAAATGCCCATCCTTACAACAGACAACCTGTCCCAAACTCAAGCAATTGGCTGAGCCAATGTTGCAGTGTCTGGTTGGTCAAGACTAGCAAAATATGGTGTAAAGACAGTGTTTCTGTCTTACTTGAAGCGAGTTTTCTCCTCCAGGTCAGCAGGGGGCTCCTCCGTAATAAGGGTGACCAGCTCCTGCATACAGTGATCCTTGGAGAGGAAGAGCAGGAGCTTGCGGTTCTGTGCTTTGCACTCCTGCAAAACATCCTCCTCTTCCATCAACTCTCTCAGAGTCACTCCCTCTCGATCCAGCAGCTGGTCGATATGGGAGCTGTTGTTCAGGTCAAACTTCCAGAACATGATGGCGGCTGTGGCTGCTGCAGCAGGAAGCCCAGGCCTGAAGAGAAGATTTGAAAGTGAGGAGAAATATCTAATGCAGAGAAGGTTATCCAAGACTGAGACTGCGATAAACACAATGAAAAAATCCAATGCACTGATCGAAAAGTAGACATGTAGAATTGCATCCCCTTTCTGACTCAAATGTCCCCTGTTATATCTGCGTAAATATGTAATTATGTTTTTCTGCATAATTATGGCAAAGCACAATTTTGTATACACAATTTTAAGAACGCTGTTTATGAAACGAGAGTTATTGTTATACTTTTATATGGAGTTAGATTATTTTAAAATATTAGCAATAATTTATTAATTTAAATGATCTTGAATGCTTCTTGAATGTTTGCTGAAGCCCCCTAGTGGGCCCCGGCCCCCTGGTTGAGAACAACCGATATAGTGTTCCAAATCAGTCGCTTATGAAGTTCCACAATGGATAGAGAGTAGGGGTGTAACGATTCGTTTTAACAACGATTCGATTCGTATCACGATTCGTGGTTGTCGATACGATACAAGGACGATATTTGTTCATTTAGAACGATACGATCCAAAACGATTCAGTGACTTGAAATCGATTCAGTAACTTTTTAGCCAAAAATTCAACCAGTGAGACTGAAATAAATACCTGGATACTGGACAGTGCAGGTGAAGTTTCCTAGATTCCAGTTGTTTCTTGTAAGGGAATCAGGTATCAATTAATTATGGATATAAACAAACAAGTAAACAACAATTAATGGTAAATGCATTCACATTGTATTTGAATAAAGTGCAACAAACACTTTAGGTTGAATTAACAGGAAGTTAACCTTTTCTGCTCTCATTTACATATCCTACAAACAGCGAGCGACTTATTTAGAAAATCTCCGTCTTTGCAAAAGCCAAAGTGTTTCCACACACTGGACCGCAATGGTGGCTTGATAATTTCTCGCTCGTCGACTTCTCCTCTGCCATCCGCCATGCTATGTTTTGTTGTCTTTGCGCTGCTGCTGGCGCGTGGCGATGACGTCACAGATAGGCAGACTGAACCGAGTAACGTTTAACGCCTTTATCATTAAAAGACTAAGTGCTAAGAAAAAACATCCATATAAAGTCTGATGTGCTTAAATCCCGTTATTTCCTAGTATCGATACAATCGATTGATTACATTTTAAAACGATGTTAGATCGATATATGTCGTCCGGAAGGCCAACTTGCCGAGCACAGATCGATGTAGTTGGATCATATGAATATAAATCGATACATCGATGTAGTTGATGAATCGTTACACCCCTAATAGAGAGTTGTCTTAAAAAGCAGCTCTCTATGCAGGCACTAGGCAGCCTAAAAGGTTTTGGAACAAAGCTATAGAATGAGTGCAGGGGGGTGGGGGGGGTAGCGATGGAAAGCAGAACTAACATATGAAAGAGAGTCTGGCGAACAAGGAAGGGGACAGAAATAATTGATGGACCTTTAATGCATCCAACTAACACAGCCCACTCATAATAAAACATGAGGCAACTGGAACACGAAGAGCAACTTTCCTTCTTTCAGTACTGATTGAAATCACCTGGGCTGTGAAGAATTTCTAACAACTCTGGTCATGAACAAAGCAGACCTTTCCCACAAGATGACTGATACCCACGCATCACACCCTGGGCGATACATTTCACACAGCCTGATAGGCTTTGCTTGCTCAAAGAGATGTGATCTATTAATGAGCCTATATAAAAGACTCATCAGGAATTCGAGCTTTGGAACATTAAAAAGCATTTGTTAAATAAATATATTTTACCAGCTGATGAAACGCGTGAATCCTTAGTTACACCCCCTCCACGGGCAGACAGGCATTTGAGTGGCAGAATGCAGACAGCACAGAATGACCTAGCATTAATCTGCATGAGGTCCACTTCCCACTAGGCCTTCCTCGAATACACGCCTCAGACGGACTGACACTAGGGAAAAGAAACAAAAAAATGCAAACCCTTCAAAAATAATGCATAGGTTGAAAAACACTTGAAATCAATGTAACAAATAATGCAATGTGGGTACAATACGTCAACAATGAATAAAAACATCATTGCATCTAGGAACCTTGTAGCTAGGAAACACACAACTGAGTGTGCAAGACTAAAATCAGAACTATCGAAGGTCTTGTGAACTGAAAATGCAGTGTACAAATGTCACTTCCTTATCAACAGTAAACAAACGCACATAAACACTCTCTTCCTCAAATGTACCCCTATACTGACTCTCTAGCACACATGCATCATGTATTTTAAGTGTTTGCTTAAATGGTAAATCAGTGGTTTGTACAACAAATAAATATGAGTCTTGAGATCAGATTTCAAGCATTAAAGGAACAGTTCACCAAAAAATTTAAATATGCTGAAAACGTTCTCACCTTTAGGCCATCCAAGATGTAGACTAGTTGGTTTCTTCATCAGAACAGATTTGTAGAAATTTAGCATTACATTACTTGATAATTAGTGCATCCTCTGCAGTGAATGGGTGCCGTCAGAATGAGAGTCCAAACAACAGCTGATAAATAATCACATTAAACCACACGATTCCAGTCCATCAATTAATGTCTTGTAATGCGAAAAAGCTGCATCTTTGTAATAAACAAATCCATCTTTAAGAATTTTTAAGTTCCAACCATTTCTTCCACCATACATAACTTTGCTATCGCCAGTCAAAAAGTGATCCTGTCTAAATCAAGAGAGAAATATGCACAGATAAGCACCGTTTACAATCGAAAACAGTCCTAAACATGGTGGTTTCTGATGTGAGAGGACAACAGGGGATGGAGTTTTTCCACTGGAAGAAGTGTTATTATGGACTCGTTTTTGGTCAGAAGTGACAGTTTAAAGTTAAAATGCCTTAATGATGGATTTGCTTCTTACAAACACTGAACTTTTCACTTCCCAAGACATTAATTGATCGACTGGACTATTTTTATCAGCTGTTTGGACTCATTTTCTGACGGCACCCATCCACTGCAAAGGATCCATTGGTGAACAAGTGATGTAATACATTTCTCAAAATCTGTTCCAACGTAGAAACTCTTTTACACCTTGGATGGCCTGAGGGTACATTTTCAGCAACTTTTCATTGTTGGGGGGTGAACTTGTGCAGTCACATTTACTATTGTTTGGTGAATTTTTGTGGGCGAAATTCAGTAATAATTCCATGAGGACGAACAATTCCCCCATGCAGATTTCTCAAGAGGTTCAAGTTTAAGATTTACCGCATTGACCAACACAGTGATTTGAAAAAACTTCATTCTACATAATCACTACATGATTAACTACAGACAAGGGACCTTATTTGCATGCAAAATTTCACAGAAATTTTGAAGTTTAGACCAAATTCTAGGAAGTTAAAACAAAAGGTGCTACTAGACGCATTTCTTCCTAAATGAAATGCGCACCTACTCCACATCTCTTATGCATATGGCACACCCAAAACAGCAGCTGGTAACAGCTTCCTTGATCACTACAGTACATACTCATCTGATGACAAACGGCCCAGAGAACACATACCGGAAAGAACATCTATCATTGATCTGCAGCTGTGCAAGGTGAAGCACTTCTTTCATTTTTAAAATAAGTGGCCATAAAACAGACAAAGGGACGTGTTTCCTTCTTTTCCGTGGACATGACTGTGTGCACGTGCAGTGTTTACTGCGACAATAACAAGCAGAGATCTCTCCAGTGAACTCTACACAGGAAAAGCTAATGTCTCTGCTCAACAATTCATCAAAAATAGTAACAGGCAGCAGCATTTGCACACAATAGTATAAGCAGCCACACACAGTAGACACGAGCAGGGGTGTTGCTTGAGATCTATGACAGCAGCTGAGGTCAAAAAAGCTGGCATTGATTGCACAACTGTCCAGAAGCTGCCTACTTAGGAAGTTGATCCAGCAACTTGTCCTGACCCCTGCCTGGACTCCCCAGAGGGGGTGTTCCTGCATTACAAACCTTCAAATGAGATTGTATTCGTTATACTGAACGATCGTGTTTTAAAACGCAATAGTTAAATAGCTGCAGGGGATAAACTAACTTATGAATAACTCCTGTGGCTGCAAATTATACCATGATTTGAATCAAATGTTTACAACAGACGCCAATAACATACCAGAGTATTTTTCACACCTTATAAAGCCGGGACGGGTAAAGAAGACTCACTACTATTAAATTAACACAAAGGACTTTGATTTTAAATGCAGAATAACATTTTCGGCGGTTGCATGTATACAACTGGGCCCGCGCTAGCAACCGTTAGCATAAGCGGCTAACATTAGCGACAAAACAGATTTCCGTATTTTCAAAACAACCCCAAACTCGACCGAAACAACTCAAATAAACACTCATTTATAGCTCAAAACGGGTTACTGGAGATGTAAAGCGTTATTTAACGCAAAAGAATGGGATGTTTTCGATTTGTTTGCTAGCTCATCTGGCTAACTTCAGCCGAAACTCTCTCTTACAGAAGTTTCTTCTGATCTGAAGAGAATAAAAACGACACATTTTCTAAGCGAAACATTTCGAAACAAGTATGGTTTGGCGTGAGGCAGAGAGAGTCGGCCCCAGCAGTGCAATCAGTGCATGTAAAAAGGCTGTGCATGTACGCTTACCCCCACTGTGTGTCTTCAGACGGGCATAGACTGTGGACGGGCTGCTGCTGATGCTGCCCCGCGCGCGCTCTGTGAAACCCCGCAGCTGCCACGAGATCGTTTTCCTCTCAACTATCTACCCAGAGCTCGAGCCATCGTCCTCACTAAAGTTGCTTTTCTGCTCCCTCTTATCGATAAATGAGTTTTTAGGAAATGATTCTGCTCTAAGTCACTACGCAGAGTAAGCTCGGCCGCTCACGCGCAAGGCGAGGGAAAGGGGGATCGGAAAATATAAAATCGTTCATATGTTTGTGTTCAAAATGGCGAAACTCAGTCATAGACGCGCGCGTGCGCGTGCTGTCAGATCACCGACCGTGCCAGCGCATTGAGTGCGCGCTTCGCCTTGTTCACTCCTTGTACAACAACAACAACAACAACTGAAGTTTGTTGTCATCATTTTTTTATTAAAATAAACTAAGACAATGCGTTAAACTATTTATGTATTATAATTAATGTCAAGGCACAGTCATTTTTCCGGGCACAGTCTATTTAAGTAACCTAAGACGAAACAACATGAAAATCTAAAGAGTAAACCACAAAAATAGGCTTTGTAATACTAATTAATTAATTAATTAATTAATTTAATTTGGGACTATCCTTTTGCTCTGTCTTTTTGGGGTAATGTTAATGCATGTCAATTTTCATCTGACTTTTCTTTATCTTATAGACATATAAGATTGCTACCACAGTGCAACATAATGACAGTGACGCAACAAAAAACACAAATAATACAAATAAGAATTAAACAGAACAAGTAAATAAAAAATAACAATATACAAATTAAAGTGTAGACTAATCACACAGTCAGTCACACAGGTATATTTGAAGCAATAACCAACAATACATTGTATGGGTTAAAATTATCTATTTTTTTCTACAAAAATCAGTAGGATGAGTAAAGATCGTGTTCCATGAAGATATTTAGTACATTTCCTACCGTAAATATAACAAAACTATTTTTGTTATTAGTAGTATGCATTGCTAAGAACTTCATTTGGACAACTATAAAGCCTATTTTCTCAATATTTAGATTTTTTTTGTACACTCATATTCCATATTTTCAAAATCTCAGCCATCTAGACGCCAAATAAACGAAAAGCATGTTGTGGTCCTGGGTCAAATTAAAGTCATTCCTCCCCGCAGGAGGGCGCTGCTCAGACTCGGCTGTTGCTAAACGATGACCGAGGACGCGACAATTGACAAAAGCAAGCGGTTTTCAAATGGATTCTTAGGTCACAATGGACCCGTTTGACAGCTCCGATGCTCTGGAAGGGCCATCAAAGACTGCGGCGACGAACACTGAGGTACCGGTGCCGTGGTCGCGCTTTTCTGCCTGGCTCGAGTGTGTATGCGTCGTTACCTTCGACCTCGAGCTCGGACAAGCCATAGAGGTAACGTTACACAAATGATGTGCATGTGCCAACATCTGACATCGTTTGTTTAAGTGTTTGTTATCAGCTTGTTAAAATCTGATAGTGATAAAATGCAGTGACAGTGCAAACGTTCTGATATCACCACTGTAACATCAGCTTCACTGTGTATCATCAACATGATCTCTCTTGTTATCAGCTCGTTTACCCTCATGATATCAGACTCACAGAGAAAGAGGTAAGATGCATTTGATAGTTTATGTTCCTGCAGTAATAAATATACAGAGCAAAATGTGCTCCAACGATTTTCAAAACACTAATTTCTTTCTGCAATGCCTCTAAAAGCCCTTAAACCCTTTGCTTCCTTCTGTCTTTTAGAAAACAAGCATCTGTTACTTATCGTTTCCTGACTCATACTCAGGTAATGTGCTGGCACAGGCTGATCTGATCAATGATTTCAATGTAAAATGCTGAAACATGAGCATCACAGCTCAATCACATGAGTGCATGTGTATCCCAGGATGCATCGGGGACACTCAGTTCAGCTTCAGACTGCGGCAGTCGGTGGGCCACAGTAGCTCTTGGTTTGGACAAGAGGATGTGTACAACAAGGATGCACCTGTGACCCTGCAGGTCAGAAATATACTTTCTCTGATTAAGACATTACCCAGCATCACATCTGATTGGTGTGTGCTTAGAACCAATACATATCATAAATAAGGTGTGCATGTAAATGACCGTACTGTCTTTCAGAAAGAGCACGCACATCTCCACGGGTATGTGTATTTCAGGCAAGTGAAAGATGCGTCTGTCAAAAGGGGCTACTTTCAGAAGGTGTGTAACTGAAATTAAACATACACATGGTTGTTATGGTTTGTCACGATGAGCTTTTCCAGTCTATTTAGACTTTAACTGAATGTATTTAGTCAAGGTCCTTGTGGTTAAATAATATACTGGATTAAACAACTGTTTTGTGCTGTAAATGATTTCAGTGTTTCTTTATCTCTAGTCTCTGGTGGTGGTGTCCAGATTACCGTTTGTGAACCTTTTCCATTCGCTGCTGAAGGTCATTGCCCCGGAGTACTTTGAAAAGCAAGAACCTTGTCTTGAGACAGGTTAGACCAGCTTGACTTGGGGGGAAAAAAATTGTGTGTGTGTTAGAAAACAGTTATTTAAAATTGTAATAGTTGTTCACAGTAGTACTTCTTTATTGTATTTTTAATCCAAAAAATGCAGCCTAAATGAGCAAGAGAGACTCAAAACACTTTCGTAAAAAATCTTTTGGAAGGGTAGTGTTTATATAATGTGTGTACATAAATCAACTGGGGAATTCAGTAAAGATTTACATAAACATGAAAACCACCCAAAGAAACAAGCATTTGCATGCCAGCATTCATTTGCTGCTTTTAAAATATCAAACAGAAAGCTCAAGTTATTATGGAGTGTTACATCTCAAATCCTCAGTCATATTGATTAATATCTTTCAGTCTGTAATGAGATTGACCAATGGCCAGCACCAGTACCAGGACAGACACTCAACCTACCTGTGATGGGTGTGGTGATGCAGGTGAGAATATTATGGATGGAAAACTCTTCTGAAGGAACATCATTCTTATACATTTTAGTACAATTCCACTTACTAAATGTTAGTTGGTGTTTTGATGTCTTATCTAATTTTGTTATTAATCTGCCATCCATGGAGTTTAACAAATGCTGATTTTGGATTTGCAGGTCAGAATTCCCTCAAAAGTCGAAACACCGGCTGGAAGCCCTGTCAAACAACCACAAACAGAGGTGCCTACCTCATTCAACTATGACAATCATGCAAATATGATTTTATTTTAACATATGCTTGCATATTTGCAGAATCTGCTCCCTGCCCCCACGGTTCTTCCATCAGTTCATGAGTTGGATCTTTTCAAGTGAGTATTACATGTTATCTGTAATTACTAAACCATCTGTTGAGTTTCCAGCCCTCACTAATAGCAACCCTGATTAACCTTCATGTAATCAGATGTTTCCAGTCAGTCCTGATTCACATGCAGATGCTCTGGGAGCTCATGTTGCTAGGAGAGCCTGTGGTTGTTATGGCACCCTCTCCGACCGTCTCCTCAGAGACTGTGTTTGCTCTGGTCAGGTATGGATATTGCGTTTTCAAAGCTCTGCTTCCAGAAGCACATAAACAAACTAAGTAATTAATTACTAGAGATTTATAATAATGACAATAACAGCTGATAGGGTTTCTATTGGTCTGTTTCTATTAGTTTATGTCTATGTATATTCATCAGCAAACTCCACACCACGTCATTTCAGAACTGTTTGAATGTTTATTTAACATGGTTTTTGTGAAACTGAAAAAGCTTTTTAAACATAAATAGTTTATTCTTAATGTTAATTGGTAAAACATATTTTGAACAATTGACAGCACAGTGTAGTTCTGATTTGTTTTATGTTCACTGTTTAGCACTATTGGCCCACTGCACTACTGTGGTGATTACAGACCATACTTCACCATTCATGACAGTGAATTCAAGGAGTACACGACCAGGACCCAGGCTCCGTAAGCAAAACCTCACGCCACCTAAAGTCTCTCTTTAAAGGATCATTTCTTTACAAACGTTGTAATTGTTTACTGACCATCATCTCTTACCAAAATGACATAAAGGCATTGTTTTGTTGCTCTGGCAAAGCTATCATGGCTTTAAAAGACTTGGAATGTAGCACACACATGTATGGACCTCTTTTTGTTATTTAGTAGTTGACAGCAGCCATGATATTGTTCAAAAATTCACCTTTAGGTTTGGTCTAAATGTGAGCTGTTCCCTGACTCTTCATTCTATGTTCTGCTTTCAGGCCCAATGTGATCCTTGGTGTCACAAACCCTTTCTTTATAAAGACCTTTCAGTGCTGGCCACACATTCTTCGCCTCGGAGACGTGAAGATGTCTGGTAAATTATGCTCCATTTTTGCAGCAAGGCTCATCTTTTAATAACATATGATTTTGGCATATTGCACGAGAGGGGTCTGAATGGTGTTTCTTTGCAGGCGATTTACCAAAGCAAGTGAAGATCAAGAAACTGGCGAAGTTAAAAACACTGGATACTAAAACAGGTACGCAAGTAATCTTTGCAGTTATCTCGTGCCGAATAAAACGTGAGCGTATATATATATATATATATATATATGTAATTTTCTTTCTCTTATACCATAAAGGTATATACACAGCATACAAGACCTTTCTACACAAAGATAAATCCCTCATCAAGCGACTCTTAAAGGTAGGCTGCAAATGTTTATTCTTGAAAAATGACATTTAAGTTAAAAGTAATATTACGTCGAACTCCTTGCTTTGGTTTTTCATTTGTACTTTTAGGGTATCCAGAAAAAAAGGCCATCAGAGGCGCAGAGCGCCATTTTGAGGCGGCATCTGTTCGAGCAAACCCAGAGTTTCATTCTTCCGCTGGTAACAAGTTTAGAATCGTTTTTGCACCTTTGTTCAGAGCTTAATATCAGCTTTACCGTTTCATTTCATTCAATAAGCAGTATTGAGCACCACACCCATTCTTTTGTTTAGGAACGGTATCTGGAAAGCCTCATGCCGCCACAGAGATCCATGTCTCCATGGAAGGTTGGTAAATCAGACTAAATAGATGTTTATGAGCCTTTTCCATTGATTATGTTGGACCTCGACTATGAAGAGAAGTCTTGGGATTCAAGTGTCAATGAAACCGTTGTATATATATATGTATGTCTCAGACCCCTCCTCCGATCCGGTCCTTCAGTCAGGATGAGTTCATGAAGACCCTTGAGCAAGCAGGGCCACAACTAACTCTGAAAGGCGATTGGACAGGCCTGTACAGGTAACATGCCAAGGCTGCGTTTCCCAAAAGCATCATAAATCCATTGACGTCAATAATCTGTACAATCTATCTAAGCTTATGCTCCTTTGATGAGAAGTACATTCGGGAACTAAAGACTGAAACATCCTGCTAATTGTGCTCATAATAAATGTGTATATATGGCTTTCAGGCGTTTCTTCCGTTCACCAAACTTTGATGGCTGGTATCGGCTCAGACACAGAGAGATGACTCAGAAAGTGGAATGTCTTCATTTAGAGGCCATCTGTGCGGCTGTGAGTATGATATTGGATCTGGATTCGGTCTCCGCTTATATCACTATACTTCTTAAATCGTTCTTATTATCAGTTCAGAATGTGTATGCAAATAAATGAATACTTAAAGGATTCGTTCACTCAAAAATGATACACTCTCAAGTTGTTTCATACCCGTCTTCTTCTTCTTGTTTAACACACAAAAAGGATTTTTTTTGAGGAATTGAACTGGTCGCTCTTTTCCATGCAATTGCGTTGAATGTAAACAGAGGCTTTGAAGCTTCAAAAAGGATGCAAAATTACCATAAAAAGCATCGTACAAGTATAATAAGAGTAGTATATGTAACTAACACTACCGTTCAAAAGTTTGGGGTCAGCCAGAATAGTTTTTAGATATATATAAATTAATGCTTTTATTTGGTTAGTATAGATCAAATTGAAGAAAATTACAGTAAATACATTTTATAATGTTACAAAAAAAATCTATTCAGCAAAAAATAAAAAAACATCCTAAACAAAATAATTAGAATGATTTCTGAAGGATCATGTGACACTGAAGACTGGAGTAATGATGCAGAAAATTCAGCTTTGCATCACAGGAATAAATTACATTTGAAAATAGATTTAAAAAGAGAGCAGTTATTTGAAATTGTAACAGCATTTAATTTTTTATCAAATAAATGCAGCTTTGTGTAGCAATAAATCATTAAAAAAACAAAAGTGAGGAACAGACTTAAATTTAAGTTACGTTATTCACAATCTTCTCCCCAGTCTGCTGTTAACTTCTGTGACTAGATTATTAAACCATTTTGTGAACGAATCATTCTGTTTTTTAAACTGGATTAACAGATTATTAAAAAAACTCAAAGGAAAGATTGAATAACATGAACAATAAACGCACCAAAGAAATCAAGACCTGAAGATTTTTAATGAATAACGACTTCAATTTCAGTCTGTTTTCAGTTGCATGGAAAAGCGTGACAGGTACAGTTCTTCAAAAATCCTTCTTTTGTGTTCCACAGAAGAACGAAAACCCTACGAGTTCAGAACAACACGAGGGTGAGTTAATAAAAACAGTCATTTGAATCGATGAATTAATCTTTTAATGTTTAATTTCATTTTTGTTTTCATTAATTCAGGATCTGCTGACATGGACCAAAGACAAATCAGAAGTAGAGATTGTTGACCTCATCCTGAAGCTTCGGGAGAAACTGGTGAGTTTAAAACCACATTTTGAGTATGAATTGTTTTGTTAAAACATTTGCCTGAAGCTTCTATCTCTTCTTTTATATGTCCTACCCAGACCAGAGCTCGAAAACAGCAGCTTCCGGTTAAAAAAGACCTCCTGGAGAGATTAGAGCAGTCCGTCCAGACCATCATCAGCTCCTTGCCAGAGGATCTACAGACATTATTACACAGACAATGACAGTCAAACCCACGTGAACAACACTGACCAGCAGCTCCACGGTTACATACAGAGACTGTCTTTCCAGAACATACCAGCTATATTTGAACCCATAACACCTGCACAGGTATCAGCCCACATTTCTTCTTCTGGTAAACCCATACACTACCTGAGAGGCCTTTCATTTTGGATGTACAGGAGAGAAACAACAGATACTGCTGCTATACAGGGTCACATGAAGAACACAAAACATTTGTGATACTTTGATTAAACTCATTTGAAGTCCTCAGCTAGACTTCACACGATTTTAGATGTCTGCTAAATTACATTTTAACATGCACAAGTATTTAGAGCCTGCAGTCAGTTAGCACTGCATGAACAAGGCATTTCTTTTATAAATCAATAGTCAAATAGATTAATAAAAGATCAACAAATTGGATTTTAGTTAGCATATGCAGTGAAGTTCATAAATATGGATGACTTGTTCATTTAAGATGCGATTATTTATTATCAATGCTTTTATTTCAGTTATGTTGTTAGTTATTATATATGGACATTAGAAGCACATTAGCAAATACACAGCAGCGCTTTTTACTATTTATTTTGTATTTTATTTACACCTGACCTTTAACCTTCACACATGAGCACCTCTACTGCATTGATTGACATTTTATTTGTATGTTAGAAGCTGATTGTCTAGTCTTTTTGTTGTTGTTGACCTTTTAGATTTTATTCAGAGCTGGATTAACAGACTCTGGATTAAGATTTATCTAAAACGAAACCGATTTGTCGAGTTCAGTGTCATTAATACGCAATACAATCATGTATAAGCTACTCAATCTGTATATATTGTGTTTACAAGTCATTAATGTTTCTTTTTTTTGATCCAACCTGAACCTTACTAGAAAAGGAAATGTTTGTTTCTTTTTATTTGTGCCATTTACCGTTTTAAACATCGCACTGCACTTTACATGTGGATTTTTTTAATTTGTAGTTTGTGTAGGTGCTTTTTATGTATTAGTGTTTTTTTTTCAATGGTTGCATGTTTCATTTTAAAGTTTGCCGCTTCTGCAGTATTTTAAAATGTTTATATGAAAGAGCCATATTATGTTTTTATGGTTGGAACTGTATTATTAAAATGTTTTAACAAACCAGTAGTAAGACTTCAGCTCATCTGCCCATTAGTGAAATCTCATAAAATGAACTGAGTGTATCATACCGATACAAAATGTATAGCCTGAATGCACTGCAAGTCGTTTGGATAAAAAAGCGTCTGCTAAATGCATAAATGGAGCTACATACAAAATGTGAGGTAGGGAAACTCCAAGATCACTATTGAAAAATACTGTCTGAATTTGTATAGCATACTATTCTTATTGCTTTCATATTTTTAAATGGCAGAAATATTAAGAGTAATATCCTATCTCAAATGATGCAAGGATCACCTATCTTTTTAACAGCAAGTCTTCAAATTGCAGATTCTTATGCACACTGTAGTTTTTATAATAATAATTCTCTGAACATTTAGTAGTAGAGAGATAACAATTTGCCAAGTTTTCTTTTTTATTATTGTTGCCATATAATTTATTCCATCCAATAATTTTGTTAAAGTTGCTTATGTAGTGGAGGGATGTATTTTACAAATCATAAACTGAAGATTAAATGTTTTTAAATATTGTAATAGCATAAAAAAATTAATGCGGAAAAGAGCAAAATTGTTTATTGTTTTGGTCAAGATTGAAAATATACATTTACCTGACTGATAAAATTGACAAGAAAAACAACCATGAAAAAAATCTGCAATTAGTTTCCTCAAAAAAAAAAATCACAATGTATTTTCAGCTTATATAAAGGAATAACAGTGTAGCCAAAAATGTCAGAGAAAAATAAAGCCAACCAAAATCTATCAAAGTCGCTCACATCCTTAAGTTAAATACAAACTGCAATTTTCAAGCAACTGATGATTTTTAATTAATTATATATTCCCATTAAAAACCCTGGAATTAGTTTTGCATGTTAAATATACACATGATTTCATCATGACAATATATGAAAAGTGCTGCTGTCTGAAGGCATAACTTGCTAGATTCCCTCATAAAAGCCCGCCGGTGCTTTTTAAGAGCATTTTCTTTGGTGTAACCAATTCTGTAAATGTGAACCTTTCAACTTAACCAAATAGTGTTACATTACATCTCCGGATATTAAACAAAATCAGTTTGGTGCACCCAACGCTTGATACAGACTGAAAACACAGTGTCAAGATCTAATGTTGTGTTGCACACACAGAAGGGATGTTTTGGATGATTGGTCAACTGTGTTATATGATCCAACACTGGATCCAAACCATTAATACACTTTTAGTATCCTGTCATGCAATACCTGGAGTATATATGTCATTGTCGGAAACATATCCACATAGTTGCTCCTGTTATTTGGTACCTTCTCATACTGCACACAAGAAGTGGTCAAAAATAAATGAATATTTATCTCAGTACAGTAAAACTGTAAAGTCCTTCTTCTCAACTTGTTTGCATCATCTCGTCCCTGCCGTCCACCAACTGTGTTGTTGCTGCTTCAACACAGCCTGTTTCTCTTGAGGACTAAAGTGCAAAATGGTCAAAATGGCCGTGAGTGTCTGCTGGCGCCCTCTGGTGTCATGGAGCGTGAGAAACCTATAAATGACGTTCTTGAGATACTCAAGGTTGGCTCCATCTCTCCCCTGGTCTCGAACACGTTTGTCCAAGTGGCACCGTAGCTCAGCGACCTCTTCTTCATGCCTCTCCCCGTTAGCAATCAGCTTTCCTTGTAGCTGATGCAAGTCCTCCTCTAAACGATGCTTTTGTTTGCGCAAGGTGGCCACTTCCACCTCCTTACGCGCCAGCTGTTCGGCATACAACAATAAAGTCGGCTCGTTGGGTCCAGCTAGTTTTAGAGCTTGAGCGATAATGTCACTTTCTTCTTGCTCTGGATCAGCTTCCTCTAGGTCACCTCCTTCCATCGCTGTGCTGTTATTTGTAGCGTGTTTCTGATGGCTTGCAAAGCTGATCACCGCTGCCGCCCGGAGTCGCTCCAGCTCTAGATCTTTTTCTGCAAGAAGAGCCATGGTGCGATCTCTCGGTTTGTGTAACTCTTCTTCAAGCCGCAAGAAGTTCTTCCGGTGTTGAGCCTCCAGCCTATCAACTTCCTGTTTGTGGGTCTGCTGGAGAGCTACAAGCGCTTGTTGCCGCTCCTCCAGGTCCTGTTTGTGCTGGACTTCCGCTTGGTCTGAAATTATACGAAGGTTGATGTACTTCTCCTTCAGCTCGGCCAGCTGGTCACGTGCTTCTTCTAACTCTTTAGTCTGGCTGCCATCTTTCGTGTGCTTGTTTTTCAGAACACCCTGCGCCCTCATTTTGTAGCGCTCAAACTCCTCCCTAAGCTGCCGGATCTCTTGTTGGTAGTGAAGCACTGAAGCCTTCTCGCTCTCTGAGACTTCCTGGTTCTTTTCTTCTTCCAATAGTCTTTCGATGTCCAAATTCTGGCCTTGGGATCTTTGCGCAGCCAGGAGTAACTTCTTCACTTTCTCGAGTTTGTCCTTTAACACGTCCACGTTCAAGTTGGTATCATCGAGGTTTAGATCAGAAGTCGTTGACCTGTTGACTGCTGCGATGGCGAGGGTTTTGTTCTCGGTGTCGAGTTGAAGGATGCGTTCTCGCAGCCTCTGAGCGTTTTGTTGGTCCTTCTGCCTGGCCTTCTCACAGGCACCCAGTAGTTCGGAGAGCTCAGACACTCGCTCCTCAAGGCTGGCAACTCGTGCTTCCTCCATCTGTGCCTGTTCTCGGAGACACTCATCTGCTTGTGCCACCTGCAAAGATTAAATAAGAATAAATGTTTAGATCAACAATAGACTAGGGGTGTCCAATCCTGTTCTTGGAGAGTGACTATCCTACAGAGTTTAGCTTCAAATCTGAATTAAACATACCCGAACCAACTAATGAGGGTATTCAGTATTACAAGAAATCTTCAGGCAAGTCTGCTGGGGCAGGTTGGAGCTAAACAAATGGAGGGATGCATCCGAGTAAAGCTGTATATCTAAGCTGTCACGTCATAAATCTCAATTTGAAGGATCCACAGTAGACAGACTTTGTTTTGAGTCCTTGGGTCCTAAAAAGTATTCTCACAGCTTCATAACTACAGGTGAACCACTGATGTCACATGGACTATTTTAACAATGTCCAATAATACCTTTCTGGGCCATAAAACATTTCAGATGTGTTGCAGTCTAAGCAGGGCCAGAAAGCTCTCGGATTTCATCAAAATGATCTTCAATTGTGTTCAAAAGATGGACGAATGTCTTACAGGTTTGAAACGATACAAGGGTGAGTAATTAGTGACAGAATTTTCTTTTTTGTGTGAACTATGCCTTGAATTATTTTCATGTTATGGCCAATAACCAATAAATGTCTGATATCAAAATTCTATATTTTGTCTGAGTAAATTCAAAATCTAAGACTTCAATAAATCATTTTGAATAATTAGCTGAATTTAGGATGAATTACTCATAATGAATTACAACATTATGATGTACAATATAAAAATGGATATTAATTTTGAGAATGATTTACAATTACATTTAAAATGTCTTAAATTCTTAGTATCTATAAATATTAATATTTATCGATACCAATTCTGCATAACATGACAATTCAATCTATAAAAAAACTATTATTAGATAAAAACATTTTCTAAATTAATGTTATTAATCTTATTGTGAACAATTCATCCATGCATTTTTTTTTTCTTGTAATTTTAAATCAAAATGTCAAAGTGATCTTCTGGTGAAGACTTTTGGTGATGTATTCTCGACAAGGTTTAGAGACCACATAAACCGTGTCCCTTTCTTAAAATCGACTGCAAATAATTGAAATCTGCCTCGACAACCAAAGGACTGAACCAAGTCTCCTCCCAACACTTCACTCACATGTCAGTGCGTCACAAAACGGAAGAAAGATCTGTTCTTCTGCTACATGTGCTACTTGCATTACATTGCAAAACAAAACAGCCTGTTAAATGAAGTGAGGAGACATGAATTAATGTTATAAACCTAATTGTCTTGTGGATTTCAAGACAAAAATGAAAGATACATGATCTTCAAAACATACCTTTCTGATTTCCTGCTGAAGCTGCTGGTTGAAGTGAGCTTTGAGCTCCGCAATCTCTTGCTGGAGCTCCTCGACACGTGGATCAGGTTTGCTCTTCTCCACCGCTGCAGCCTTCAGGACTTTTCCTCAGATCCTCCCTTTCCTGAGTGATCTCTTTCAGCTGCGTTTCATAATCTATCCCTCGGTCTGCCGCCTGCATGGCTTCAGCCAACGCCTCTCGTGAATCCTCCAGTTTGAGTTCGGCGTCCTGTCTCAGGCCCCTCTCCTCCTGTAGGAGTTTCTGGAGCTCTCGGAGCATGAGTGCGTGATCGCCTTGCTCCTGCTCCCGTTCATGTTGCTGGGTTATGACACGGGCTTTGCTCTCCGCTAGCTGCTCCTGCAGGCTCTGAAGCTCCACCTGGTGCTGCTTCTGCTCTTCCTCCGTCCTGGCCTGCAGCTCCTCCAACTCCTGCTTCATCTTGCGCTTGTCCGCCTGGAATGAAGCTTCCATTCTGGACTTTTCTTGAGTGACGGTGGCTAAGGAACTGGTCAGAGTGGACAGCTGCATTTTTAGTTTGATGACACGGCGGTCTGTGTCTGCTGCAAGTGGTGGCGGCTCTGTACATCCACTGCTGCTGCTGCTGCTGATACCACTTTCAGACCCACTTGCCTCCTCGGATTGCTGAGGCAATGCATTTGCAACAGTCCCAGCGGTGGCTCCATCTACACAGCTTTGGTCCTCCTCTATTTGGTCTCCTTTAGTGCTGTTGCTGTTCACGCTAGTGGCCGTTTCAGCAGAAGTCGCTGTATCCAGGCTGTCTTCGCTGTGAAGTGAAGATAGGTCATCCCCAAAGTCAGAAGGCAAAGTACGTTCAGCGTTTTCCGTACCGCCACCAAACGACAGGTTATCTGCATGCTGGCTTAAATCCACCTCCTGTGAAATGGTCAGTACCTTCAGGCTGGCTTCCAAGGCTTCTTTCTCCTTGAGTAGGCTTTGGTAAGCTCTGACAACATCTTTAAAGCGTGTCTGATACTTCACAAGCTGTTTCTTCTGCACTTCGATGGTTTCCAGCAACTCCTTCTTGCCTAGGCCTCCACCAAAGCTCATTCCGAACTTCTCCATGGTGTACCAGTGTCAGTCAGGTTTCATACTCTCTGTTATCCACCTGCAAAGTAAACACATATTTACGACTGTGAAATAAAGAAGGGCAATGTGGAAAATCATTAAGCAGCATTTCACAGTATTTGGAGTTAGCTTAAACCTAAACATTTCCAAAATGCTTTTGTGAATAATGTTTGCTTGACTTTTTAGTATTATCAATGGAAAGCAAATAATACAATGAAAATTAAACAAATTAATTTGACTTTTTTGTGACTTTTTAAGTGTTTTGTTGTTAGTCTTTGAGACATTTTTTAAAGATAAAATTGTAAGATAATACTGACTGTATAAGTTAGCTCATCTCGGTGATTGTTGTCTTTAGCTAATTTGTTAGCAAGTTGTAAAGGTGTGATAATACATACAGTACATTAAATCCCACATTATACCATTTATATCTAAAGCACTGTGCAAAACACGTTTACCGAATGTGCTCTTAATGTCGTCTGTTGTTCATATAAGCGTATTTAAAAGCAGAAATATCGTATTACCGGAGTACGTGTCCTGTTTACTTGCAGCCGTCGCTTCCTGTTACTTGGGAAGTGACGTTTGACTAAAAATTGTATTAAGTTTAATAAAAAAAAAGTGAATTAAAAATCTGTTTTATATGCCAGATTATTCAATTTTTAAATACAATCTATAAAAATATGCATATGACAAAAATGAATCTTGCTGCAAAATGAATGGCTTTCTCTTCTTTGTTTGTTGTGGTTAGTGCTGTTCTCAAACTTGAACAGTGACTACCGCCATCTATAGTTAACAATACGACTGAAAAGAGTTTCAAAATCATTTAATTCACACTCGAAGTTACTCTTATACCACAACAAAAGACTCAAGAGCATACTTTTATGGCATAGTATGCTATTTGATATTCGGCTGTGTGATATTAGCCATGTTCAATAGTAGTATTGTTTTTCCCTGTAATGGAAGTTTATCAAACCTTTAGACAAAATATAAAACCTTGCTTTTTCATATCACATTTGATATACATCAGGCTTTTATGGCTCATATACTGTGAGAATATAGTGAGATACTTGAGATTTTACTCTAGGAGAAAAACAACATTTTATTCATAAACCCAAGCCAGTTTAAAAAAGCGACAACTAATAGGTTTTTCTTTGTTATGTAATAACAAGATCCCTGATACTACTGTTTCTTATCCGCACTCAGCTCTTCACTTTCCCCTTTCACTTCCATATGGCCCTAAAATGAAATTATGAAACAATCAAAAACCTAGTCTAGAAGTACGTTTCTTTTTCCTCTTCTTATTTGTGTTGAGGAGCGATTCACAAATGTAAAAGTGCACTACTGCCTCATACTGTTACTGTGTTTCTGTAAAAATAATACTGGAATATTTCATTTCAGAGTACTCTTAAAATATGTAAAACAACAAAACAAAAACTACATGAAAATATAATATCAGTTTATTATCAAGTGATTTGTGTTATAACGTCTGATACTTTCTAGTAAACTGTGCAGTGGCATTGTTTTGAAAAGCAGCTCCCTTTGGTTTTCTTCTAGTGTATGAATGACCATTACATTTTTATATGCAATTTAATATGCAATATAAACAGTCATCCAGTCAAGATTATGACATAATTTGGTCAATTCAGTAAAATTAAAATATAGATTTTATTTTATGCATGATAATCCCATGACAGACATACATTAAGCTCTAAAGGTTATAGTACAATATTTTATTATTCAACATGTATTGTATGTAACCACAATTAATTCAAGGCTTATTTTCTACAAACCAAAAAAATAAAGTACAATATGCATAGCACTTTATTTTATATATTATTGTTAATGCAATTATTCAAAGATGTGATATCAAGCATGGTAATTGAACACATTTGGAAAAAGACTGCAGGATGTATTCAGTGCACGTACATTTCTGCTTTCACAGATCCCAGGGAAAATAACTTAATATATCACCTTACTACACGGTTTCACACTTTACGCTAAGACTGGAATAGGACACTTATAATGAAATTCTAACACCCAGTGTAACATTGTTGAAGAAAAACGGCTTCCGTGGCTAATGCATGTGTTTGTATACATAATTCGAGTCTATTATGATTCCTGCATAAAAATATGATAGTCCTTAAAGTCATGTATTTGTATGTCGAAACCATAGGTTAATGGATTGAGTGGGTTAAATGTAAATACACACACATAATAAACTCCAGTAATGTGACCACGCCAGCATAAATGGGGATTAAAATATTGATAGAATTTACTCCTGCATTAAAAGACATAAGATGAATCCCTTAAGCAGTCTGTAACATTTTAATCATACAGGAAAAAACATTAACTTACTCTGAATTAGGTCAACCCCCCCCCCCAAAAAAAATCAGTGTAATGAAGTATTTAACAAAAGAAATTGAGTGTGATTGTGCTATACATCAGATAGTTGTAATGGCTGGGTCATTTCAATGTGAGGGCACCATTTTGAGCTTGTAATAATGGGTAATATCAGTCCACATTGTCCTCTTTACTACACAATAACAGGTTCCCGCTGGTTGTTCTGCCTTTTGACTACAAAAACTTTCTGTCCGGAGATGGTCACAGCATAAACGTAGTCTTCGAACATCACTGTGAACAAAAAACACTAAATAACATAACAATGATATTTACTAAGTAATAGATTTGCATAACAATAATATATATGAAATTAGTTTAATGATAGTTACAAATAATGCAAAATATATGAAAATGGAATGCAATCATATATGAAAATATGAAAACGCAAAGTGTATAATTTCTTAATTTTCTCTTGATATTAGGATGAAAAATTCTAAACAAACATCTCTGAAAGGCTTTAAGAGATTCAGTTAGGTGGGATGTAGAGGTCCAGATGAATATATATTAGGGGTGGGCATAGATTAATTTTTTTAATCTAGATTAATCTTGGAATTAATCTAGATTAAAATGGCTCATTTGAATTCTGCCGAAGGCATTCAGAATATGTGTGCTACCCAAATAATGGCTAAAAGTAAGTCTTTGAGAACGGGTTTCTCAAGCCAGGTGGCGCATTAGACCAGGGGCTCATCTCCTGTTTCCAGAATGCATCACAAACTGCTTGAGAAAGCTGTTCTACTATGATAATTGGTGATGAAAATAAACTATGTTCAATAAGATGTACTAGTGTTTACTAACTGTTTATTCAGTTAAACATGAATTTTGAACTGTAGGCCTACATAAGAGGTGGTGATGAACTGTTTACAGTTTCCATTGGGAAGCTTCTTAAAAATAAATTTTCCCTGAAGCAAACCCGGCGGCTTCATAGCTGCATCCATGTTAGCACGTCACGTCTGATGTGGTAATTTCACAGTAACGTTTGGCATACACACAGGTTCGAAGCAGAGGGTGACACGGGAGTGAATTCTCAAGTTCACATGAGACCTAAAGCGCATCCTGTTTGCTTAAAAGCGCAACGTTTCGTTGTTATTCTGAGTGTACACAAATAAACGTAGAGTCTTTACAGATTCGAAAGATGTATTAGGCTACTTTTATCTGTATGACCAAAAATGACGGAGATTTTAAGAGCAAGTGAGCGCACCGGAGCCTGTCCTGCAGCAAACGCGCTTCCACACAAACACTTCAATAGCGCACAATTTCTCTAGGTTAACATCATATTGAGCGGCCATGTAAAGTTGCTACTACATACATCTTTCAGATGAAAAGCCATATTTGAGGTTGATGAATGATAGGTGAGCGTTTGGATGTCCTGCCCGATTGTATTACCACATAGACCAGCCGTTAACAATCTGTCCATCACGGACTGCGAGCCTCTAGTTCGAAGACTCATTCTCGCCCCCTACAGTGCAATTCGGCTAGGTATACATCCGCGCTAAAATATCAGGGTGAAAGTCATCATAGCTTGCGTAGTATAGACCCAGCTCCCAACCCAACTTTGAGAATAGATTAACGGCGATATTTTTTTATCGCCGATAAGAGTCTCGCGTTAACGCAGCACGTTAACGCCGATAACGGCCCACCACTAATATATATATGTTTCTTACCTGACATGCGTTTGAAAGGGGGCTCAGCTGTCCCATGCAATCTAAAACGACAAGCTGTTCTGACCATCTGCATGATCACCCCTGCTGTGTGCTCGTCATTCTCCAGCTCTCCTGCGGACTGTAACAGGACAAGATTGAGAGAGAGAGAGAGAGAGAGAGAGAGAGAGAGAGAGAGAGAGAGAAAGAGACACAGACACAGACAGACAGACAGACACACACACACACACACTTATTTATTTAATATTTTATTAACGTAATATAAGGGCAATTCTGTTAGCATTTGCTCTTCAGAACTCAAGATTCTTTTTCAACACATTTCCACTCATTATGTCAAGTGGTCGCAATATATGATGAACTTTACTGCACGTGAAGTGTTTAATAACTTACCGCAAGTACACCTTCCTCACTAACAACCAAATACCCAATCTGATCGGGTATTCTCTCTAAACCTTGGGTCAGAGCGGTGGTCTGCAATGCAGGACATAAACATTAGCAGAGCTCATCTAGCAAATAGTTTCTAATAGCCTAACAATTACTGCTTTTATCACATTATTTATAATCTGCATCACTTTTCTGTTTTCCATACGCACACAAACACCATATTCACAAAAATGAAAATTAAGCTGGACGTATGCCTCCAAATTAAACATTATATTTACCATTTTCCGGCAGAGCAGATGACTTTACACTGTTGTCTTCCTTTCACACCCCGCCTCACGTGACTGACAAGCACGCGTCGCGTGTTTATAGCGTCATATCACAAGGCAGATTGATTTTCCTGTAAATTTAACATCCCTTGTGTTTTTAGAATGTTTTATAGTTACAGAATTCTGCCAGTGTTTAGACTGTTATCGCACTCAATCCGAGTTCTTGCATTAACACGAGCGGCACTGACTCCAGATCAGCTGTCTACACAAAGCGCTGACGGGTCAGTCAAAGCGGAAGTGAAGTAGTCAGCTGATTAAAGCATATGATCCTGCAGGACGGAAATACATGTAAACCTTTCGGTCTGTCATTTGAGTAAATATAAGAAAAAGACAAAATGCCTGGACGGGGGAAATTAATCGCCGTTATAGGAGATGAAGACACGTGTACCGGATTCCTCCTCGGAGGGATCGGAGAGCTGAACAAAAACCGAAAACCCAATTTCTTGGTGGTGGAAAAGGACACCAGCATCGCAGAGATAGAGGAGACCTTCAAGTAAGAGACAGGATTTGAAATTACTGAATGATTTAAGATCAGATATTACAATCTTAAATATGAAAACGTGCCTACATTATATTAAGGATGCAAAAGCTTTTAAAATTAGATTTTTTTCTCAGGCTTCTATGTTTATGTTCAGTAATTTCACTTTAATAGAAGTGAAAACAACCTCTTTATGGCCATTAAAAGGAAATTACTGAACTTAAACATAGGAGCCTGATTACAAAACTAATTTCGAAGCTTTTGCATCTGAACTCTTTATAAATGTCCCTATTATTTAAGCATTTAGAGTTGAAAAATAATCACATTTTGACTGAGAACAGTAGTTTGAGAATAGTATAGTACTCAGGTAATTTTTTTACTTGAATATTAACATTAATTATACCTTCATTTCCAGGAGTCTCCTGGCTCGCAGTGACATTGGCATTATCCTCATCAACCAGTTCATTGCAGAGATGATTCGTCATGCTATAGATACCCACATGGAGTCAATCCCGGCTGTTCTGGAGATTCCTTCGAAAGAGCATCCTTATGACGCCTCCAAAGATTCCATCCTGCGACGGGCCAAGGGCATGTTTTCAGCAGAGGACTTCCGATAAGCTGCTCGTGGGGTCACGGGCTGGCTTTGGCTGGTGTGAGAGTAAATGAGTTTTACTTCTTGACGTCATCCATCTTGCTGAAGCTGGAACCCGTATTAAAAAGATTAAATAATGATATGTTGTTAATGTGATGTTCTGTGATTTTTGCCATTCCCAGGTTTGAAGAAGAGGGAATTGTTTGCCAGTGCTTCTAATAATTATTGTTTAAAATTATATACTAAAATTAATTATATTATACATAAAAATGACAAAAAAAGGATACATGTTATTTTACCCCTTGTGCAACAGACATTATATACCACAATAAATTAAGTTAAAATAATGTATTATATAGAAATGTCTATACCTTTAATATTTAAGTTCTTTCATCTCAAAGCTGGACTGCAAAGCCACTGTTCCCCGTTTAAATCAGTCTCAAATAACTTAAAATGCTAACTGGGCATCTTTGGATCTCTGACATCTGTAACTGTAATATGATGTGCTATAAATGTATATTTTGTCATTGTATTGGTACGTGACGTTGAGCTCTGCAAAAAGCTTTAGGCTACATGATGTGATGTGATTAAATGTGTTAACTTCTGTCTTCAGAACTGTGACTTGCAGTTTATTAAAAGAAATCTAATACTCTTTGCTTTTGTGTGATGACTATCTGACGTCTAAAAACATTTTTATTTTACAGTATATTAGTATATAGTTTTACAAAATATTAATATACAATGAAAATATTAAAAAAGCTACAAAGTACATCACAACACTTATAATACATTTTAAAAGCTAATAGAACAAATATTTTTTGATGGATTATACCAACAAGAAACCAAGGTTTAAAAGTTAAATCGAGATGAAATATATTTAGTTTGGCTTAATATACAAAATACATGCTCTTGCAAAAAAAAAGCAAGATGCACATTAGGATAAAAACCCACGAGGTAATAATCAGAAGATATGAGAAATGAACTGCTTTGGTGCGAGTTCCTGGAAATCATACAATCACTGTGTTGTCACACACGGAAGTCTAACTGAAACCTCTAAGTTTAGTGTAGGTCTAAGAATGACCAAACACCATGAAGAGAGGAAGTGATTCATCTTTCTGTGGTTTCTCACAATTACTATCAGCTCCCAAATGTTTGCAGAACATTGATAAGATCCCATCACTCTTCAGTGCCTGTCTCATTCAAGGACAAAACCTTCTCTGCCTGTGGGAATCACACACAACTCAGATCCCTAGAAGATGAAGAGCTTTTGAATGATCAGGGAATTGTATTTAAGATTCCATCAGCTCTGATCTGCTTCATTCACATTCACTGTGTTCAGTAAGACAGTGCTGCTGATGAACAGCATGATTCTTGTCTGGACTCTCAGCTCGCTCATCCTCAGCTACACTCTTGGGTTTCCATTGCTTAATGGCACAAGGTAAGATATTTTCAAGCATATATGAAACATTGTCTACAAAAATGACCACATTCATAATTGTGATACATTCATTGTCAGCAGTGGATCTCATATCAATGTCACAATGGGGCACTTCACAGAGAATAATGAGACCAGATACACACACACACACACATGCTTAATGGCACAAGGTAAGATATTTTCAAGCATATCTATGAGTCAATGTGTATTTTTCCGCAAAAATGCAATTCAAATGTATTCTTTTCAACAGTGTATCTCTCATGGAGACTTTTCCAAATGTTACAGAGAGCAACTCCACAGAAAGAATATATGATACCAATCTGACGAACAGGTATAGAACATTTGGAATCCCACAGAGTTCAACAGAATGCTAAAACAATTCTGTCATCTAACCCAAATGTCTTGACTTTTCCTATATATCTGAAATAAGGATAAAAAGGCCTTCCATGTAAGTCATACATTTATTTATTTATATATATTTTAAATAATGCATGCAATACAAATATTATATTATATTATATTATATGTATGTATGTGTTAACGTGTAAACTTTTTTACTGCTTATATAACAATGATCACATTAATTTCCCTTGTATTTAAAAATAAAGTGTGTTAGTTAAAGGTTTTAACATATGCATTTTAAATAATGGACTCATTCTTTATATTGCAGTGTACTAATTAGTTCATAAAGGGTTAATTCACCCACAAATTTTAATTAGCCTCACCCTCAAGCCATCCTAGGTATATATGACTTTCTTCTTTCAGATTAATACAATCAGAGTTATATTAAAAATGGTCCTGGCACTTCTAAGCTCATTGCAGGTTTATCCATACGCAATATCCATATTTCAAACGTTATACACAGTTTTGTATCACTTCCGCTAATGTATGCTCTCCTTATGACATAGCAAATAAAGTTAAATTGCACAAAGCATAAAGACAAATTGCACAAAGCATGCTTGTTTTGTTCACACTGATAATTCATATATTGTGTTTTTGGCCTCTGTTAGACCACACTAATCTAAAATGGCAAATTAAAATGGATGCATTCATGACAGCTTTCATTAATCACACAGAAATCAAATCTTAAATGACTAGTGAAATGTCACCATAAAGAAGAACAAATAACTTCCTGTCTCATTATTTCCGTGCCATTTTCTGTATCACCTTTATACTTTTTGACACTCACCACATGCACGACTCGTATTACAGTAAATGGCCTTTAAATAATTTCCTTACTGACAAAAGGACAGAATATTTCATTTTAAATTCTCATTCAGTATTTCCTGGTGCCTGAAGTTCTCTCTCTTTTCAGCCGATGGCTTTGTGCCCTGTCCACTTGTTCCTTGTGGAACCTGGGGTCAGTGCTGCAGACTGGACAGGAGATTGCCGGGGACATGACCAGTGATCCAATGGGATTTGGCAAGAAGTGAAGCATGATCCTGAATGATCGGAGATCCAGTGGTGTTTTGATTGACTATAAGAAGAAGTTTCACAAATGCATTAAAGTGAAGTGATGTGCTCGGTTATCTTACGTTTGCTGTAATATTCTGTGAAAACAGGATTAATTATTATAGTGAAATCCTGCTATTTCTCTACAGTCAGTAGTAATTTTTAGTGAAACCATGACCATTATATGGAAAATGGAACAACATATTATAATGCACATTTTATATTTTTATATGACTGATTTTATGGGTAAAGCGTACATTGGGTCTTACTGTCAATGTTGTTGCACCTGATGGTGAGGCACTGCATGTGAATATGGTGAAATAAAATAACAATATTCCTATGAAATATGAAATATTTCTGTGTTACTGTGCAAAGTGATTTTTCTGTGTTCTGTTTTAAATGATAACTGATTATGAAAAAATCACATTCCCAGTTCTGTAAGACGGACATTTATATATAAAAGGCTATTGAAACTCATACAATCTCATGTATCTACAGCCCTGAAACAACTGATGATAGATCAATTAAACCAGTTATTGGTTTGATGTTAACAAAAGATATGGCTGACACGATGTTCATTCTCAATATAAAATGTTAAAAGCAAACTTTGTTAATAGACCTGTTTAGAAAGCAAATATCCACACACACTTCAGACAAAAATCAAACGTTTCCCAATGATTATTGTCCAACATTGTAACTCCTGGAACTGATTTATTTATTATATGTGGACTTATTTTCTCTCTTTAAACTACAAAACATTGATAAAGTCTAATCAGTCACCCCTGTCTGTCTTTTAAATGTTTGTCTCCGTCTTTTTCAAGGACAAAATCAACTCCTGCCTGTGGGAACCACACACATATACAGAGAAGATAAAACAGCGTGAATGATGTTGACAGACTGGGGTGGAAAAGCAATGGTCACATACTCTGACCTTGGATGCGAATACGCAAAATTTGGACCATTTTACGGGTGTAGGGCTCTTCTTTTTATTAAATCAGGTAAGAAAAAAGTTCTTAATTTATTTATAAAACATTATGAAATGTAATTTTTTTGCTCTTCTACTCTTTTCATAAACAGTGTTTCATCTGTCACTGTTATCAATGGGCTAATATTGTCTGCCAATAGCATGTCAGTCATGACAACCATATGAACTATTAGCATATTAATGGACATGACAATGTTAATATATTTGGTCTTGTCTTTGGTGGTCTTTGGCTCATGCTGCTGGACTTCCTGCTAGATACACAGACACACTGCTGCCAACTTATGAGATATGCTGCTGCATGAATAGTTATATATAAATGCCATAGCAGATCTAGACAGGTGGAGCTGATGGGTTTAAGAACATCTCTGAAGAAGATCTCAGCCAGAGATCCGATGGGAAATGGCAAGAAATGAAGGAAGATTGAAGGAGAACATCTCAGTGCATTCTTTATAGTTTTGCTGCATTATAAAAAAACAGGAATGATTTTGGGACATTGGTTTCAATGCTTGAAATGTACATGTGGTGTTCTGAACTTTTGGTGATATTTTTCTAATAAATAACTGTTGAATTAAATCAGTGTTTATGTGACTGAATTCGTCATGGTGCTTAAAATGTAATTATGTGTCTTTTATCATATTTATGCAAAGATTTTTGATGTCATACGTTTTATCATATTTTAAGACTCCAAATAAAGTACCCAGATGTACTTTTGTTTAATTTCATTATTTCATGCTGAATTGATACCAAGTCATGGATTTGTGGCTTGATTTGTTATAAAGATGTGCTAGTAAGACATGCTTTCTTTTATTTTAGGCCAAACTTCATCAACCAAAGGGTGAGAATTTATAAATAACATAATCCAATTGAAATTTGAATTTACCTAACGAATGAGTTATACATTAATTTCACATTCACATGAGTAGCTCAGTTTATTTTATAGGAAAAACAATTGCATCCAAGTGTAAGCTAATATTCATGTACTTCACAGGGGCGCAACCCTAGGATGCCGATATGCTGCTACCTGTGCCATGCACAATCTGGCTGACCACTAGACCGGGGATGAGAAAGCAGGTGACCCATGGGGGCCTGGACAAAAATAAGGGTTAAACGAGGGTTACTTATTTGATTGGTTTTAGATGCATTTAATTGAGCCTAGCTTTGATTCACAAGTGCTAACTTTCAATAGACATTGTATTATTCATGCAAAGAGAGCAAATAAACAAAGATATGTTATCAACACATTGCTAATGTCCTCTCTCCACACCAATGAAGAATAAAATCATTCTTACTTCCATCTATTGACTTCTTTTATTTAATTTGAAGATAAAATATTACCAGTATATAAGAAATATGTTGCCTGTTTTTTCATACATAAAAATATGAAAACAAAATAACTACCCAAGTAACCCAGTAACCCAATTTAGGTTTCACTAACAACTTCAAATCCTGTCAAAATCTGTTATACATACGGTTTACGTACTTTCATAAGTATTTAAATTACTTACAGTGGCAAGGGTGACAAGTCTGTTTGAAACAAATACATTTGTATTTTATCTGAAGGCATAACATGTTCAGAAATGATTAGTTTATGCAATTTATTTGATATGCAAATTTAAGTTTGCAATGATTATGTATGTGTGTGCATGAACGTGTATGCATGTGTATGAGTCTGCATATATATGTGATTTATGAGGACACAAATTTGTATATTGACATGGGTATTGCCCTGGTATAACAACATAAATGTGTTTTATGAGGAAATTATTTGAGTCTGAATAATTAAAATATTTTTAAAGATATATTAATGCTTTATTAAAATAAAAAAATGCAGAAAGTTTTGTGTGCTGGGTAGGTTTAGGTGTAGCGTCTGTGTAGGGACATGTTATGAAAGTACAGTAGAGTAAAGTAAAGTAAAGTAAAAGTACAGTATAAAATCCATTGCGCCTCGTCCCAATAAAACATAAAAACCAGTATGTGTGATTGTGTGTGTTTTTATTTCCTCCTTTTATATTCCAATGCATTGACAAGGTCTCATCAATCGTCTCTGTCTGCCTTTGTCTGCCTGTAGAAATCACACACATATTTAGAACGTCTCGGGTTACTTGCGTAACCCTTGTTCTCTGAGTAGGGAACGAGACACTGCGTTGACCGCTTCGGGAACGCCTCCGCGTGACCGAGTCTTGAACCCATATAGAATCACGCCAATTCATTGGCTGATGGCGCGACGCCATCTCTGACGCAATGACGTCGTCAGGTCATACTGGCGAACGCGCCATCCACTCCTCAGATTTCTCTGCCGAAAAGAACCCTGTCGGCAGCGTGAGGAGCTTGGCAGCAAACGCAGTGTCTCGTTCCCTACTCAGAGAACAAGGGTTACGCAAGTAACCCGAGACGTTCTCTTTCATAGGTAACTCAACACTGCGTTGACCGCTTCGGGAACGATATACCAAACACGCCAAGCTGGAAGCGCTGCCTATCTGGCACAATAATGAACCCACAACATACGGTCGGTTCAAACAGACAGGACCTGAGAACCTGGAGCCGTATCAACGTCAAGGTTGTAAAACCTGACAAAGGTGTGTGGAGAGGAACATCCTGCCGCAACACAAATATCCTCCAGGGGAACCCCTCTAAAAAGAGCTTGAGAGGAGGCTACGCCTCTAGTAGAATGCGCCCGAAGACTAAGAGGTGAAGGGAGTTTCCGCGCCTCATAAGCCAGCGAAATGGCGTCTCTCACCCAGTGAGAAATCCTCTGCTTTGACGTGGCAAGCCCGCGGCGACCAGCACCAAAACAGATCAATAACTGGGGAGATTTTTTCCAAACCTTGGAGCGATCCACATACAGCTTCAATGCCCTGACCGGGCAGAGCATGTGGAGTCTCTCATCCTCACTTGAAGCAAAGGGAGGGGGATGGAAAGAGTGAAGCGTGACCACCTGAGATCGAAACGACGTGGACAAGACCTTGGGAATGTAACCCGGCCTAGGCCGCAGGGTAACTTTGACTAGACCCGGGGCAAAGTCCATACACGTCTCACTATCAGAGAAAGCCTGCAGATCTCCAACTCTTTTCAGTGACGTAAGCGCCAGCAAAAGAACAACCTTAAGAGTCAGTATCCGATCCGAAGCTGACTCTAAGGGCTCAAAAGGGGCCGTCACTAGTCCTTCGAGGACGACTGACAAGTCCCAAGAAGGAACTGCCGTAGGGCGAACAGGCCTAAGGCGTCTGGCCCCACGCATGACGGCGGAGACCATCCGATGCCTCCCCAAGGGGATCTCATCCAGCTCTCTCCGAGCTGCAATGGCCGCTACATAAACCCTAAGGGTGGTAGCAGCCGCCCCTGCTGTCAGCCTTTCTTGCAAAAACTCCAGCACTGGACCAACAGGGCAGTTAACTGGGTCAATTGCACGAGTCAAACACCAGGATTCAAGGACGCCCCACTTGGAAGAGTACAGCTTCCTAGTAGCGGGGGCTCTGGCACTGGCTATGGTTTCCTGAACTTCGTCAGGCAAATCATCAATCACAGCCCTTGGCCCTGTATGGGCCATAACCACAATTTCCAGAGTTCTGGCTGAGGATGCCAGATCTTGCCCTGAAGCTGGGACAGCAAGTCCCGCCTGATCGGAATCTCCCAAGGAAGCCGATACAAGAGGGGAGTTAGCTCCGAGAACCAGGTCTGGGAGGGCCAGAATGGGGCTATGAGAAGGAGACGGGCACCGCTCACCTTCACTCTGCATAGTACTGCCGGAATCAGCTTTATTGGCGGAAACGCGTACAGACTGGCAGTCGGCCATGGGTGGGCGAACGCAACTATGCCCAGAGTCGTCGGGAAACTTAGGGAGAACCAGAGCGGGCACTGGGATGACTCTTGTAGAAGCAAAGAGGTCCATCTCCGCTTTTCTACACAGATCCCAAATCTGGGATACCGTCTGACGGTTCAACATCCATTCCCCGGGCTCGAGCTTCTGTCTCGACAGAAAAACGGCCGCCAGGTTCAGTACTCCCGGAACGTGAACCGCCCTCAAAGAAAGGAACTTGTCTTGGGACCAAAGGAGAAGATAGCGCGCAAGCCTGTCCAGGGTGCGCGACTTCGAACCTCCTTGGCGGTTTATGCCTTGGGACACAACCGCCATATTGTCCGTCCTGACTATAATATGATGCCCCCCGAGAACGGGGAGAAAATACTTCAAAGCCAGGAAGACAGCCCTGAGTTCCAGGCAGTTTATATGCCAAAAGAGGAACTCTTCCTTCCACTCTCCACTCGCCGGCCTTCCTTCGAAGACCGCGCCCCAGCCTGTCATTGATGCGTCCGTCGTGATCATATGGCGACGGTGGATCGCACCCATTCTCACCCCGCTCTGGAGAAAGACGGGGTCTCGCCACATTAACAGGTGTCGGCAGCAACTGCGCGACACTCTGATAAGGCGAGTAGCTGGTACAGTGGGGTGTAACCTCAGCTCCTTCATCCACCAAAGGAATGGCCTCATGTGAAGCAGGGGAGGCTGCTGCCATAAGGCCCAACAGCCTGCGGCAGGTACCTACAGAGACATGATGGCCTAGCTTGAGCGGGCCAAACATGCTGTAAAAACTGGTATCCGGGCAGGAGCCAAACGGGCCTGCATCTGAACGGAATCCAAACGAACCCCTAGAAATACGGTTCGTTGAGATGGGAGGAGCACAATCTTCTTGGCGTTCATCCTGAGGCCAAGAGAATGGATGTGGCCGAGAACGATATCCCTGTGACGACTCACTAGCTCCCTGGAGTGAGCCAGAATGAGCCAGTCGTCCAGATAGTTCAGTACACGGATGCCCTGGAGCCTCAAAGGGGCCAGTGCAGCATCCATGATTTTGGTAAATGTCCTCGGGGCCAAAGCCAGGCCGAAGGGCAGGACCTTGTATTGGTAAGCCTTCCCTCCAAAGGCGAACCGAAGGAATCTCCTGTGTCTTGAACGACCTGGATGTGAAATACGCATCCTTCAGGTCGATGGTGACAAACCAGTCCTCCTCCTGGACCTGAGACATGATGGTTTTTATCATCAGCATCTTGAACTTCCCTTTGTAGAGGAGAGGGAAAATTAAAACGCCGTAGATCCAGAATGGTCTCAGGCCGCCGTCCCCCTTCGGCTGAAGAACCCTCGTTCGATGTCCGACTGCGGTATTTCCTCTATCGCTCCTTTCTGTAGGAGGGAGGAAAGCTACAGCTGTAGAACAGAAGCCTTGGAGGCGCTGTTTACTACCGTCAGTTGAGCCCGTCGAGGCGGGGGGGATATTCCCCAAACTGAAATGTGTAGCCGGACCGAATCGTGAGCAGCGGCACCCTCCGCCACGAAGGAGAGCCCTTGGCGTCCTTGTCCGGGTTGATGGAGTGTGAAGTGCTGGACTGACAGGTGGTCAGCACGGGGTCCGAACGCTGCAGGGGAGAATCGACTGTGTCCCCACACACGCAGCCCGCTGGCGGCGAAAGGACGGACTGTAGCGGGGGAAAGACAACGTGTCCCCCAACTGCCAGACCGAGAATAAATGAGGATGAACTCGTCCCGCACGCCAAGTCCCTAGGGGCGGCTGTGACGGTTTTGAGTGAGGAGAGTACGATTGAAGCGGGCAGAAACGCTTTTGCGGTCTGACCTCGCCTCGTAGCGGTGAAACCCCTGCAGGTCTTTTCTCGAACGCTGCAGGGGAGAATCGACTGTGTCCCCACACACGTGGCCCGCTGGCCGCGAAAGGACGGACTGTAGCGGGGGAAAGACAACGTGTCCCCCAACTGCCAGACCGAGAATAAATGAGGATGAACTCATCCCGCACGCCAAGCCCCTAGGGGCAGCTGTGACGGTTTTGAGTGAGGAGAGCACGATTGAAGCGGGCAGAAACACTTTTGCGGTCTGACCTCGCCCCGTAGCGGTGAGACGGCTCTCCTCTGAGGTTTAGCCACAAATGGCGCTCTGCGGCCACCGAACCCGCCATAAGGTGCCCCACGGCGCGTGCGGTGTGCTTAGTGGCTCTGAGAGCTAAGTCAGTGGCTCTGCGCAGCTCCTTTACAGCCTCCGGAGTCAGACCAGTCCCCTCGGGTTTCCTTGAGGACGTCCGTCTGGTAGGCCTGAAGGGTGGCCATCGTATGGAGGGCTAGGAAACAGATAATCCTGCATGAATTCAACCGGTGAATTCGCACGCACATGCTCTGGTTAGGGAGGGAGAGAAAGGCGAGGCCTGTCTGCTCACTCTCCTTCTCCTCGAGCTAAACATCCGAACCCCAGGTTGCGGAATCACGAGAGGCCGCGGATTCATGCGAAGCCGCGGAGGCCTCCGGAGCACGGCGGGGAAAGAAAATGGATGACTCCTTTTCACACACCTCAAGCCGAAAGCGGAGGGTTATGAGACAGAGATTCTCACAAAATACATTCAAATCACAAAAACCGCATGCGTAAACCCCAAACATATAATTTACTTATCTGTGCGGGTCATAGCGAGCGATGAATCGCGCACACGGCATGGCGGTATAGCCCTGCTACACCGAAACCACGAGGTTGGTGAAGTCAGCGGCCGCCGCGTTAGTAAAGCGGGAAGAAAAAGGCTGTTTCCAGGATCTGAAAATCTCCTGATGCAGATCACCGAAAAACGGCAGCTTCCTCTGCTAATTTTGGAATTTACACCGCTAAGAAACCGCTCGTTGAGTTTCGAAGAGCGAGAGTCGCGGGGCTCGTCCAATCCATGCGTGAGCTTCTCAGCGGGCGCGCGAAAGCACGTCCACGAGCTCAGAATAGGCCGGTAAAGGCCGCGCCTCCTGACCGCTAAGCGGTAGCGCATCTGCTAAACTAGGCCCGAAATCCTCGGAGTCGTTGGCCGCAGTTAGCAGAACATCATCTATCCCGAAGGAAACAGTATAACGTGCCCTCGGGCTAGGAAACAGATAATCATGCGTGAATTCAACCGGTGAATTCACGCGCACATGCTCTGGTGAGGGAGGGAGAGAAAAGGCGAGGCCTGTCTGCTCACTCTCCGTCTCCTCGAGCTAAACATCCGAACCCCAGGTCGCGGATTCACGAGAGGCCGCGGATTCGCGAGAAGCCGCGGAGGCCTCCGGAGCGCGACGGGGAAGAAAATGGATGACTCCTTTTCACACACCTCAAGCTGAGAGCGGAGGGTTATGAGACGGAGATTCTCACAAATTACATTCAAATCCCATAAACCGCATGCGTGAACCCGAAACATATAATTTTACTTATCTGTGCGGGTCATAGCGAGCGATGAATCGCGCGCACGGCGGTTGACAGCGACGAAACTCCATGGCACTTCACCGCGAGGAGAACAAAGTTCCACTGAGGCAGTCGCCGAAGTGCAAACGGATAATCGTAAGGGTAGTAGATGGGTAAGAAATCGCAACAACGAAGGGCAATGTGACCGCTTCGTGAAGGCAGAGAAATCTGAGGAGTGGATGGCGCGTTCGCCAGTATGACCTGACGACGTCATTGCGTCAGAGATGGCGTCGCGCCATCAGCCAATGAATTGGCGTGATTCTATATGGGTTCAAGACTCGGTCACGCGGAGGCGTTCCCGAAGCGGTCAACGCAGTGTTGAGTTACCTATGAAAGAGAACATTAAAAGACTAAAGAGCTTTTGAATGGGTTGGGAATTGTATTGTTTAAATCAGCTCTGATCTGCTTCATTCACATTCACTAAGTCAGCACAGAAAAAGTGTGAATTTTGGGGTTTTGGGCCTTGGGGTGGGAATGCAATGGTCACAAACTTAGACCTTGAATGCAAATATGCTGAATATAATATGTCTATGTGAAATACATAGATTTTGTTTCAATGTTCTTTTTCATACTGAAAATTTATGAAACAGAATTCTAAGACAAATATTTTTGTTTATTTCGAACAACTTTTCTTTTCTGACAGACAAAAATACAGCCAGAATATGTAAGTCATTTTTTTCTAATTCTCTCCATTGGAATTGCTAATTAGTCCAATGATATGCTGCTGTTTATTTCAAACAAATCTCTATGGATCCTGTGTAGTCTCTGTCTTTATGTTTCTCTCTTTGATAAATTGAGACAGCAGCTTGTATAGTCATTAAAACAACATGCAATCAAGAATTCAACATACTTAATTAAAGTCTGAGTGCATATTATTTTAATTTTAGATCAAATGAATGAGTTAATCAACTGAGAATTTATAATTAACATTCAAATATGATTTTAGACTGTTCATAAATGGGATCACGAGCAGCCCAATTTCTTCTATCAAAAACCATGGTATCCAAATGTAAGCTAATATTAATCTGTATTTCGAAGGGTAAAAGGGCCAGGATGTTCTTAGGCTACCTGTGCCATGCAAAATCTGGGCCACAGGATGCAGACTGGGGATGAGAATACAGGGGACAGTACATACGATGCACGGGGGACTGGAAAAAAAGGGATGTGTAGGAGAATAAAGCTTACTTGAATAAAGGACACTTGTTATTTGATTGCTTTGAAGAAAGATTTAATTGTAACATTTCTTTCCATTGAGCTTTGTTTAAATTCAAAAGCTCTGTCTGCATTTGAGAACAAATCTAGATATGTAATCAACACAATGCATCTGTGGACGATGCAGTCAACATGGGACTGCATTATGTTCTGCAACATCTAGACACACCAGGAACTTATTTGAGGATCCTGTTTGTGGACTTCAGCTCGGCCTTTAACACTATCATCTCAAACCTCCTCCTGCCTAAACTAACTCAGCTCTTCGTGCCCACTTCTATCTGTCAGTGGATCAACAGCTTCCTGACAGACAGGCAGCAGCTAGTGAGGCTGGGAAAATACACATCCACCAGATATCCACATAAAAACACTTCAGATAAAAATCAGATGTTTTCCCATGATTATTGTCCAATGTGGTGACTTGTTTTTCCTCTTTATACTAAAAAAAAATTGATTAGTTCTCATCAATCGTCTCTGTCTGTCTTTTAAATGTTTGTCCCTGTCTAATTCGAGGACAAAACAAACTCCTGCCTGTGGGAACCACACACATATGCAGATGCCTAACATATTTAAAGAGCATTTGAATCCTCAAATACATAGTTAAATCAGCTCTGATCTGCTTCATTCACATTCACTGTGTTCAGTAAGACATGATGGACAGCATGATTCTTGTCTGGACTCTCAGCTCTCTCATCCTCAGCTACACTCTTGGGTTTCCATTGCTTAATGGCACAAGGTAAGATATTTTCAAGCATATTTGAAACATTGTCTACAAAAATGACCACATTCATAATTGTGAAACATTCATTTTCAGCAGTGGACCCCATATCAACGTCACAATGGGGCACTTCACAGAGAATAATGACACCAGGTATACACACACATGCTTAATCATGATTAAATAAAACGGTGTGAATTATGTTGACAGACTAGGGTGGGAAAGCAATGGTCACATACACTGACTTTGCATTTTGACCATCTTGCGTATGTTGGGCTTTTGTCTTCTCTTGGGAAAATGTTCTTAGTTTATTCATAAAACATTATTAAATCCACCATTTACATAAACAGTATTTCCTCCGTCATTGAAACTTTTTTTGGTCTTTTGGCAACTTGATCCGTGTCAATCCACTCAAGACTCGGCTAGAGATCTAATGGGAAATGGCAAGAAATTCAGAACAATTAGAAAATAAAGAAAATTAGCATGATCCTGAATGAGAGAATCCTAGTGTATTCTTTATGGTTTTGCTGCATTATGAAACAGGAGTGATTTTGGCATGTTGGTCTCAAAATTTGATTGAATGGTCATTGTGGTACTCTGGTATTCTGATATTTTTATGAAAAATAACTCTTGAACTAAATCAGCATTTTAAGTGAATGTATTTGTCATAATGCCCAAAATGTAATAACACCTGTGTCTTTTTTTTAATCATTTTATGCACATATTTATTTTTTTACATGCTTTGAATAACATTTTAAGACTGCAACTTAAGTGCTCAGAAACAAAAACCCAGCTTTTGTTTACTTTATTTCACGCTGAATTATTGGAACATCATTTAATCAAAGCAATTATCCTTGCAAACACAATTCTGAGTCTATCTAAATGACACCAAGTCTTGTATTGTCCCGTTTGTGTGTCTTAATTTGTCTATCTGGCTATGTCGTTTGTTATACAGATGTGCTAGTAAAATTTTAATTCTTGCTGTTTCTTTCTTTCTTTCCTTTTAGGGAAACTTTTGGCATGCCCATGTGAGAATTTATAATTAAACTGAAATATGAATTTAACAATTTATGAGTTAATCACATTCACATGAGTAGCCCAAAAACGATGGCATCTAAATGTAAGTAATTTTTTACAGATAAATATTTATCTGTACTTTACAGTATTTTACAGAGCTCAGGATGTCCTTTGCCTACCTGCGCCTTGCCAAATCTTTTTGACCGCATGCAGACTGGGGACGAGAAGGCAGGGGACAGTGCAAGTGATCCATGGGGGATTGGGAAAAAATAAGAGATGAAGAGAAGAAAGAGGGTTGCTTATTTGATTATTTTCAGACACATATATCTGTAAAATGTCTTTCCTTTGAGCCTTGGTAATATTATTATTCACACACAGAGAGCAAATATAGACATATGTTTTCAACACATTGTTAATGTCATCTCTCCACACTGATGAAGAATAAAATAGTTATTATTTGCATCCATTGATTCCTTTTTTTATTTGAAGATAAAATATGATCAGTTTATTAAACAATTATGTTGCCTGTTTTATCATTCATAAAAATATGACTAAAATATAACGCAATATAGGATTCATTAACAACTAACCTAAGTACCTCAAAATCATACAGACAGATTACATATTTTCAGAAGTATGTCAGTTACTCACAGTGTAAGAAACGAATAATAATAGTGTAACTGCAACTGTGTTATTTTATATGCAAACTGAATAAAAATATATAAAACAATTTGTAAATATTGTGTTTGTGTATGTATTATATGTGGTGACGTATTTTCTCTCTTTATACAAAACACTGATAAGGTCTCGTTAATATCTAATATTTAAATGTTTGTACTTGTCTCATTCAAGGACAAAACCTTCTCTGCCTGTGGGAATCACACACAACTCAGATCTCTAAAAGACGAAGAGCTTTTGAATGATCAGGGAATTGTATTTAAGATTCCATCAGCTCTGATCTGCTTCATTCACATTCACTGTGTTCAGTAAGACAGTGCTGCTGATGAACAGCATGATTCTTGTCTGGACTCTCAGCTCTCTCATCCTCAGCTACACTCTTGGGTTTCCATTGCTTAATGGCACAAGGTAAGATATTTTCAAGCATATATGAAACATTGTCTACAAAAATGACCACATACTTGTGATATATTTGTTTTCAGCAATGGATCTGACATGAAGATGTTTCCCAATGTCACAGAGAGGAATTTCACAAACATTACTATCAGTCTGAGGTATATACATATATGCTTGACAGAACACAACTGTTTGTGAATGATGGGTTTTGGTGGTAAAGAAATAGTTACAGACTTGGACCTTAGTTAAATGGGCAAGTTGCCCATTTGATCAATTTTGATTACTTAAGTTTCTCTCTGATGGGATTTTTATATAGTGTTTTTGTGTTCAGTGTTTAATATAAGCGAGGTTTATGTGTGTGTCTGTGTTTGTGTGTAATAAAACAGAATTCTACATTTCGAATAACTTTTCCTGTCTCACAAAGATTGCTGAGTGAATATAAATAATTGTTTGTCTGTGTGTGTATGCATGTATATTCCTAACAACCTTTTTTAATTTACTGTTACTGATTCAAATCAGAACGTGTATTAAACGTATAAGTCATTTTCTATTCAAATTCTCTTTATTGGAATTTATTATTTGCTGAGTAATGCATGTGCTGGTGCTTATGACATGTCATACTCTCTCTCATTAAATCACTCTTTTTCTTTGATAAAAGCAGACAACAGCATCAGTCACAATTCAAACTTTAGCAAATATCTTTTAAATGAATGTACGCTTGTTTTCCTGTCATTTCAGCCTAACAAATCATATACACATATTATTAAGGTTTTGTGTCCAGATTTGTGTGGATAGGTTGTTTTTAAGGAAATGGTAGCGATGTTCACTTGTTTGCTCTTTTAGGCCAAGCAATGAAATGTCCAGAGTGTGAGAATTTGTTGTTATTATCATTGTAAGAAATATGAATTTGCCTTGTCAGTGGGTTTATGAAATTCACATGAGTACTATAAAAGTTTAAGCAAACAATATTCTTTGTAGCCCAATTTGTTCTAGGAAGAAACCATGGCATCCAAATGTAAGATAATATTCATCTGTACTTCACAGGGGCTTAAGTCCACGATGCTTTTTGCCTACATGTGTCAAGCAAAATCTGGTCCACAAGATGCAGACTGGGGACGAGAAGGCAGGCGCCAGTGCAAGTGACCCCTGGGGACCTGGGAAAAAATAAGACATGTTTAGGAGACAGAGGGTTACTTGTATTGAATTGTTTTTATTAATTGTCTTTTACTTTGAGCCTTGCTTTGATTCAAAAGTGCTAACTTTAATGGCATTTATTTTTTTATTCATGCAATCAAATAAAGAAATACATGTTATCAACACTTCAGTAATATAATCTCGCCACACCAATGAAGAAATCATTTTTATTAGTATCCATATAGTATTTTTATTTACTTTCTTTCTATTTTTGTTTTATCATATGTAAAAATACAAAAAACTAAACAAAAAAATAATTATAATCTAAAAATAAATAGAATTTCTTTCTTTCTTTCTTTCTTTCTTTCTTTCTTTCTTTCTTTCTTTCTTTCTTTCTTTCTTTCTTTCTTTCTTTCTTTCTTTCTTTCTTTCTTTCTTTATTTCTTTCTTTCTTTCTTACTTTCTCTCTCTCTCTCTCTCTCTCTCTCTCAAGAATGTAGGTATGCATGAATCTATGTTCTAAAAAATGTATTAATCAAATCTGTCAATCATATAGGCTGCATATTTTCATGAATATTTCGGTAACCCTCAGTAAAACTTGTCACTCCCTATACAGTGAAACTATTTGGTGTTGGGTTTACTTTGAAACAATTTAGACTTAATTGCTAGTAACTTTCACAAATAATTACAAAGATATGGCGACACCCAATGAAACATGAGACTTTGAAGGATAAAGACTTAACTAGTATTTGATTTAAGATTATACTTCAATAATCTTAAAAATGAAATATGTAATTTTTAAAATTATAATTAATGTATTTAAAAACAAGATATAAAATAAGATTGTTTTACCATGAACAAAAGACAAAATAAACATCTAGCTGCAACTGCATGTGATTACCAAAAGAGGGCCCTATAATATAAGAAACACAAGGATAACCAATCAGATGACCTACAGGTTCAGATAATATAATATAATATAATATAATTAATATAAATACAAAAATTAATTTAGAAAAAAACTAGGTTTTTGTTAAATGTGAGCCAAAATCATCACAACTAAAATAACCAAAGGCTTAAACTACTTCAGTCTGTGTGCATTGAATTTATTTAATACACGAGTTTCTGAATTACTGAAATAAATGAACTTTTCCATGACATTCTAATTTATTGAGATGCACCTGTGTATATATATATATATATACATATGTGTGTTTGTGACCCTGGACCACAAAAACAGTCTTAAGTGTCAATCTTTCGAAATTCATCGGAGAGCTGAATACATAAGCTTTCCATTGATGAATGGTTTGTTAGGATTGGACAATATTTGGCCGGGATACAACTATTTGAAAATCTGGAATCTAAGGGTGCAAAAAAAATACAAATATTGAGAAAATCGCCTTTAAAGTTGTACAAATGAAGTTCTTAGCAATGTATATTACTAATCAAAAATGAAGTTTTGATATATTTACAGTAAGAAATGTATTAAATATCTCCATGGAACATGATCTTTACTTAATATCCTAATGATTTTTGGCATAAAAGGCAAATCTATAATTTTGACTCATGCAATGTATTTTTGGCTATTGTTACAAATATATCCCAGCGACGTAAGACTGGTTTTGTGGTCCAGGGACACATGTACCAGTCACATAAAAATATATTGATAATGCAAATTGAATCCAACAATGCAATTTGTATAAAGTTTCTAATAACCAGGTATTCACCCCTTATTTTAAAAACAAGATCCCAGAGCATTATAATGTTTTTGAACTGTCATCAGACTCCAGATTTATGAGAAAGAGCGCTTAGCCGATTAGTTCCACCCCTTTCCTACCTTCTGAACGATACCAGTAATTCTGCTGCCACTCACACCCTGAGGACCAGGGAAGAGGCCAGCAGATTTACTGAATATTGAGTTCTCAGAAGGGAAAGACACATTTATGTGTGATTACTTTGAGTTAATCAGAGGGTCTTCATCATCAGATCCACTCATCAATCAAAGGTGAACATGACACGTCAATTGTTTATGATTATCAGCTTGCTATAAATGAAAGAAAAATGATTTATGTGTCCCTGGAAGAGTAACAGGCAGCCTTGTCACTGACTGTGGCTTAAACCTCACAGGAGACGGTGCATTTCTATTTTCCCTCAAAAAAACTCACTCTGTATGATTTATAAGAGTTTTAAATTATGGGGACACTGAAAATGTCCTCATAAATCACCTTCTCCTTGTAATACCTATGTCATACCCATGTCATTATACAAATTTGTGTCCTCATAAACCACATAAACATGCCCCACACACACACACACACACACACACACACACACACACACACACACACACACACACACACACACACACACACACACACACACACACACACACACACACACACACATGATGATATGGATGTTATACTGCGTTTTTGGGAGTCAACCTGATGGTCCTCTGACATTTCACATCATAATAATAATAAATCAGCAAGTGAACTGACTCAGGCTGAATAAAGACACCGAGCTGATTATAGATGAATTAAACTTGTTTCATAATTCATTAACTTTACACAGTTATTGAACTGAATAAGTACAGAAGCAGAATAAGACACTTGTCATTTCCGAGCTGCTTTACAGCAGAATTTGAATTTGTCTCATAGTTGATGAAATTTGCATCATTGTTTCTGTAATTGTCCTGTTTATTACTGTAAAGCTTTTTTAAACTAATCTGTATTTTATGAAGCACTATATAAATAAAGGTGATTTGACCTGAATCTCAAACTGTCCAGTTCATACAACAGTTGACCAAATAACTAACCAATGTTAATTACAATTCTGTTTTCTCCATAGCCGTGAATATCACCCGAACAATGATTAATACGGCAACATCCCTAACACTGAAAACTTTTATCACAGTTTAAGTGAAACAAGTCAATTATTATTTTCACACTTCCATGTTCCTGGTTACAGGGTAAATTTACTGTTTTTCCGGTAACAGCAATTGTCAAGCCTAACAAGAATATGTTTTGGATAGCATTTAATTTCTTCACAGAATGGGTTTAGTGTTACGCAAACTGGTGATGATTAATCTTATACATTTTATATTCTATAAAACATTGGTCTAATGTGAACAGTTGGAGACGTGTGTTACTTACATTTGGTGACCTTCCATGTACCTTTTCTTGTACCCCTTTCATTCTCTTTTTTAATCGTTTCTTTCAGAAAAGCTAAGGGTAGTCTGCTAGATTTTAATGGTTTGGATTACTTTCCTCTGTGGCAAACAACAGCTTTTCATGCCACAGTGAGGCCACCACAAAGTGGATTAAGAGAAAGTGAAGCTCTCATACTGTGCTATGAAAGTGGACGTCTGCCACGAACATGCACCTACTCACACATAATAACCACTGAATTTTGGAGTCGCGCTTCACAGCCGGGGCAATTTCACGTCATTACTGAAAATGCAGATGAAAACTCTTTTAATGTTTTCAAGGCCCTCTCAAGAGTGAAAGAAAAACTGGTAAGCAGAACTTTCTATAAGTTTATTTCACTCACCCTCTCCTACACACAACATTTCTTCTCCATGGTTGTTTTTATGTAATCAAGGGTTGCTAGTTTCAGATTGAGATGCATCACTGCCACATTACAATCTATTTTTGGCCAATCACTTGAGTTGCCCAAGTCCTTCCTCACATTTAAAAAATAATCCTGGTCGATGGTCCTCATCATTGTCATCTCTAGCCTATCTGTCCATCCTTCTCCCCTTATCGTCATCGCTCACTTCCTGATGGAGCAGTCAATGTAGGCCGATCATTAGGGGTTATAATGAGAGTGTACCTGTCTCTGCTCACAGCCACTAACCTGTGACTCATTGGAGGCCTCTTCATTTTCTGAAGAACAAGCCAGCCCTCTCTACACCAACGCAAGGGCTGGGTGTGCAAGTCCCTGTCATTATTGATGTGTGTTGGATTGTAATTTGCCATTGAGCAGATGCTTCTAATTCTAAAGCAATTTACACTACACTTACACCTATTGAGAAGCATGTGGATAAGTGTTGGATAAATACATTGATGATGGTTTATACAGTTTATCTCCATTCATCCTCCATCTTATCTCAATTGTTTCTCAACTAAACTCAGCTCAGCTCCATCTGATTAAATCTCATCTCATATAAATCTTAATCTAAAACTAAATCTCATCCTCAAACTTGTCTAAAATCCATCTCACCTCATTCTCATCATGTTGTCTCAAAACTTAAATTTCATCTCACCTCATCCTCTATTTCATCTCAATCACATTTCATTTAAACTCAATCTCACCTTAACTCCACCTGACCTCATCCTTAATCTCATCTCAGTCTAAATCTCAGTCATCAGTTTAACCTCATCCTCATCTCATCTCAAATCATTTTAACCTCATTCTCAGGCTCATCTCAATGCCATTTTTTTTATCTCACCCTTCGCCTCATTCTCACCTCATCTCAAATTAACTCCACCTTGTCTGATCCTTAATCTCTTCTCAATTTAAATCTCAGTCTGATCTCATCTTCAGTCTCAAACCATCCTCAATCTCATCTCATCAACTCTCCATCTAAACTAAACTTTTTATCTCATCCCATCCCATCCTATCTCATCTCATTTGATCTCATCTCATATCTCATTATCTTATTTCATTTGATCTCATCTAATCATCTCAATTTATCTCATGTTATCTCATCTCTTCTCATTTAGTCTCAACTCATTTTATCTAATCTAATCTCATATTATCTCATCTCAATTTATTTTTTAATCTCATCTTCACTTTATCTCGTCTCATCCTTAATCTCATATCAATTTAAATCTCAGTCTAAAATCAACTCAGTCTCATCTCAATTGTAAGTCATTCAACTCTCCGTCTTATCTTAATCTTATCTCAGTCTCCACCTGATCTCACCTTCAGTCTCAAATCATCCTCAGTCTCATCTCAATTTTATTCTCATCTTCAACTCAATCAGTTGATCATCTCAACTCAATCATCTCAATCACATGACGTCTACTCAACTGAAGCTCATCCCCATGAATTTAGTAGTAGTAGCCCTTTATTGTCACTTAGTCACAAGTACCAGTGAAATAAGCCATCAACCTGCCCATACATAACATACATATATGACAAGGGGGTAGACAGGACAGGAAGACAGGGAATTACAGGAAGACAGGAAGACTTTAATTGCATGTACCCCATCTGTTCTGTCTTAAACCTGGACTATCAATGGGGTAATTATGTGAAAAATGAAAACCAAATTACAGTTCATTTCTGCAAATGAATCTCACAGGCAGCTGGCTGTCGGCCACCCTGGCAATGATTTCACACAACTCACAATCAAATGACCAAATGCCTTCACACTCCCTACACGCACGTTCGTGCCAACCGAGCCTCCTCTGTATTTTGGATGTAGTCTCTCCCACATATGAAATCTGGCAAACATTATACAGTGATACAGAGGAGAGCCATATGCCCAGAGATTGCTGGAGTGTTAAATCCAACATTTGAACAAGATAACAGGAGAATTTATGATGAAGGTTATTTTTGATTTGAAAATCAAATGAAAAAAAAAAAGAAAGTAAAATGAACTTAAATCCTATTACAGGTCATTCACTGCTAATTTAATATACAAATCCGATTGTAAAGTGCATGCGTATATAAAGGATATAACAAATACTGGATAAAGTCACCTTCCTGTAACCTTCAGAGGACAAAAGCTGACATACAGCGACTGCAAATTAGAAGTCCTTGATAAAGTAAAATTGACAAGTTTTTAAGCTCATCGCCAGGCCATCAACTCCATAATACATAATCCCCTTTTTCATTTTCCCTGCATCTCTTCATTTATTTCCCTCCCATTCATCTGTTTTTCACACGTTATTGACTCATCTGCTTTAATACTCTGTTACTCTCTCTGGGCTGCGCCTGTGGCTTCTCTCCTAATCTCTATCTTTTGTGTGATATCCCTGTAGAGGCCCAGATGAATATAAATGTGAAATGTCAGGGTGTCACCTCTCAGCTTTGTTGGGCGACTTTTGTCTCTCTGCTCTGCCAGAGAGCAACGTTCATCTCCTCCCAGCAAGATATCTGCCCTTCCTCAGGTGTTTACAATCCCACCCACAGACGTGCTGGGACCGGAGCCAACAAGTAAGTGTGGGCGCCACGTGTTGTTGTTGGCCTGGCCGCCATCCTTCAACACACACAAGCAGTTATTCCATCCAAATGTCAATAAAACTGCTACGTTGTTTGATTATAGGATTCTAGATCAAATTTATCACCTTCAACTTCAACCAGGAATAACATGCTTTACATAACAAACACTTCAAATCAACTGAAGTACACACCGTTTTCAAACATATTCATAATTTAATTATGTTTTAATGTAACTATGGTCTGTAGCAGGTAGTTTCACTGCATTGACTAACAGAAAGCTGGTGCATCTGCAGCATTTATAATTATTTAAAATAAAGACCATATATATTTTTATATATATATATATATATATATATATATATATATATATAGGGAGCTGTCGTGGCAATGCTCAATGGATGTTTGAGAAAGTTGTAGATGACCTCAAATTAAATAAATACAAAAAAATCACAAATAATGCAATGCCTTTATATTTATACATTAATGAACAATTACCCAACACCATAAGACTTTCCAGCAGTCTTATCACTCCTCATACTCAGCCATGGTCTTCCTGTTTAATTAGAGGTGCTGATGGCAGCTGCACTGGGTACCTTCGGAACAGTGAGTGAATCAGGGTGAAGGAGGGTTAACTGATTGGAAAAGCAATCACAACCCACCGTAGCTGCCTGATTAGATGATTATCTGCAGGGGTTGGGAGCTCCAGGAGCAATCAGCCATGGCTGAGGGGGAGACAGGAGCAGGTGCGAGGGAGCTGCTTTCAGGGAGATGTGAACATGGAAGCTGACGAAGTCTGGAATATCAAACATGTAGCATGACTGAGGGAACTGCCTCCAACTGGCAGTGTGATGTAACAAGTTGTTGGATTGGGATAGTAATGGGAGGCAAACAGACAGGAGAGGGTAAAGTGAATGCACGCACAAAAAACCCCAGATGGCATCAGACAGCAAACACGGAAACAATCCAACAACTTTAGTAAAACTATTACATTATACAAGTGAACTGCATTATTAGCAGTAGTACCGCAGCTGTTTTGATGTTGTTTAGCTTTTACAGCAGCAAGTTGTTGTGGAAGTAGCTTCAGCTCATTTAAGTGAATTGGTTCAATCAAATGGTTCATATAAATTAAGGTGTTTAAAAAATTCATAGAACTCAATGTTTTTTTCCGTACACACACACACACACACACACACACACACACACACACACACACACACACACACACACACACACACACACACACACACACACACACACACACACACCCACCCACATGTATGGCATTTTTAAATGGCTGTCGATATCTCCACCACAGGAGGACGACTAATAGACACTGTGGGGTGCAAACGCCATTTGGACACTCATAAAAGTTTTTCTGCCACAGTACTGATTGGCCAAAGAAAAAAAAAACCCACCATTCTTGCACCTTAATGACCAAACTGCCATGATTGACATTTTTTGTGCTAGTAATGAATGGACTAACTGCTAAACCCTGTGGACCGCTGAGGGTCACCTAGCCCCTTATTAGAGGCATCACTGAATAGCAATAGCAAGTAACAAGTAGATTCAATTATATTCCTAACTGAAAGGTACTCTCATGGGACTAATAACAACAATTATCATTCAGATAGACGCCTTGCCCTTGTGAAAAAGTAAAACAGTTTAAAGAAAATAAAGAATAAAGAACTTAAGAAAATAATATATTTTACAATAATATACCTAAGTGTAAACTGAATGTAATGAATGTTAATGAAAATGTATTTTATATTACAGTTTTTGCCCGTTGCTTGAACACTATAGACCCATGCTCAGACTAAAGTAACACAACTTGAAGCTTTTGTTACCATACCTCAAACACATGTACTCATACCTTAAACAAAAGCGCTGCTTTGCACTCTAGTTGCAATTATGCAACACACTTACTCCTTTATGCAACACACATGGTCCTGCATACTACACTCTATTTCATACATAAGACACTTCGTTCAAAAATGAAATCTCAGGGTGCCATTTGGAAAACACATGTATCCAAAATACAAAACACATCGGGTAATTGCAACCACTCAAATACACACCTGAAGGCACTTACTTGCAAAACTGAACACCAATTAGCCAACTACAAAAAGCCCTCAGTTTAGCCATTTCAAGAACTTTGCAAGCATGGATGGAGGGAGAGCAAGAGGAAGAGGAAGAGGAAGAGGAAGAGGAAGAGGAAGAGGAGGAGGAGGAAGAGGAGGAGGAGGAGGAGGAAGAGGAGGAGGAGGAGGAAGAGGAGGAGGAGGAGGAGGAGGAGGAGGAAGAGGAGGAGGAAGAGGAAGAGGAAGAGGAAGAGGAGGAGGAAGAGGAAGAGGAAGAGGAAGAGGAAGAGGAAGAGGAAGAGGAAGAGGAGGAGGTCGAAGAGGCCATGCATGGACCCATATTTCTGATGATATAAGAGCAACTTTGGTGGACCATGTCATCAACCATGGCCTGACTATGAGGGAAGCTGGGCAGAGAGTCCACCCACATCTAAGCCGCTTCACAGTGGCATCTGTAATAAGAACATTCCGACTAGAATACAGGTATGTCTTCACCTCTCTACCTTCTACTCTACTCAGATGGTTTTTATAGCACTGTTCTACAGTATATCACATTACCATATCAAGTGTACAGGGTATTGCAGGGTGCTAATGCTCCTTTTGCAGCCAAAGTGGTAGTTTTTGTGAAACATACCATGATTACTTATATTGAAGTACAGTGTTGTACAGTGGATGATACAATATATACAGTAAAGTACTGTAAGAAAAATAAGCAAACCGATGACAATATGTGGTTGTATTTCTCTAGAATGACTCGAAGACCTTCTGGGGGAGGACGCCAACGCCTGTTCACACAACAGCAGGAACTTGCCGTTGTGGACCTAGTGAGGGCAGACAATGCCATCCGTCTCCACCAGCTACGACAGAAAATACTTGCAGACAAGTATTTTTTTTTATTTTTTACAGAGAATCTTGGCCATGGATGGAGCTGCACAGCCTCATGAATTCATTTTCATTGATGAAGCTGGATTCGACCTGAGCAAAACAAGACGACGGGGTCGTAATGTAATTGGCCAAAGGGCAATTGTGCACGTCCCAGGGCAGCGCGGGGGAAATATCACATTGTGTGCCGCCATAAGCCTTCGAGGGCTTCTGCATCATCATGCAAAACTAGGTCCATACAATAGCCAACATATACTCACATTTCTAGATGCTCTCCATAATATAGTTGTACAGAACAGACCAGATCAGCCCAGGTTTGTGGTGATATGGGATAATGTCAGTTTCCATCGGGCTGCTCTGGTCCAGGCCTGGTTCACCAACCACAATCAATTTGAAGTGGTATACTTGCCCCCTTACTCACCATTTTTAAACCCTATAGAATAATTTTTTTCGGTTTGGAGATGGCGTGTATATGACCGCCAACCACATGCCCGCATGCCTCTTCTGCAGGCAATGGAACAGGCCTGCGGCGACATTCAGGTGACAGCAATCCATGGATGGTTTCGACATGCAAGAGGATATTTTCCCCGGTGCCTAGCGGGAGAAGACATTGCTTGCGATGTCGATGAGGTCCTGTGGCCAGACCCCAACAGACGGCGGGATCCATGAGCCCACGTATGCACAATTGTCATGATTTTTTGTGTTTACGGTATAGTGTTTTTTCTATTACTGTATTGTTGTTTTTTTTTTTTTTTTTTTTTTTTTTTTTTTTGCTTTATCTGAATTCATGGTACTGCAATGTACAGTGCTGCAATGTACAATATTGAGTAGGCCTATTTGCTTTTTTGGTTGTTTGAAAATGTGTCTCCTGAAAATATGCCTTCTGAATAAACAATGAAAATCAAAGACTGCAGTGTTTTATATAAAGTAGACTATTGTGTTCCCCCTGATCTGAAAGTGTTTGCATATGATGCAAGTATGTGTCATTTTGTCAACAGAGTTACATTTTGACAAAGGAATGTTAGGTTTTGATAGCAGAGTTTAGGTTTTGAGAGTAGAGTTTCAATTTGGCACAGATGTGAATGGTATATTTCCCAGTGTTGTGTCATGTTTACTTGTGTTTAGAGTTTTGGCACAATGAGCGAAGTTTTGCAAAATGTGTTCAAGCAACGGGCAAAATCTGTAAGTACAGTTAGTTTTTATTGACCCATGTAAGTAGGACATAAGTAAGTCTTTATATGTAAATTCATAATTACATTTATTATATTTGAAATATGGTTAAATTGCTGAATGCACTGAGAAGCATTTATGGAGAACTAAAATATATGTAAATGTAATTTCTATTGACTTCTATTTAATGCATGTCATGTATTTAAAATATAATTAATATAATTTTTTTACATAATGATCTGTGTAATGTTCTGGTTGATTTAATCGAAGAGCATGACAAAGAGGTAATCCAATACACGGTTTTTAATATTAAATCCCAAGAGAAACAAACACAGGGAATCCAGAAGCAGACCAAAACAGGAAAGCATGTCCAAATAATAACCGGCAACTCTGAGAACTAAAGGTGAAGAAATTATACAAATGAATAAGAGGGATTAATGACTTAATAAACTATACACCGGTGAACAGAATGTACTAATCAGGGCAACTAAGGAAAACTAGCCCTGCGTTCCATTCTGAAGGGCTCGTCCCTATGCCTTCCGGAGTGAGAGCTTTGAAGGGTGTAGGGGACCAAACATCTGTTTCTTAAAGTACCCTTCTGCGTCGTCATACGGAGGTGCCGTCATCATGCAAAGGATCATGGGAGCCCGAAGTGTCCATCAGTTGTACCCTTCGAAATCCTTCATTCCGAAGGGCCCTTTGAAGTGGCTAATTTCGAGCACTTCGGTTTGGAATGACACTTCAACATGGTTCCATGATTGTTTTCACTCCGAAGTGCCCTTCAGAGGGCGATATATCCCATTTGGAACGCATCATAGGTCAATGAAAAACGAAGGCAGGAGAACAGGAACACAAACAAAAGTCCATAACGTGACAATTTGAAATCTACTTAATTCAGCATGATTACAAAGTGCACTTTAAAGTGTACTTAAGCATGTTAAGAAACAGTCAGAAAAGTATACGTAAGTGGCTTTTACTATTTTTTTTATATATTAATATTTATTACATTATATTACATTACATTATAACATTATATGTTACGCACACGCACACACACACACATACACACTAACAACAAGTGTATATTCAATACAGTTGAGTGCACTTCTTGTTCACAAGGGTGACCATCTGTGTACTTTCACTTAATAAACTTAGTCTTATTTGAAAAGTACTTTTAATAACTCTCTTTTTTTTAAGTAAATAGATGGCTGTTTTGTTTCATAGTAAAAAGGACAAGTGTCTGACCATTTAAAGCTGCTGTGATAGTTCATGTATCCACCTGCATGTGTGTGCAAATACTGCAGTGAGCTTCATTAAATGAAATTAAGAATCTTTTAGAATCTTTTTAGAATTAGAATTAGAATCTAGAATTAGATTCTAGAATTAGAATCTAAAAGAATTATAATTTTTTTTCATACATGCAGAGTTTGTGGGATGATGATTGCTTACACCTCAATGAAGTTCCTGAAAGGTAGAGTCAAGCTTATGAAAGTCCCTCCTGCTGCTTGAGTTGGTCTGTGATGCAGTCTGTTAGAGCTTTGGTTCTCTACCCAAATACAAATACAAATTAAGCTCAGATGAGCTTTATTTGTCACATACACAATTATACAGAGTATAATGAGGAGTGAAATGTGTTCTCTGCATTAAACCCATCCAAGAGGAGCAGTGGGCAGCCGACATTGCGGCGCCCGGGGAGCAGTTTGGGGTATCGGTGCCTTGCCCAAGGGTCTCACCTCAGTCGTGGACACTACCTGCCAGAGCCAGGATTCAAACCCACAACCTTGGGTTACCTCGGGTTTCAAGTCCAACGCTCTATCCATTAGGCCACGACTGCCCATGAGCTGCGACAGCATCTGTCAAATAGATCTTTCTTTCTTTCATCTGCGTTTATTCATCTTTTTGTGATATTTTATGAATTTAGTTTCAGTGTTGAAAATGTACAATTGTTTGTGTGATGTTTAAGCAGATAGTTATTATGACTTGTTTGGAAGCTGATCACATTTTGGACTAATTCATGCAATAAATTCACAGAGGTTTTGATACTTTGTTCCTGCGACTGTTTATTTGGCAGATGATTTTATCCAAACACTTTTAATCATTACATGCTTTTCCTGCATCAAATTTATAACTTTAGGTGCCAGTAATTGGACTAAAACACAATAAAAAAGTCCCATAAATTATTATAATATTTTACATCAATAAAGCTAAATAATAAGACAGCAAGATACATTATTAAATAAATAAAAAATACATATGAACACATACTTGGAAAGGCTATATAACCTGCAACATTCAGGCCTGTGTCTTTTCTTAACATGTAGGTATTTAAGATGTACTGCTATTTAGTGCTTTGGAAGAAAATCAATTGGACTTTTCCCCCAGGGCTTGTACCATATATAAGTTATTGAACTTGTTTTTTTTTTAAAGAAGGGTGAGATTTAGCTCAGGAAATTACAGCTGTCCCTTCTGTCTGAGCTCTAAAATTCAATTTCACAGTCCGAGTCTAATCCAGACGCCCTCATCCAGGGCCTTGTCATGGTCTGAGTCACCGTGTCTTCAGCTCTTACCAGTGTGTGTCTCTACTTGAGACCCACACAAAAACCACCTACTCTGAGAGCAGAGCCTTAGCGGAAACAGGGCTGTATCCAGGGCAAAAAGGCATCAGCTTCAGTTACAAAGCCATAAAACGTCTTCAAAGTTCAGAGCAAGTTTGTGAAGTAGTTTTTTGATCCATGGAGAGGTTGTGACATTTCTCCATTAACCTCTCTCTCGCTCTCTATCACCTTCACCGAAGCCGTTTTTAATGTCACGCTGTCGCACCAATTTTGGATGACGGCATTTTTCCTTTCCTTCACTTCAAACATGCTCGGCTTATTGCTCTAGCACACCCTATTCCTTGTTGGAGAATCCAATAAGCCTATCTGTTTGGTATAACAGTAGAATGGGAGCCCAGTTTTGTATGAATGCAGCAAATGGTTTTTTATTCATTAGTTTGGCAAATTCACAAATGAAGGTTGCACACAAAAATTTTGCAGTGATTGTCTTATTGCATGAAAAGGGAAACTAAACAAACCCGCTGTGTGTTGGCAGATATCAGTAAACATCAAACATCTGTGGATATGTGTCAGGCTCACATGCAACCACAATGGCTTTAAGTAAAAGAAAGCAAAGAGAACTGAAAAGTACGGAAACTAATTTTTTTATTTAATCATATACCAAAAGTATTATCAATGCTGATGTTGCTGATTTGGCTTTAGTAAGTGTAGCACCATATTTAATGTTTATATTATATAAGTAATTCAATGGATTGGAGTTGTCTTACAATAAAGTGATTGTTAAACTTATGCATAGTCTTTGCTAAAAAATAATTGAGAGCTTTGAGAGGTGCGAGTTGTGAAAATAATGCAATAGATCTTTAGTATCTTAAGTGCGTGCCATTGTAAAGACTTCAAGGATGTCCCTCACAGGTTTAATGATATCAAAATCTCATGTTATTTATGTGGGTTGTCATTTAAAATATAAACTGACTTTTTCAAGACCTAATTTGAATATTTGAGATTTTTCCTCAATTATTTGTCAAAACTTGACAGTGTTGACACAGTCTATCTGTTTGCTTTTTTACTGTCACTTTCCTTAACGCATCACCCTTATTTTTAAGGTTAACATACCTAGGTGGTTATGTATTATTATTATGATTATTATTATCTCACCTTGCTGATATTGTCACATTGAGCAAAAATCTGTTTTGACCCCCTCGTTTGGTGTTTTGGTTAACTGCAAAATTGAATGTAATTTAAGGAGATGGATTTTTTCTTTCTTTGTCATACCTGTGTAGGTGTGTTTTGTCCTATAAACCTGTATTGTGATTGTCCTATATATTATTTTAAATAAAAACTGTAAATAAACTGTAAACAAATTATAAATTATAATTTATATATATTATTATCTTTTTTTGTTTTATTATTATTATTATTTATCAAGGAAGCATTTAAATGATCAAAAGTGACAAAGACATGTATATTGTTGCAAGCAGCAATGCAATACATTTTAAATATAGTCCTGAAAAATAAAAGTGTCATGTTTCCACAGAAATAATAAGTAGCACATCTGTTTTCTGAAGGATCACGTGACACTGAAGACTGGAGGAATGATGCTAAAAATTTAGCTTTGCCATCACTGGAATAAATTACTAGAATGAATCAATATTAAAACATATTAAATAGTCAACCGTTTTTGTTTCAATTGTAGTAATTATATTACTTATATAATAAGTGTAATTACTTATATTTTATTATATTACTGTTTTTACTGTATTTGTTTTAATTAAATAAATATAGCCTTGGTGAGCATAAGAGACTTATTTCAAAACCAATACAAATCTAACCCAAACTTTTGAACCAGTGTATGTATTCTTCTTTACATTAGATGGTTTCTTAAGTGGCAGGTTTTCAGCCAGAATAAGTTAAACACCAAAGGAAAAAGTAAGCCTCTATCAAACAGCACAAAAGCCTATATCTCACATTCAGCTTCACTTATATTTAGTGGCGTGAAATATCTCAACTTGATTTTTTTTTTGTATTGACCTGTGGCCAGCAGTGTTTTCTCTATCTGAATGCATGCTGGGATTGCTGTCGACTGTTGAGTTTCTGAGTGTTAAGATGAGCACAAATATAAATAGTTGCTATGTGAGGATCGATCCTTTTGCCAGTATACTGGTATTTCAAGATTAATCCCCATCCCTACATCAGAATGGTCTTTTTGAGATAAAGGAATATTTCAGGTTCAGTACAAGTTAAGCTTAATAAACAGCACTTGTGACATAATGCTGATTACCACAACAATAATTTTGATGTGTCCCTCTATTGTAACCTGAGGCACTAAGAATGGAAGTGAATGTGGCAAATCTCGTTGTTTAAATAATATTCATGCTGACATGAAAAAGAGCACTTGGTAACCTTTCTGTGTAATGTTATATCCATCTGCCATCACATCATCAAACACATAAAACGTCTCAGGTTACGTATGTAACCATAGTTCCCTGAGAATGGGAACGAGACACTGCGTCCTCTTTCGAGGGTCGCTTTGGGAACGCCTCCAGCGTGACCGGTTACCTGAAGCATGATTACAACACCCAATACACCTGACATTGGCAGGTGGACGCCTATGACGCAAGCTAATGAGCGTCTGCGAGCATAAAAGGGCGCCTGTGGAACACATCATCCTCCTTTTTTAAAGGGGGGACCGACAGGAATGCCCGAAGCATGGCCAAGAGACACAGTGTCTCGTTGGTTACATACGTAACCTGAGACGTTCCCTTCCGAAGGGAATTCTACACTCTTTCGAGGGTCACTTTGGGAACGCTATGCATATGCCACCATGCTGAGGGAAAAGTGTCCAAAAGCTGGATTCCTAAGTCACAGACTTGAGGAACACCATCCCTGCTCAGCAGAACTAGGGTCAAAAAGAAAAACCCTTCTTCAGGCCAGCTCAAAGCTCGCCATCATAGACTAGCTCACGAGAGTATGGCTCTCGGAGTGGAAGTCTCAGAAAGCGACTCTCTAAATTGAGAGGAGACTTCTACACTCGACGCTATGAACAGCTAGTGAGGCTCAGGACGGAGCATGCACGCAGTACTGCCTAAGCGGTGCTCTGGAGAGTGGAGGCTTAGGCAGAATGACTCTCTAAACGAGAGAACACCTGGCACACTCGATTCGGGTAGGGGAACTCTTAAGAGTGGAGGTCTCAGCATGACGACTCTCTAATTGAGAGAAGACCTGGCTACACTCAGCGCCAGAGGCAGTTAGTGAGGCTCAAGAAAGAGCCTGTGCATAGTGCTGCCTAAGCGGAGCTCTATAGAGTGGAGGCATCAGCAGAATGACTCTCTGACGAGAGGAAGCCTTACAACACTCAACCCTAGTTGAGGGGCTCTTAAGAGTGGAGGTCTCAGCATACCGACTCTCTAAAGCGAGAGGAGACCTGACTACACTCAGCGCTAAAGACAGCTAGCGAGGCTCACAATAGAGACTACATACTAATGGTGCTGCCTAAGCGGAGCTCTGGAGAGCAGAGGCCTCAGTAGAATGACTCTCTTAAACGAGAGGAAGCCTAATACTCGATCCAGGTAGGGGAACTGCTAAGAGTGGAGGTCTCAGCATAACGACTCTCTAATTGAGAGGACACCTGGCTACATTCAGCGCCAGAGGCACCAGAGACGGAGCTCTGAAGAGTGGAGACTTCAGCAGGACGACTCTCTAGAGAGAGGAAGCCTAACAACACTCAACCCTAGTTGGGGGGCTCTTAAGTGTGGCGATCTTAGCTTAACGTTATCCTTAGCTTTTACTTTTAGTGCAGTCTAAGCGGAGCTCTGGAGAGCGGAGGCTTCAGCGAAATGACTCTCTTAAACAAGAGGAAGACTAGCAACCCTCCATCCTGGTTCAGGAGCTCTTAAGAGTTGAGGTCTCAGCATAACGACTCTCTAAAGTGAGAGGAGACCTGACAACACTCAGCGCTAGAGCAAGGCTCACAATAGATCCTACGCACCAATAGTGCGGTCTAAGCGGAGCTCTGGAAAGCGGAGGCTTCAGCAGAATGACTCTCTTAAATGAGAGGAAGCCTAGAAACACTCGATCCAGGTACAGGAGCTCTTAAGAGTGGAGGTCTCAGCATAACGACTCTTTTAAGTGAGAGGAGACCTGACAACACTCAGCGCTAGAGAAAGCTAGCAAGGCTCACAATAGAGCCTATACACCAATAGTGCGGTCTAAGAGGAGCTCTGGAGAGCGGAGACTTCAGCAAAAGGACTCTCTTAAATGAGAGGAAGCCTGACAACACTCGATCCAGGTTAAAATATATATATATATATATATATTTTAGCTCGCAAGCGCCCCTAGGGGGCATTGACACATATCCGCGCTCGCGCCTCCCTTCGATGTCAGCATAATTAACATGCTTATACCAATGGATGCTGGCTGAATATGGTTTATGATCTTACTACGAATATCTGGAGAAGGAATGGGAATGGGCTCACGGGAGCTGGGAGGTTATGCCAGAGAGAGATCGCTCATCAATTCTACTGCGAGCCACTCCCCCTTTTCCGTGCCTCCACTGTAGGTTTACCTAGCAGAAGCACACGCTTCATAACCTCCAGCAGCTCTACATCGCGGGGCAGACAAGCTGAGAAGGCTCAGAAATATCCTCTCCGCCTTCATCAGCACACCATGAGCCAGCAAAGCACTTCCTGCTGGATCAGAAGATGTAACAGACAATATATCTTCCCCCCGCAGTTCACTCTCGTCAGCCGCTGCGAGATGAAAAATTCCTCTCTCTCAAACTCGTTCGCAGGCTTCATCTGCGATTGCCACAAACTCAGTCTCTTCACTGCCTCAGCAGCGACTGGACCCGAGCCGCGGGGGGCAGATGATCGCCCCAATTCTCTTGAGAAAAAGGGACAACCGAGAGCAGAGCTTTTTCCCACAGAAAAAAGGCTCGCAATGAACGCACTCCATTCCCTCGAGTACAGAGCGCGCGTGTTCTTCGCCCAAACACATAATGCATAGATCGTGTGTGTCATCTAGTGTCAGACAACGCTGACACGGATCGACACACCTCCTAAAGCGCTTCTCAACAGACACATCTACTCACACTTCAGAAACAAGGTCCCCTGAAGGAAAAAAGAGGATGATGTGTTCCACAGGCGCCCTTTTATGCTCGCAGACGCTCATTAGCTTGCGTCATAGGCGTCCACCTGCCAATGTCAGGTGTTCCCTTCGGAAGGGAACTCAAACGACTGACTTAAAATTGATGAGAACAAATTCAGAAGTTTAATAGACAAATGAATGTAAATGCTTTTATAAAATTATACATTTCACATTCATGCATTTTATATCCTCCAGAAATTGGTCCCATTGGTTTTCGTGGTACATTTTGTGTCTTTACTTTAGTGCTGTCAAACGATTAATCGCGATTAATCGCATACAAAATAAAAGTTTTCGTTTACATAATATATGCATTTGTATTTTCAAATATATACATGTATGTGTTTGTGTTTGTATATACAGTACATAATAAATATACACAGTATACACTTATATATTATGTAAACAAAAACTTTTATTTTGTATGCGATTAATCGTTTGACAGTACTAATTTATTTATATAAATATAAACATATTTTGACTCATTATTTATATTAAAATGAAAACCCGTTAAAACTCAGGATAAAAAAGGCACTTGCGACATTTCATCTTAAAATTCAAAGCTTTTTCCTCACAATTCTGAGTTTATAGCTCACAATTCTGCATTTTCTGAAACAAAAAAACTCAATTGTGAGAAGTAAACTCAGAGTTCGAAGAAAAATTCAGAATGATAAAATATAAATGTATAAGTATGTTGAAAAAGGTCAGGATTGTGAGAAATAAACTCAGAAATGCTAATAAAAAGTCTGAATTCTGAGATAAAAGAATACCTTTTTTTAGGGAAACTGGATTCCGTATATTAATGCTGTTGAGTGAGCTTAACTTAACTGAACCTGTAATTTTCCTTTAAATATACATCTAAAATTCAGATAAGAAAGTCCAGAATCATGTAATGTCCTCCTCTGGTCATGGTACACATATAATCACATTAATATGATGAAATGGGAAGATAAGAGTCATGGTCAACTATTAGAGGATGGTCTTTATGAGGGTCATGCTATTAAACATGAATGTTTTTTACAGCCTATTGCTGAGGGCAGTTAAACCTGCTGTGTGTGGGTGTGTTTTTTCTTTTCTTTTTTCTTTTAGGCTGGAGTTCAGTGCCAGATGTTCCCACTTAATGACGACTAAAGTGGCAACCTGTTTTGGACTGAATGTTCATCTTGCCCGCGCACTTTATGGCTTGTCTCCATGCGTGAATGTGTGTGTTCGCAGATGACATTTTGTGTCCTCGCTCTGTGTGTGTTTCTCAAGCATGACTGGAGCTGCTTTCTGTGTTGCCAGAGCCACCTGCTCCTCTACTTTCCCCCCAGTGCTGCTGATAGTCTTGGCTGGGTGTCCTGAAAGGGATAAGTACATTTCCTGTCCACAGTCGTCTAGATCTTTCCATTAGAGGCTCTCTATTTCTCACATCACAGGTGCTGCATCAGTATAAATGTGCTGTTTGGAAAGCAAGTAAAGGGCAGCCAGAGCTGCAGGGATGCAGTAATATGTTTGGCAATGTTATAGCAGCCTGATCTCAAGAATTTACAACTATTCGCACATAAACACGTACAATTTTGGGCAATTTGTTACTCTCAAACAGCACGGTAATGTATAGCACTTAAATATATGAGTATTTATGTATCATAGAAGTATTTATGTATTCACAGTTTGACAATCATAAATATCTTGACAAATTCTTGATATTAATATTATATATTTTGAATAAACGGTTGTAGATACACATTATTATATATTATCTGAAAATTATTAATGTTTTAGAGACTCAGATTCGCCATCGTAATATAAGTCTGACACTCTAAAGCAGTGATCAAATTTCATGCTGAGCAGGTCTCGAATGCCATGTTTTCAGACATGCCTTAAAAGCCATTCTCTGAAAACCTGTCTTTTTCTTAGAGTGCTTGGAAATCAATAAATCAATGCATGTTTTCCTCCATTCTGGAATCAACTCTCCAGCCGTATCGCTCACGTCGATAATATCAAAGAAGTCAATTTGCTTGCTTTGCAGTCATCGCTGGTGTGTTTCAATTTCTGTCTGACTGTGGCATTTCCAAGATCAAAGTGGAAGATTGAGATGCTTTTGTTTGAGTGTTTCATGACTGCTCTGTGATCTTCAGGAGGGCTGTTAGAGAGAGAGAGAGAAACGTCCTGCCGAGCGTTCTCATCATCTTCTTCAATCATCTTCACCACGAAGAGCTCTCGGGCTTCCAGGCTGAATGAAGTTAAAGGGCTGGAAGAGGCTGTTCGGAACAGATGTGAAGGATAATAATGCGATTACCATTGAATGCTTCTTGGAAATGACTCACAGACTTCTTGTCTTAACGTTTTTGTATGTAACCTTTTATCTTTTATTAAAGCGGTAAATCTTTGTGTTGTTCATTCTACTTTGCTGGAACAGCTTGTAGACTGGCTTAAAGTGTAGTCGATACAAGTTTAACTCAATCAGAGGAATGTGTAGTATAACGCTGATCACCCCCACCCCCTCCAAATTATTTTTCTTTAAAAACCACGGTTACGGTGAGGTCCATACAATGGAAATAAATGTGGTCAATTTTTGTTGCAGACATGTGAAGCGAATCATTTTTTAAAAGCATATTTGTTTTCTGTTAAAGATTGTGCATTATTTGAGCTGTACATTTTTATGTTCACTTTAGGGTTTACAGTAAGCGACCCATTTAGAGTTTATTGTAGCATAATGTGGTAGCAAAATGGTAAAATCAAAGATAACAGTATCGAAGTGAACCCATTTACTTGGATTATAACCCATATTAATAGGCACAACACTCAAGTGTTCCTGACTGAGCCAAACATGTAATGAACCTGGAATTTTCTTATATCAAATGTAATCTTGTTATAAAATATGCTTTGACTTCTTTCTATAAAATGTTTGCTTCAAAAGATGTGGTTAAAAGAACTGTCCGTACAAAAAATAAAATTATATTATTATTTACTCTCCCTTTTATCGGTCCAAACTTGCATGGCATGCATTCTTCTGTAAAACAAGGAGGAAAGAGGATGCAAGGATAGTAAATGATAACAAAATGCTCTTTTCACCTCAGCTTTTGGAAGTCATTTGTAGTACATGTCTAAAAATGGTATTCAAAGTAAACACTAGATGAACATTGCACATTATTATGCTTCCTGCAGAACCAACATTCTCCTTCCTGAAAGGCTCAGAAGTGCAATAAACAAAACTTGACATAAGCTTAAACACCCTACAGACATTATAAAAATTTCAGCTGAAACCTTTCATCTTGGCGCTCGTGAAGACCGTTAGTGCCTTCATTAAAGGTTTTATGAGTTAGCCTGCTGTTTTGGCATTTTTTCGTTCCACATCAGATCAACCCCCCCCCTTGTGCATTTCAAAACACTTCAAGTGAAAAATATGTCTTTTCCATTTTAGGACTTTTATCCACCAAACCTTTTTAATGATGTTTACCTGAGCCTCAGAGCAGCAGTCTAATCAGAAATCGTTTTCATCATGAGACGAGTTTGCTTTGGGGATCCTAGCAGGCTGTAACAGTTTAGCTCAGAAGTCTGCTTGGGAGTACTTGCTCATAAATACCTGCACCTAGGAATCATTAATAGAGTTTGAGTGAGTTTTGTGAAAGTGAGTTTTGCACAAATTTTCATTTTATTGTAACTAGCATTGAATTATGTTTTTGTGAAACGAATTGGGTAGAATAGCAGATGCACTGTAGCATCCTTTTTAAATGTTTATTTTCTTAAATGAATGCAATGTAAAACATCATGTATAATATAACTTGGTTTGTTTGTTTGCTGGTTTTTATTGTATTTTTTATACTTGTATTTTTTTAATTGTTTTTGCCAGGAAAATAGCCTAAAATGCTGGCATGGCATTAAATAAAAATATGCTACCATACTATTCTTAAATGAATGCACGGTATAAATAGGAAATAAGCCTAAGCCTATTTGTGAACAATGTTTGAGAGAAATAGGCTTTTTGTGTACATTGAGTTCAGCTTATGAAAAATGGGGGCAAAAACAAAAGTGTTGCGCTTATAAATTTGTTCAGTATATGTTGATTTTAATTACATGGTAATAGTGATGACTTTGCTTCAGAAATAGTGGCAATACATTTTTGTGAGGATAATAATTAGTTACCCCAATATGTAATATGATGTGGTTTCAATCACACCCATTATTTCATTACTCTCACACTGAGTATAATTAGACCGTATGAAGACCCTGATGAACCTCATTAACTAATTATCTTCGTCAGGGGACTGCATGTCGTTTCAGATAGCACAAGTGCCCTCTCACACATCCCGAAAGACAATTTAATGCATCCACCAATACTTTAAATTCATTTAATCTGCTGCTCAATAAAAATAAAGGGTAGTTTTAAAGCTGTCTGCAAATTATGTTTCATCTACAGCTGTTTTGAAATGCTGTTTTAAACTGTCACGGTTGATTTCATCATATCTGTAGGTTGCAGGTAAAACGTCTCAGGTTACGTATGTAACCATGGTTCCCCGAGTGGGGAACGAGACACTGCGTCCCCTAGGGGTCACTATGGGGAACGCCTCCAGCGTGACTCGTGCCTGAAGAAACATATGTAAAAACACCATCCGTTGGCCGGCGACAGCCCATGACGTCACTACCGGCGCGACCATAATATAAGGACTGCCGGGAGAATACATCATCCGCTTCTTCGTCTGAAGCTTGCGTCCGAAGCATGGCCCAAAGCCTAGGGGACGCAGTGTCTCGTTCCCCACTCGGGGAACCATGGTTACATACGTAACCTGAGACGTTCCCCTTCATGGGAACTTCAAACTGCGTCCCCTAGGGGTCACTATGGGGAACGTTATACCCACGCCGCCATGCTGAGGGGAATGCAAGCCAAATTCCCGCAGGAGGCGAGCACAAGTCAACTCTACCATTTGGCTCAGGGAGTTGCCCCTGTGGACGGTTGATGCTGTCAGTGACATTATCCTCCTTTGGCCAAAAACCCGAGCTGCATACCTGAAGTACTTACCTGCTAGGTGCCGGCATTACCGGACCCAAGGTAGAGCTCACAGGTTTGGAATCATTCTTATACAGAAAGATTCCTTTAAGGGGATAGGGCCAAGTACCTAGTGGTAGCCACTAGGTCCTGGCCGGTCACCAGGGGCTACCGCTTGCTCTACATGAGCTTGCTGAGGGAGCTGTCTCAACAGACCCCTTGGTAGCATTACCCTTTTTAAACCAAAATATTTGGTTACATGGAGTGGGGCCCAAGGCACAAACCGGGGCTTGACCAACTCAAATAAGGGCACGAAGCTGCGCGCGTAACCCTACCCCTAAGGGCTTTTAGAAAGAAAGCAGAACATTCGATGTGCTAACTTACCACTGGGTGGATTTTAGAAAAATGCCCAAAGTCTAGCGTGTGCACTTACCATAGCATGGATTTTAGAAAGAACGCAGAACATTTGATGTGCGATCTTACCACTAAGTGGATTTTAGGAAGTGCCCATTGCTTTAGCGTGTGCACTTATATATTGGTATTACGTTCTACTTGGAGCGGAGAACTACTCATCCCTTGGAGTGAGAGTCTCAGACGCTCAGAAGGGAGCGGCATGCTCATAGATGACCCTCTACAGTGAGGGGAGCAGTGCTAGCTCTACCGATGAGGAGCTCTGGAGAGCGGAGAACTCAGTCTTCCGAGTAAGGGAGCTCAGATGCCCAGAAAGGAGCGGCATGCTCATAGGTGACCCTCTATGGTGAGGGGAGCTATGCTAGCTCAACCAACCAGGAGAGCAACCTCTCACAGAGCTCTAATGGAGCGGAGAACTTATTCCTTAGAAGGGGAGGAATTTTAGGCGCTCAGAAGGGAGCGGCATGCTCATAGGTGACCCTCTAAGTGAGGGGAGCAGTGCTAGCTCGACCAACCGGCGACCTATCACAGAGCTCTGGGGAGCGGAGAACTCATTGTACAGAGTGAGAGGAACTCAGACGTTCAGGAGGGAGCGGCTTGCTCATAGATGACCCTCTATAGCGAGGGGAGCAATGCTAGCTCGACCATCAAGGCGAGCGAACTACCACAGAGCTTTGAGGAGCGGAAAACTCATTCCTCAGAATGAGCTCAGACGCTCCGAAGGGAGCGGCATGCTCATAGGTGACCCTCTAAGTGAGGGGAGCAACGCCAGCTCTACCAATAGCGAGCTCTGGAGAGCGGAGAACTCATTTTGAGAGGGAACTCAAACGCTCAGGAGTGGTGCCCAAGGCACAAGCCGGGGCCTGACCAACTCAAATAAGGGCACGAAGCTGCGCGCGTAACCCTACCCTACAGGATTTTTAGAAAGAAAGCAGAACATTCGATGTGCTAACTTACCACTGGGTGGATTTTAGAAAAGTGCCCAAAGTCTAGCGTGTGCACTTACCATAGCATGGATTTTAGAAAGAACGCAAAACACTTGATGTGCGATCTTACCACTAAGTGGATTTTAGAAAGTGCCCAGAGTTTAGCGTGTGCACTGATATATTGGTATTACGTTCTACTCGGAGCGGTCAAAGAGCTCTGGGGAGCGGAGAACTCATTTTACAGAATGAGAGGAACTCAGACGCTCAGCAGGGAGCGGTTTGCTCATAGATGACCCTCTGTAGCGAGGGGAGCAATGCTAGCTCGACCGGCAAGGCGAGCGACCTATCACAGAGCCTTGAGGAGTGGAAAAACTCATTCCTCAGAATGAGCTCAGACGCTCCGAAGGGAGCGGCATGCTCATAGGTGACCCTCTAGGTGAGGGGAGCAATGCTAGCTCTACCCACAACGCTCAGAAGGGAGCGGCATGCTCATAGGTAACCCTCTAGGTGAGGGGAGCAATGCTAGCTCTACCAACAGCGAGCTGTTTTGGCTTTTTATAACTTAGACGCTCATACAGGAGCGGCATGCTCATAGAAAAAACCCCCTAAGGTGAGGGGAGCAATGCTAGCTCTACTGACAATGCTCAGAATGGGCAGCATGCTCATAGGTGACCCTCTAAGGTGAGGGGAGCAATGCTAGCTCGACCAGCATGGTTGCTAGGGCGATATGAGTGGAGCATGAGAGGCCTAATTCATAGGATTGCAGACCAGAATGACCTGAGGACCGAGGATGTTCCCACGGAAACCTCCAAGGGGGCCTCAGCCCGGACCATCAGCAAGGCAGTTTCGTATGAACATAGAACCTGACCGAATTCATCATAGGTCCAGTCTGACTGCAATCTTAGGTTCCCACCTAACCTCTGTCAGGTGGGGTATGGCAGTTGCAGGGGAATTAAAGAGGGGAAGCTAAGGGCCGGTGTTATAAGCCCCCTGAAGGAAGTGAGTAGATGTTAGTTACTTTGGTCCGGACGAGAACGTTATTGAGGACGTCTCGTCTGGATCACCTTCCTCAGGTCTTGCCTACCTCTTTTTGATCTGTACCTTCCTCTACCCCTACCCGCAGGCGGGGGAGGGGCACGAGTTGCAACACTAGCCCTCTGTGCCTGTCTCCGATCCTCAGACCAGGACGGGCCAGGACCCCTGCTCTGTTCGGGCTCAGACCTGGACCTTCTTGGAATGAAGGTTTTAAAAGCCGCCGACCGCGCCCTCGCCTCCCTGAACTTCTCGACCACCGTATCGACGGAGGTACCAAAAAGCTCGGAAGGCAAGACTGGACCATCAAGAAGAAAGCCCCTCTCTTTCTTCTCGAGGTCTGCCAAGTTCACCCATAGATGCCTCTCCGTTACCACCATGGCTGCCATAGACCTGCCCATAGCAGTGGCAGCCTGCTTGGTGGCACGGAGGGCTAAATCCGTGGTGCGGCGCAGCTCGGCTACTTCGTCAGGTGACAAGCCCTGACCATTATCCTGGTCTTTCAGCAGATCCGCTTGGTACGCCTGGAGCACCGACATGGTGTGCAATGAGGCGACCGCCTGACCTGCTGCTGCGTACGCCTTGCCATTTAAGCGAGATGTATCCTGAAGGGGCTTAGACGGCAAGGAGGGAACCTTTAGAGAAGCTGTCTTACCCATGGAGAGATAGCTAGCTAGCGTCTCTTCAACAGGGGGCATCTTCTCATAGCCGCTTTCACGCATCCCTTCAATGTTCGCATAACTGGTATGCTGGAACCTATGGATGCGAGAAGAAAACGGCTTTTTCCATTCCTTCTCGACCTCCGAATGGAGCTCAGGAAGGAATGGGAGGTTCACTTGAGCTGGGTGTTTATGGCCGGAAAGATATCGCTCATCGAGACGTCCCCGCGGCACCGCCATCTTGGTTTGCTCCCACGGCAAGTCAAGCCTTGCCGTGGCGCGTTCCATAACCTCCAATAGCTCTTCGTACGCAGGGCAGGAGATTTGAGAGGATTCAGTTTCCACATCCTCATCCTCAGCCATCTCCTGCTCATCCGGGGTATAACCCAGCAGAGCACTAGCCGCTGGATCAGATGATGTCAAAGAGATCACATCATCATAATCCAACGGCTCATTCTCGTTCCTAGCCGACTCATGCGAAAGGGAAAGCTCCCTTTCTAACTCATCGGCCAGATCCACCCGCGAACCCCACGATTTCATTCCCCTCCGTGCCTCAGCAACGGTGGGTCTCAAATCGCGGGAGGCAGATGGCTGTCCCTCTTTACTCGAAAAGAGGGACAAACGAGAACGAAGCTTTCTCATGGAGAACAGCTCACAATGCACACAGATTGCCCCCTCAAGGACATCGCGCGCGTGCTCTTCGCCCAAACAAAAGACGCAATAATCGTGTGTGTCATCTGGTGTCAAATAACGAAGACACGGATCCACACACTTTCTAAACGTCTTGCTAGTGCTCGCCATGATAAATAAAGGAAAACTGTATTCCTACCAGAATGCACGTTTCTTCAAACAGACCAGTCAGTGAAGACGAAAAAGCTGGTGATGTATTCTCCCGGCAGTCCTTATATTATGGTCGCGCCGGTAGTGACGTCATGGGCTGTCGCCGGCCAACGGATGGTGTTACGACCTTCAGTCATTTGTCTGTTGTTTCTATGCTGCCTTCTGGTGTTTTCTCTCTCTCTCTCTCGCTCTCTCTAGGATTACATTTGTTTCCAGGAAGGTGGAGCTTGGAGTTGATCTGATGGAGGTGGTGATTGGTTCTCATCCTTGCCTGACTCGGATAAAGGACTGCCCTAAACGTGGATCGAGGCCTTCTGTGCCATTGTACTTCTCGTCGCTCATTTCGTGCAGTTCGTTTGTACTTCTCGTCGCTCATTTCGTGCCGTTCGTTTGTGCGTTCTTCTGACTGTATTCTGCTCTGTCAATTTCATCTTTCCTGTTGACAGAGTTGCTTGTATTTAGTCCGCGCTTTACTCACTACAACTATCAATTCTGATTGTGCAATGTTAACTGACAAATTGTATATAGCTTATGTAAATAGACGGTAATTTATTATGACAAGGGACGTAGGGGAATAGACGCCATTTTATTTTCGTAATATCTTTTTATATTGTTTTTGGAAAAGGGAGTTAGGTAAGTTGTGATTGTATTTCATTTTCTTTAATTTCGATTTAGGAAATATAGAGGCATAATAAAGAGTCACTTTTGTTTGTTGTTTTGGCCTTGTCTTCCCCTGATGTTAATCCCTTACCTTATCTGTAATAAAAGCTTGTTAATTCTAATTCTTTCTAGTATCGAGACTCTCTTCATCCTATCTGTTGCGATTGATCCCTAGCGGTCGTAACAGAAATTGGGGGCTCGTCCCAAAAAAAAAAAGCGATACCTCATCTTTTCAGTGAACTCGTCATAAAGAAGGAAAATCTATATAGAAAATTGGGGAGCTCGTGTTTGTTATAGCGTTGGGTAATGAAATTTGCTTTGTATATTTTTGTCTGGCTAGTGGTTTTCAATATAAGGGGGAGGGAATTCGGAATGTCTAAGAAATTCGAGTTGGACAATTTTGCAACTCAACCTTCTGTTGGACAATTAAACATTTGCCGTAAGGATGATTTATTTTTGATTGCTGATTTTTATCAAATCAAAGTTCCTCGTGGTGCAGTGAAGCAAGAAATCAAGGAGGTGATTTATAAGCATTTGGTGGAGTATGGTGTTTTGTCGGAGGAGAGTGAAGCAGGTGTTGCAGATCAGTGGCCAGTTTCCGTGGGTAAGGGGGCGGAGTATCCCGAACCCGAGGAGATGGCCGGCATGGATCCTGTCGATCTCCCTCCTTCAACTGATCCTCGGTTGGCAATCAGACTCAAAGAGCTTGATCTAGAGCTAAGTAAGCAGCGGTACCAGAGTCAGCTGTTGCACGCACGCACAGTTGAAATCGAATCTCATCGAGCAATCAAGCTCAAGGAGTTGGAGCTCGAGCTCAGAAATAAATCACCTGCTCGACCCACAGCTGCTGATGCGCTCGGCGTGAGCATGCCAGCGCCGTTACTCATCAATGCTTCCACTCCAAGTCCTATTCCTGCACCTCGACGAAACCAAGTAAGTCAACCTGTGTTTGATGTTAGTCGACAAATTTCACTCGTACCGCCGTTTCGAGAGAGCGAGGTGGATACTTATTTTACGGTGTTTGAGCGGATTGCTGTTACGTTAAATTGGCCGCGGAATGTTTGGCCACTGTTGCTGCAATGCAAACTAGTAGGTAAAGCCCAAGAAGTCTGCTCCGCGTTAACGCTTGAACAAAGCTTGGATTATGGCGTGATGAAAAATGCTGTATTGCGTGCGTATGAACTAGTCCCCGAAGCGTACCGACAAAAGTTTCGAAATCTTGTGAAAACCCCTAGCCAAACGTTCACTGAATTCGCTAGAGACAAAGCAAATTTGTTTGATAGATGGTGTGCTGCAAACAAGATAGACACGTTGGAGCAACTGAAGGAGTTAATACTGTTGGAGGAATTTAAGAATTGTCTGTCGGAGAAAATAGTTGTCTATTTAAATGAGCAGAAAGTGTCTTCTCTTTCTGAAGCCGCAGTTTTTTCTGATGAATTTGTACTTACGCACAGAGTAGTATTTTCACCTGCAAAGCATAATATTTCTAGTCGGGTGGGTACTTCTAAAGATACTGCTGTAGTATATAAGAAAGTAGTAAGTGTAGACAGTAAGGAAAGCCGTGAGTGCTTTTATTGTCATGAGGTTGGGCACCTCATTGCAAATTGTCCCACTTTGAAGCGCAAAGCGGTTAGAAAGGAAAAGTTTTCGAAAAGTGTCGCGTTGATTGAGAGATCAGTTTTGTCACTCGAGCAAAACGAATCTGTAAGTTCGTCGAGTGAGTCAATTTTTGAACCATTCATTTATGATGGTATTGTTTCACTGACTGAAGATAGTTCTGAGATGAAGCGCATTCGCATCCTCCGTGATACTGGCGCCGCCCAATCGTTTATCTTGCAAGGTGCGTTGCCATTTTCTGAACAGTCTAGCTGTGGTTCTAGTGTGTTGGTTCAAGGGATTGATCTCACAGTAATTAAAGCTCCTTTGCATCAGGTGTTTCTGCGTTCGGGAATTATTTCAGGGAATGTTAATTCTAATTCTTTATAGTATCGAGACTCTCTTCATCCTATCTGTTGCGATTGATCCCTAGCGGTCGTAACAGATGGTGTTTTTACATATGTTTCTTCAGGCACGAGTCACGCTGGAGGCGTTCCCCATAGTGACCCCTAGGGGACGCAGTTCGAAGTTCCCATGAAGGGGAAACATAGATAGTCACACACTATTGGCCAGATGTCAAATCAGAAAACAAATTGTTTTTAATGTTGTTATAACCTCTTTATTTTTCCTGCCAGGTGTAGCATGAAAGGGCAGATATGAATTCTGAAGTGTCTTTGTGATGGATGCCAACATCATTTACTGCTGTCCGTCTCATTGTTACATCTTTAAAGGGTTGTGATTCAAAATGCCCCTTGAGCTAGGTTTTTGTTTCCCAAACTGGAGTAAACCAAAAGCACTAAGCATTCTGGGAAATGCTTTGCTTTCACACACAAGATGTATTCAGAATACAATATGCTGAGAAACAATGAATCTTCAGGTGTAAATCATCCTCTGAAATGTCTGTTTTGCATTGATATTGGAAGACAAGGTGCATAATGAACACAGCAAGCACCAAATACCGGTGAACACTGAATACAATGTTATTGCATGCAAAACATTATTATTGCATTAAATCAATTAGTTATTATAGTAATTTAATCTGAGGCTAGAATCAGAAGAAATTTGAATTCTAAATTCCAATTCAATGCACGAGCCAATTCAAGACATTATAAAGGACATTAGTTCTGATGGCTGTCTATGAATGACATTTGGCAGCATATGAACCTTTTAGCAGTGTACACAGAGGATCGTATAACTAAAAGTCATCTTGGTGCTCATGCACTACATGGAAGTGAATGTGGTTGGAGATCAAGGCTATCAATTCCCTGCAGATATCTTGCGACATATATGCAGGTGAGAGATGAGCTCAGATTCGCTGAATTCCTCACTCTTTGGATGACTAGGCTATGTCAAATGAGTGGTGAAGGGCTGACAGCTGATGTGAGCGATGCCACATATGACAGCAAGTGACTTTCAAACCGTCTGCAGCCTATTGTTGTTGTTCAGGTTTTTTGCTTATACATTGCAGCATTAAGCACCATTTAAACAGTATATTTTGTTATTAAAATAACGGCTTGTTAATTTATTTTTAATATTATTTATATAATATGAATAAAGTATTTGTGTATGTACATTGGCTGACGAAAGGATGGCATTATTAAGATTTTACATTGTTTTTAAAAGAAGAATCTTATGTTCACCAAGACTGCATTTAAATATTTAAATATTAGAATATTTTTTGAAGGATCATGTGACACTGAAGACTGGAGTAGAGGCTTGTTTTCAAAGACAAAAAAAATCTTATCTTACCTATGTGTTTTTAAATGTCTCACAGTAGTAGAGATAACACCATTTTCAGGAGAAACCACAAAAGGCTCAGTGTCACTGTGATCAGCCTTAAAAAGGTGATATTAATGTGTAAAACTATGTTCAGTTTCTAACTACCAGGTGGTGCATGTAGGCCCGGTCGTCGCTAAATCACACGATTCAGCTTTGCATAGAAGACGTCATTAGCAGGCCTATTTTTAACTCTCCCATCTGAAGTTTAGTCAGAAACAAAGACAGCACAAGTCGGGAACATCTATTCCTGTGTGCCAGAGAGAACAGCTGTTTCATCTACACTGTGACGCTGGTCTCATCATCAACTCAAGATCAACAGAATTAAAAAGACTGGACAAGAAAAGGCTAAATTACATCTCAAAAATGTTTTGCTTTTATACATATATTGAATTCAAATTTGCATGTACAGTGTAAAGTTTTAATGCCAAGAATGATATATGCACAGATATAGCAATATAAATGATTTACTTGATTTTATTTTTGCATTTTAAAGCATAAGAATGTCATTAATGGACTTGTGTGATATTTAGAAACAGATTCCCTGTAAGAAATTATTCACACAAATTAATTAAACTTCTCCAGCGTTAATAGCATAAGTTCAAATCTGGCTCACCTCATCTCTAGATCTCATTCGCCTTATGTATCCCTTTCATTTCCTATCTTCTCTCTTTCTGTTCCATAGTTCATAGTCAAAAAAGTCAAAAAGAATTGTATGAAAAAGAAATGTAATCCTACCTTCAGCCAAACCTGTTGAAACACAGGTTGCATGAGCCTCTGTTCGTCTCTCTCGCTATATATTTCTGTTTCTCAGTCAGATTTTGTATCTGTACGGGTCACCGTCCAGCCCAGAATGGGATGGTACAAGATCACTTGTCATGTCCTCCGGGGCTCCAACAGTTATTTTCTTTCCCCATACAACTATGTTTCTACTGCTGCTATTTGATGAAATCTCTTGTATATTAGCGAGCGCAGCCTGGGGATTTTTTTCTGTGATGTGAAAAGTGAAACATCTACAATTTGGGCAATGTGTTCAATAATGATTTTTCACACACATCCAGTCTAAACAAATCTCTTTCAGAGAAGAACTGAGAATGCCTTTTTAATTGCATTTCAATTACGGAAGAATCCAGCTTTTCTATCACAGGAATACATTACATTTTAAAATCTATGAAATATATTTTTGATCAAGTAAATGCAGCCTTGCATGCCTAAATGCAGAGATTTTCTTTATCAAAATTAAGACTCTGCCACGCCCCCCTAAAACAGCTCATTTAAACACGCCCACACATGTCTACGTCCCGATGTGGGGAGATTTTCTTAACACCGCCCAAATTAATTTGTTTGGGCTTCCAAAAGAGGACACAACTAGAAATAATTCGCTAAGTTGTATTTACAACACTGTTTCAGAACAGTACAACCCAATTATTAGAGTGTGTGCAGCGCAATTTACGGAGGACTATTTCCTGAATCTGGAAGAGTAGCCAACAATGCTGGCGTGCACAAAGGCTGTTTCTATAAAGTGGGGCAGTTCCAAGGACTGTCTGGCGCTTCTGACTCACAGCCTGTAAGTACCTTTCTGCTACTGATGATTCAAACACGAGTTTTGAGCTGTGTAGAATAGCGCTTGTAGTTTGTTGTTTCTCCGATCACAAATGCAGACATGGTAATTTTAAAAAAGACAGTATAAGTCATTATAATCAGTAATTATGTCCTCACTGACTGCAAAAAATGCCTAGTTTATAATGGGTTTTATTGTTTTTGTGTCATCGAGCCGGGACACGGCATCACAATACGGTGAGGGGCGTAACATTTCTGTCTCACGCTTGAGTTATTTGGCCAATCACAATGCACTGGATAGCTGGCCAATCAGAGCACACCTCGCTTCTCAGAAAAATGAGCTTTGTAAAAATCGACGGGTTCCAGAAAGGCGGGGCAGAGAGGAGCTACAATAATGTACAGTATGTGGAAATAAGTTTTTTTTTTTTACTTTAAACCACATAAAAACATTGCATTACACCAAATACACAAAATATTTTTTTAAGCAACATCATATGACCAGTTTAAAAATCTCAATCCTATTTGCGACTTACAGGTTGAGATATTTCTGGTAGTTTCTAGCAACACAAGTGATAAAAACAGTTAATGATACAATATAGTTAAGAATTATGCCAATGAACAGTAACTTGTGGGGCGACTACCAGTGGTAATGCAGACAGTCATCAAAAAAATCAGCCACCTTATACAGTTAGATGCTGCATGCCCACAAGTAAGCAACATTTCAGTGACTCAGTAAACAAAGAGACCCTTTTTTCAATCGCTGCCTTATGTCATGTGGACATTTGATGAACCTATTCCTTCTCTAATACAACAGTCTGTCAAGATCAGACATGTCCCATTCACCAAGTCAACAGCAAAAGCGCAGACAGCCATTTCCATCTTGATGTTAGTACTGGCTCATGTGCGCTCTCATTCTCTGGCTCATTTAGTGCTATTTTTATCTTGCAGTGTAAAATAAAGATCCACAAAGCAACTTAATACCCTGATTGGGTTTAATGTTGTATGTAATGAAGTGCCTGAAAGGTTTTTGTCTACCGCCATTTTTTGGCCTCCCAACCTCTCGCCCTCTCTCCAGAGTGCAAAATTGTAGCAAAAAATACATTTAAACACCGGAAACGTGCTCAATGGATGGCTGGATATTAAGCATTAAGACAGTTATTCTGCCTGAGTGAAATATTGGCACACTGGGCCACTTAAAACGCTTCAGCACTTTTCAGTATGCTGTGAGGTCTGCCTGCAAAATCCAGAGGAGCTGAGCTCCTTAATGCTTCACCCATCTCAATGCTCTCTCTGTGACTGCAGCCAACACATGCTCTGCATGCAGAGCCTGCAAGCATTGCAAAAGATAAAAGCTTCCATATAGACGTATCACTCCTTTAGTAGACAGACATGCAGTCAGCATTGCCGGAGAAGGAAGGTACAAATGGCTTTTTACTTATGTTGCAGACCAGTTGTCTGGTAGTGTGCTTGCCTTAAAGATTTCATTCACCACATAATGAAAATTTGCTGAAACTCTCAGGCTAACCAAGATGTAGAATGAGTTTGTTTCTTCATCAGAACAGATTTGGTGCAATTTAGCATTACGTCCCTTGCTCACCAATGGATCCTCCGCAGTGAATTGTTGCCATCAGAATGAGAATCTGAACAGCTGATAAAAACAATACAATAATCCACAATAATCCACATGACTCCAGTCCATAAATTAGAGTAGTGTGACGCAAAAAGCTATGTGTTTGTAAGAAACAAATCCATCATTAAGATTAAGTATTTCACTTCAAACCATTGCTTCTGGTTAAAATGCAAGTCCTCTATCCATAATGTTACTTTATTCAGTGAAAAAGTCATCTTGGCAGGAACGGAATATGCACAGATCAAACACTGTTAACAAAAAAAATCAGTCCAAGACAGTTCTAAACCAATATGTCAGTGGATTTTGATGTAAGAGGACAGTGTGGAATGGACTTGAAAGTATTATTATGGATTATGGACTCATATTTTGGCCAGAAGCAACAGTTTGAAGATAAAATGCTTTAATGATTGATTTGTGTAACAATGTTCGTAATAGAAGGAAGGAAGCGGACAGGGTTGGCTTAGGAAGACTCGGGTGAAATTTATTCAGATAAACTTAAACAGCTGCGCACTCTGCGCGCTCTAAAAACATCAACTCTCTCGGTTGTCTCCGCGATCACTCTCAGCATTCGTTTCGGCTGTCTCCCGCTCACAGACCGTGCGCCCGAGTCTTCACTCCGTCTCTCTCTCTGAACTGCCGTTCCACAGCGGCTTTTATCCGGTCTCCACGCCAATTACTGCAATCAGACACAGGTGATCCTCATTTTGCACTTGACCCACTTACTTACCGCTGTCTCCTGAGTCTTTCTCCCGCTGCAGACTTCGCTGAACCACGCCCCCCTCGCCACATACCCCCACCGCCCGATTCAGGCCGGGAAGCCCTCCGGCCTGCAGCCCCCCCCCCCCCCCATTTCTGGAGAGGAAGTCGGCTACAGTCATCTGCGTCCCCGGCCTGTGGATCACCTTAAATTGGAAGGGCTGTAATGCCAGATACCAACGGGTGATCCGCGCGTTGGTATCCTTCATGCGGTGGAGCCACTGCAAGGGGGCGTGGTCCGAACAGAGGGTGAATTCCCGTCCCAGGAGATAATAGCGGAGTGTGAGGACCGCCCACCGGATTGCCAAACACTCCTTCTCAATGGTGCTGTACATCGTCTCTCTCTTAGAGAGCTTCCGACTGATGTACAGCACCGGGCGCTCCTCACCCCCTATCTCCTGGGTCAGGACAGCTCCCAGCCCCCGGTCCGACGCGTCTGTCTGCAGCAAGAAGGGGAGAGAAAAGTCAGGAGAGTGTAATAGCGGCCCGCCACACAGAGCAGCCTTTACCTGGGTGAAAACCTGCTGGCACCGCTCCGTCCACGGGACCGTATCTGGGACCTCCTTTTTAGTGAGGTCAGTCAGCGGGCTGGTGAGCTCCGAATAGTCAGGAACAAACCTCCTGTAATACCCCGCCAGCCCCAGGAACTGCCTCACCTCCTTTTTGGTCTTAGGTCTCGGGCAGGCCGCAATAGCTGCCGTCTTATCAATTTGGGGACGCACCTGTCCGTGACCCAAGTGGAAACCCAGATAACGCACCTCCACCCGCCCAATCGCACACTTCTTTGGGTTGGCCGTTAGTCCCGCTCCCCTCAGCGCTCTCAGCACCTCCCGCAGGTGCACCATGTGCCGCTGCCAGTCCTGACTGTAGATGATGATGTCATCCAGGTAGGCAGCGGCGTATGCGGTGTGCGGTCGGAGGATTTTGTCCATGAGGCGCTGGAAGGTAGCGGGCGCCCCGAACAACCCAAACGGAAGCGTGACAAATTGGTGCAATCCAAACGGCGTTGTGAAGGCTGACTTTTCTTTGGATAATGGTGATAAGGGGATCTGCCAATATCCTTTCGTTAAGTCCAGTGTCGAATAAAAACGAGCGGTACCCAGCCGATCAAGCAACTCGTCAACCCGCGGCATTGGATAGGCGTCGAATTTTGACACCGCATTCACCTTGCGATAATCCACGCAGAATCGGACCGAGCCGTCTGTTTTCGGTACCAAAACGATCGGGCTCGCCCAGTCACTGCGGGACTCTTCTATTACTCCCATCTCTAGCATCGCCTCTAATTCGGACTGGACCACCTTTTTCTTGTGCTCCGGTAAACGATACGGCCGGCTGCGCACTACCACGCCCGGCTCGGTCTCAATATGGTGTTGAATAAGGTTGGTTCGACCGGGCCGGGGCGAGAACACGTCCGCAAATTCTCTCTGCAACCGGGCTACATCGGTGAGCTGGGAGGGTGAGAGATGATCCCCCCCCGGGGCCAGAGTGAGTGATGGGACTTTGAGGCTCGCCTCTGGCCCGAGATCCTCCTCGTTACCTACTACCGTCGCCAGCATCACCGGCTCGACCTCGTTCCATTTTTTAAGGAGGTTGAGGTGATAAATCTGCCGTGCCCCGCTCCAATCCGTTCGAACCACCTCATAATTGAGATCCCCTACCTGCCGTGTGACCTCAAACGGTCCTTGCCACTTGGCGAGTAATTTGGAGCTAGAGGTAGGGAGTAACACAAGTACTTTATCTCCCGGCGTGAAATTGCGTAATCTGGCCCCCCGATTGTATAGCCGGCTTTGCTTGTCCTGGGCCTGTAACAAATTCTCCATGGAGAGCTGCCCCAATGTGTGGAGTTTTGTTCTCAGGTCCAGCACATGCTGAATTTCATTTTTACTTTCCGAAGGTCCCTCCTCCCAAGTCTCCCTCAGGACGTCCAAAACCCCGCGGGGCTGGCGGCCGTACAGGAGCTCGAAGGGGGAAAACCCCGTGGAGGCTTGCGGGACCTCGCGCACAGCGAACAAAAGGGGTTCCAGCCATTTGTCCCAATTTTTGGCGTCTTCGTGAACGAACTTTCGAATCATGGTTTTCAACGTACGATTAAACCGTTCCACCAGGCCGTCCGTTTGTGGGTGATAGACGCTGGTGCGAATCGATTTAATTCCCAATAACTCATAAAGTTCGCGAATGGTTCGTGACATAAACGCCGTGCCCTGATCGGTGAGAATCTCTTTCGGGATCCCCACCCGGGAGATCATACTGAACAGAGCCTCCGCCACACTTTTTGCGGAAATGTTGCGGAGCGCTACTGCCTCCGGGTATCGGGTTGCATAATCCACCAGAACTAATGCAAATCGATGCCCTCGTGCCGACCGCTCTAATGGCCCGATGAGGTCCATACCAATTCGTTCGAAGGGGACCTGCATTAGCGGAAGGGGGCGCAAAGGCGCTTTTGGGGAGGCCGGGGGATTCACTAGCTGACATTCACGACAAGCCGCACACCACCGGCGTACATTCTCGTGAATGCCCGGCCAAAAGAAGCGGGCCATTAAACGGTTTAGTGTTGTCGCCTGCCCCAGGTGCCCGGCCATAGGATTGCAATGAGCCGCCTGGAAAAGCATTTCCCGACGGCTTTTGGGTACCAACAACTGGGTTGTATCTTGCTTTGATTGAGCGTCCTGGGTCACTCGATACAACCTCTCTTTTAAAATCGCAAAATACGGATAGGAAGGGGCCCGTGCGGTCTGGAGAGGCCGGCCGTCAATGGAACAGACCTGTTCGAACGCATTTCTCAGGGTCTCGTCCTGAGACTGCTCCAGGGGGAAATCATCACGCTCCGTGAGGATTGACCTCTCAATCGCGTTCCGATCCCCCGGAGCCGCCTCAGCGAGCCCAGGCTCAGCCTCCCCCGAGCGCACCGCCGCCTCCCTCCCTGGCGTCTCTTTTCCCCAGGAGGCATCCGCACACAAAACTCCCAATACAATTTTAAACGAGGGCCAATTGGTTCCCAAAATCAGCGGATGCCGGAGGTGGGGGTTAACGGCCACCTCCACATTATGCTTTTGTCCCCGAAATTGGATGGCTAAATGCACTACTGGGTATTCCGCCACGTCCCCGTGCACACACCTTACCCGAACCATGCAGCTCATATCCAATGCCTCAGGCTGAACTAGGCTTTGATGGATCGAGGTTTGGTTACAGCCCGAATCCACCAAAGCCCAATACGTACCCCCCCTCATACTCACAGGTATCTGGTACCCGCCAGCCTGATCGGGGGCGGCCTGCGGGACGTCCGGAACCCGGACCAGGGTCCCCACCTCCATCACCGGACACCGATCGATAAAATGGCCCGGGTCCCCGCAACGCCAACAGGCCGGCCCAGGCTTCCCTGCCACCCCAGTGGCGGGAAGAGGGACAAGGAATTGGCGTGGAGAGACTGAGGAAACGGGACCAGCAGCGTGGCTCGGGCCAGCCGACCCTGCCTCCCTGCTGTGGGCTCTTGCGGCCGCCGACTCCGGGGCCGGCCCTCCCCTCCATCGGGGCTGGGCTCGGGGAACCACGCCAGCACGGGATCTGGGGAGAAAAATAGGGGGCGAGACAGAAGGGGAGGGGAGAGAGAGAGAGACGGACGGTAGGGTTTCGCCAACCCCATGGCACGCCACCATCTGGTCCTCTGCGAGTTGGATGGCCAGGTCCAGCGACGCCGGGCGGTGGCACTGGACCCACTGCGCGGTCCTCTTCGGGAGCCGCGCAATAAATTGCTCCAGCACCACCTGGTCGATGATATCATCGACACCGCCTTCTCCGGCCAACAGCCATCTGCGGCAGGCGTCCCGGAGCTGGTGAGCCATCATGAAGGGCCGGCCGTTCTCCCCCAGCTCCAGCGACCGGAAGCGCTGGCGGTGCTGCTCGGGGCTTCGGCCGACCCGCTGGAGGATGGCCCGTTTCAGGTCTTCATAGACCAGGAGGTTCTGGACTGGCAACTGCTGCGCCGCCAACTGCGCCTCCCCGGTTAGCAGGGGGATGAGGCGCACTGGCCAGTCCGTCTGGGGCCACCCACATGCCGCCGCGGTCTTCTCGAACAGATCGAGGAACGCCTCCGGGTCATCCTGCGGCCCCATCTTCTGTACCGGCATGTGGGTGGGCGGGGCCGGGGTTGTTGAACTCTCCCCGGCCCGAACCTCCCGGTCCATCCAGCTCCGGAGCAGCTCGCGGTCCTCCCGCTGGTTCTGGACGAGGGCACAAAATCTTCTCTCCTGGTCTGCCCTCATGTCCATCAGCGCCTTGTGGTGTTCCTGGTGGAGTCCCGCGAGCGATTGGATAACCTCCGCAAACGGCGATCCCGTTGGTGAGGACATGATGGCAGCGGCGTTCCGGCTTCCTTCCCGGGTTTCGGCACCAGTGTAACAATGTTCGTAATAGAAGGAAGGAAGCGGACAGGGTTGGCTTAGGAAGACTCGGGTGAAATTTATTCAGATAAACTTAAACAGCTGCGCACTCTGCGCGCTCTAAAAACATCAACTCTCTCGGTTGTCTCCGCGATCACTCTCAGCATTCGTTTCGGCTGTCTCCCGCTCACAGACCGTGCGCCCGAGTCTTCACTCCGTCTCTCTCTCTGAACTGCCGTTCCACAGCGGCTTTTATCCGGTCTCCACGCCAATTACTGCAATCAGACACAGGTGATCCTCATTTTGCACTTGACCCACTTACTTACCGCTGTCTCCTGAGTCTTTCTCCCGCTGCAGACTTCGCTGAACCACGCCCCCCTCGCCACAATTTGTTTCTTACAAACACAGCTTTTCACTTCACAAGACATTAATGGACTGGAGTCATGTAGATTATTGTGATGTTTTTATCAGCTGTTTGAAATCTCATTCTGATGGCACCCATTCACTGCAGAGGATCCACTGGTGAGTCGAAATGCAGAAATGAGAAGTTTATAATTGTATAATAATTATTCTGTAAAACTGGTGCATTATATGTGTACATTTGTTCTTCTTTCGTTGTTCATTGTAAATTTGTTCTCTTCATTTTACTGATATTTTAGGGTTTTAGGCATCACATTATCATAGCACAGCTGTTGTAAAATTGGATATAACTTTTTGCAAAGTTTAGTAAGTGATTTTCAAGATCAAGTTAACAAATATATTTTCTATTTTTTGGGCCTATGCTATTTTAGCTTTTTTTGTGGGGGTGGGGGGGGGGGGACTGGCTCCATTCCATTCTATTGTAAGTGCTTCACTATAAACCAAATTTACTCAAGCAGAAAAGGACAAGTAGAAATGTATTTTGTGGAAATCAATATTATGAACCCAGTATTGAACCCAGAATATTCCTTCACATATCTGCAATCCGCATTCAGCTTTTCTTCTTGTGAAGGACTGTTAAAATCTTACTATCCAAGTTGTGCACATCTAAGAGGTTTTTGCTCAGGAAACGAAATGTGAGAGAGCTTAGATAAAGCATTGATAACTCCCATAAGAAATTATTTTCACAGTAGATAATCATTGATTTCTCAAAATAGCTCCTCACAAGAGCCGTGCAGAACAAGAAGCGTGAAAGGCATAAAGCTCTAGAGAATCGGTCAAATCAAGAAAATACAGTTAAGAGCTGTTCAGTCTGGTGCAATTATTAATGCTGGTAACCAAGAGCACAGGAACGAACTGAAAATCTCAAGTTGAAAGGTGAAAATAGGAAAATAATAGTCCATCTCTCCTCAACATATAGCACTGAAGTTCAATAAATAGGCATACTGTTGTAACATTTTTATATTGGAATTTTCTGAGTTGAGTTTTAGTGCAGCTTAGTGCATAGTGCAGCTAGCTACTTTTATTAAAGTATATTAACATAAAATAATTATTAAAAATAATAATATATAAATACAAATATATATATTAGCAGCAGTTTCCACTGTAAGTAAAGCAAAATGAGCTCAACAGGAAGCAGACATTTGAGCATTGATTGTGCCTCTGGCCTGCATTATGTCAGTATCCTTCTATGAAAATGGCAACAAGGTTTTATCCTTTAGCTCTGCTGGGTTTTGCTGCAGCGTATTGAATTAGAGATGGAGTCAGATGGACGTGGCCAAGCAGATGCACTGCTGCACTTTCTGTCTGTTTGAGTGGCACCATACTGGCAGAAAACTCTCATGGGGGGCTCACATCACACTGGGAATAATATTTAACAAAAAATAAAATAATAGTTTGTATGTGTGTTTATCAGAGGGCTTGACGGAGGAATCAAAATAGGCTGTGCCTTCTCAAAAAAATTTTAGTAAATAAATGCAAAACAATAAATAAATATATAGATACTGAAGAAATCATTTTTTTGTTTGTTTTGTTTTGCATGAGAAGCTGCGTTGCTTCCACATTGCTCTGATGGGATGGTCCAAAAAAGATGACTTTTAATAAGAAGATCCAAATAACAGTTATTGTCGTTATTTTTTAAGCAGTGTTTAAATTTTGATAACACAACTTTGTTTTAACAAATAAATAGCGTGATAATAAAAATGATAATATAAATATTGTTTGCTTCTTGAGATTGTGTGTGTGTGTGTGTGTGTGTGCGTGTGCAATGACACGGTCATCGGTAATCAGTATCCATCACATGGTTTCCATACCACGTTTATCTCAGAGCACCAGCCTTGAAGTCTGGATTAATCTGCTTTGCTTGCACCTGGAAACGGAGGAGAAAATGGGAAAAAAAATGGGAATGGAGAGTGTGTGTATGTGTGTGTGCATGTGTGACCGAGTGGGTGTGTACAGAAGGGTCATATGTGTTTTGAATCTTTTATTCACTCATGGAGTCCAAAATAGATGCCACTTAAATACCATTACGTGCCCCTCACCGCACCGCCTTTCAAACGCCCTCACCATGCACGTAAGGAACTTTGGAGGTCAGTCAAACCATGCTGTGTTTGACAGCGAATGACAACCCGAATATCAGACTTGCACTCACATGCTGATCTCCTCTCGTGTACAGGATTACGGGACTAAGGTGTCTATTTTTTTGAGTGACGTGGAAAATGAAACTGTGCCATTTCCAGATGGCTGGAAGAAGGAGGGAGGCCACGTCAGCATAGATAGAGCCATGTGTTTCACGAGGACCACTGATTGAAACATAATATTCGGAGGGAGGTCAAATACGCACACATACACAGCAACAGGGACAATAGAGATGCAGATTATCTGCAGTGTCCTTCAGCTACGGGGATTGAGTGATAGATGACATACAGACAGGTGTGTGTTTTTGACCTCTCCCAACTTGTTGTATCCTTCAATGGTCCTCTCATAAGTGAAAATGTGTGTGTGTGTGTGTGTGTGTGTGTGTTCGCATGTGCGCAATCTCAGAGAGATCAAATAAGCTTAAACACCCATTCGTAACTATAAAATCCTAACAGAAAAACAGAGAAATAAAATGTAACTTTATATGTGTGTATATACATACAGTATGCATGTATATACTATACTGTGTGTATATATATACAGGTGCATCTCAATAAATTAGAATGTCGTAGAAAAGTTCATTTATTTCAGTAATTCAACTCAAATTGTTAAACTTGTGTATTAAAGAAATTCAATGCACACAGACTGAAGTAGTTTATGTCTTTGGTTCTTTTAATTGTGATGATTTTGGCTCACATTTAACACAAACCCACCAATTCACTATCTCAACAAATTAGAATACTTCATAAGACCAATAAAAAAATGTGAATTGTTTGTTTTCTGGAAACTATGTTCATATACTGTATATGTACTCAATACTTGGTAGGAGCTCCTTTTCCTTTAATTACTGCCTCAATTCGGCGTGGCATGGAAGTGATCAGTTTGTGGCACTGCTGAGGTGGTATGGAAGCCCAGGTTTCTTTGACAGCGGCCATCAGCTCATCTACATTTTTTGGTCTCTTGTTTCTCATTTTCCTCTTGACAATACCCCACAGATTCTCTATTCTCAGGTCTGGTGGGTTTGCTGGCTAGTCAAGCACACAACACTATGGTCATTTAACCAACTTTTGGTGCTTTTGGCAGTGTGGGCAGGAGCCAAATCCTGCTGGAAAATTCAGCATCTTTAAAAAGCTGGTCAGCAGAAGGAAGCAAGGGCTCCAAAATGTCTTGGTAAACGGGTGCAGTGACGTTGGTTTTACAAAAAACACAATGGACCAACACCAGCAGACGACATTGCACCCCAAATCATCACAGACTGTGGAAACTTAACACTGGACCTCAAGAAACTTGGGCTATGAGCTTCTCCACCCTTCCTCCAGACTCTAGGACCTTGGTTTCCAAATTAAATACAAAACTTGCTCTCATCTGAAAAGAGGACTTTGAACCACTGAGCAACAGTCCAGTTCTTCTTCTCCTTAGCCCAGGTAAGACGCCTCTGATGACAACTGTAGCCAAATTCCTTGACACGTCTGTGTGTGGTGGCTCTTGATGCCTTGACCCCAGCCTCAGTCCATTCCTTGTGAAGTTCACCCAAATTCTCTAATCGATTTTGCTTGACAATCCTCATAAGGCTGCAGTTCTCTCGGTTGGTTGTGCATCCTTTTCTTCCACACTTTTTCCTTCCATGCAATTTTCTGTTAAGATGCATGATACAGCACTCTGTGAACAGCCAGCTTCTTTGGCAATGAATGTTTGTTGCTTAATGATTGTCTTCTGGACAACTGTCAGATCAGCAGTCTTCCCCATGATTGTGTAGCCTAGTGAACCAAACTGAGACCATTTTGAAGGCTCAGGAAACCTTTGCAGGTGTTTTGAGTTGATTAGCTGATTGGCATTTCACCATATTATAATTTGTTGAGATAGTGAATTGTTGGGTTTTTGTTAAATGTGAGCCAAAATCATCACAATTAAAAGACCCAAAGACTTAAACTACTTCAGTCTGTGTGCATTGAATTTAATTAATACACAAGTTTACAATTTGATTTGAATTACTGAAATAAATGAACTTTTCCAGGACATTCTAATTTATTGAGATGCACCTGTGTGTATACAGTATATATATAAATGCACAGAGACACATGCACACACATAATCTAATCATGTAATCTTCATCGTTCAAAATTTAAAGGAATTTTAGTTGTGCCTATACCATACTAGTAGATCAGTGTTTCACAAAATAACCAAGATGTTTCAACAAAAAAATCTTTATTTTGAGGAAAACACAGCAATCAAATATAAAGAACAGCAATGATTGTTGGACGAAAAATTGCTAAATGTTACAGCAGTCAAAAATTTGTAGGAAGTGTACTTGTCCTTGCATGACTTCAATTGGTAGCTGATTGAGTGATGAATTCAGGGAATGAACCGGATGTTGCCGCAGAAAGTGGACAAGTTTTCCTCTCACCAAACAACATGCTCCTCAGCAAAGGTGAGCTTTGCCATTTGATTTTGTCTGCTGATGAGAGGTTTAGTCATTGCAGAGTGCACTTTCAGTCTGATTCTCTTAAACGTCCTGAGATAGATCCATACCAGATTGTGTTTAATTAATAAATCTGTGTGATGGTAATAGGGACTGAGAGGCAATAAAAGCAAGGCAGATGCATTTCTTTCTCTCTCTTCATAAGCCTTTTTCCTCACTGTTTCTCTTTTCATACAGATCCTATCCCTCTACCTGCCGTCTGACAGGTTGTGTGCACCAGTTAAAGTGATTTCATCCATGAAGTGAGACAAATCAGAGAAAGGACTGGAAGCGTCATGGCTCCTGAGATTTTTGAAGAAAGTGGATCTTTACATTTCACTTCTGATTATACCCTGTATAATTTTCTCTGTGACAAATAAAGAAACCTTGAACCTTTAATCCAACTTAAAAAAATATCAAAATAAGTCAATAAAATAAATACAAAGTTGATATTTTAATGCAAATTAAAAAAAAAAAGTCAATAAAAAATTGAAGATCTACCACATTATACCGTAGACACAAAACCTTTTGACTTTAAATGTCACATTCCAGCCCCCTTTTTGTTTAGTTTCAATAAACATCACTCAAAGCCACTCACAATAAAATTCCCTTTTAAAACCCAATTAGAATCCATCTGACTGTCTCTCACACAACCTCACACACACGTCTGACCACTGTTGTCTTTCCAGATAACTGAAGGAGTGAGCGGGTAATCGAAGTGAGTAAAATGTACCATCGCTCTCCCCCGGCGCACTCAAAACACAGTCCCCCAATTAAGGCCTGCTGTGTGTGTCACTTATGGTGGATGCTGAGAGCTTGTGTCACAGTGAGAGAGCGAGAAATAAATGAGTTTGATGGTCTTTTATGGGTCCCTGCCATTTTCAGTGTTAGGTCAAAGACAAGAAGAAAAAAGAAATAGGGAGTGAGAGATAAAGGGACAGAGGAAGGACACATGAAGGCAATCTCTGTGGAAACGGCATGAGTGCACAGATGAAAGAGGAGAGACAGAGACTGGGAAAATGAATGGGCACGAGTGAAGGTGAAGTGACTGAACCCTCCTCTTCTCTTCTGTCTTATTTTCCCTCCTCATCCTCTCCTTGTCTCATCTTCGTTCATCTCTTATTCTATTCTATTCTGCTCTCTAATCTTTCTTCTCATCTCCTCGTATCTCCCCTTCTCAAAATGTCTCTCCTCAAAATGTCTCCTCTTCTCGCTATTTCCTTGTCCCTTCTGTCTCTTCTCATCTCCTTGTCTCACCTGCTTGTCTCTCATCACTGCTTGCTTCATCATCTCTCTTTATTTATCCTCTCATCTTTTTCTTTCCTCTCCTCTCCTACCCCCATCTCTCCTTTACTCTTCTTTCCCTTTCTTATGACCTTGTCTCTCTTTTCCTTATTTATTTTTATATTTATTTTCTCCTCTCCACTACTTTACTCATCTAATTTCTATCTCGTCTTAGTTATTTTCTCCTGTTCTTTTTTCTCCTCTCTTCATTGTTCCCTTTCTTGTCTCTTCTCATGTATTCACCGCACATCTTTCTCCCCGTCTTTTCCTTTTATTGTCTTCTCATCCTTTCCACTTTTTTTGTTTCTTGTCTCATAGTTTCTCCTCTCTTTCACCTCGGTCTCTCCTGGTTTCTCTCCTCTCCTCTTCTCGTCTCATGTCCTTGTCTGATCTTCTTGTTACTCCTGTCCTAATCTATCATCTACTCTATTCTCCTCATCATTTCTTCTCTCCTCTATCTCTCTCTCCTTGTGTATCCTTTCATGTCCTCTCTTTGTCTCATCATTTTGTGTCTCCTCTTCTAATCTGTCCTCTCCTTGTCCCCCCTCACCTTCATTTCTGTCTCATTTTCTCTCCTCTTTCTTGTCCTCTACATGGCTAGTCTCATATTTGTTTCTCCTCTCCTAATCTATCCTTTTGTCTCTCCCCTCCATCTCTATATCTCCTTCTCTCTCCTTTCTCTATTCCACTTATTGTCTTGTTATTTTGTCTCATCTTCTTATCTCTCCTCATGGCTCCTTTCATAACTTCACAGTTTTTTAGATATACTGTATGTAGACTTCCAACTTTCTGAACGCTATCAAATATAATAATTTACACAACACTTTACAGCATATAGAAAAGGATATTCTTAATGCTCTTCATAACGGAGACCTGCTTGACTCAGGAGATAAATATAACAATTTAGTTAATTACCACAAAACCAAATGGGAGAATTAGAAAATATTTGTATATTAGCGGTAATAATTTGTCCTCTCAGTATGCCTAATGTAACTAAACGAGAACAACCCTACTCTACAAATGACGTCTTTGCTGAAATTATAATGACAGTACCAAATATAATAGAAAACAACAAAGACACGAGTGCAGATAGTATTTGCAGACTGAAAGTTTAAATGTCTTTTAACACTTCTTATCTGTCTCTGGATAACTGCTTCAGTGTGGGAGAGACATGCACAGAAACACATATACACGTTTCTGCTCCATTACAGGTATTTCTCATCACACAACATAATTAAGAAACACATAACTGTGACCCTGAAAATAACATTATGAGAAACATGTCTCTTTCAGACGTATTCGGTGTAAAAGGAAAGGATGCTTAAGGAACAAGCAGCTTCACACTTGCTTTTCTTCACACGTACTGAAATGGCATCATCGACAAAACCTCTGCTACATTTGAGGTTCGGGAAGAAAACGCAATTCATTTTTTGTGAAAGAAGAGGAAGGAAAGAGAGAGAAAGAAGAGAGGGGTTTGATAAAAGTCGCTCTGTTAGGAGGTGTGTGCAGATGGGATGATGACTACTTACAGGTTTTTAGAGAATGAGAATGAGTCACTTCGAGTGCTAAGAGGCAACACGGGGCATACAAATACAAAAAGAAGGCAAAAAAAGAAAGAGCTGCCTGTGTATGTTCTTAAAGGTCATTAATGACGATTTGAATGTTTTTATTCAATTGTATTCTTTCTTTGAATAGTAAATTGCTACATTACCATTACAAAGGTTTGTCAAATATTTCATTTAAAACATTCTAATTTCCTGTTTTATTTTACATTTAGAGGGAATATACAGTTTAATAATTTTCTGTTAATATTTGTTATTATAAATATCTAAACCATCAGAAACCAGTACCATAGAAAACACTTATGATTTATCTTTTTTTGTATTTTTGACACTTATTTGTCACTGACCATATAATGGGCAGCTTATTTTTTTCTTTCTCGCTTCTTTTATTGTGTATATTGCTGCATTGGTAGTTGTATATAAAAGAAAGACTACTGTAAAGTATAATTTTTTATAAAAGAAATAAAAAAACAGGAAGAATCTGTGACAATTGTAGACCTCTAGGTTTTGTTTAAGCTCTGCATGTTATGACAAAGATCAGACATCACATGTCCAACGCTTCTGTGCTGGATGAAATCATGGAGCGACACAAACTGGAATATGTTTTGTAATTGTGTTTCTTAGATCGTAACAAACTCTCTTTCTTCCTCCGCTAAAGCCCAGGTTCAGTTTTTCCCTCTCTAACATTTGTTAACCAGGGATGGGTGATTATCTAATCAGTGTAATTAGTGGGTAATTAAAGTTTGAAGATTTTCACAAGTTGTTTATTTCAGTGGTTTAACTGTCTCGAGAAAGAAACAAAGCACACACACTGTGTCCTCTGCTAAAGATTCATGCAAGCTAATATATAGACTGATCAATTAAAGCCGACAGGAAGGATATTTAATGCTTGCAAGCCGGGGTGTTTTAAGCTAACCTTAATTTAGCTAAACCTTAAGTTAACCTTAACCTCTATTTTAAAAATACATATATAAAAAACACACATAAAGACACAGACACAAATTGTATATTTAATATTTAAAAAAACAAACAAAATTTTGATTGCTTTTTGTTGTATCTGTTAATTTTCTTATTTTTTTCCTCTTACTGCTTTACTCTCCATACATGTAGTACACTTTACAGTGTCCTGCTGAATTGGGTATTCTGCTGCTATGTGAACATAATCAGCATTGTATACGATCCCAGCCCGAAATTGTGACCTTGGCCTTGGTGAGATTGACAGGCCAAAGTGATGTCCTTTTTTAATTGGGGTCTCCTTCACCTCATATTTGATAGACTTCCTGTGCTTTATCAGCAGGGAGCAAACGTTCAGCAATCCACGTTTTCCTTATCTGTGTTTGCAGAGGTTTAGACTAGAGCACGTGTTCTGGTTCCTGCATCCAAAACTGATCAAACAAATATTCAAACACCTATACATCTACACACTCATACACAAAGTGGCCCTCACTGCAAAACCTGCAGGGTCTTCCCGTCTACCAGCAATTTGTTTCGACAAAGGAGCAGAAGTCATTTGTTAAATTGCTGATCGATTGTTCAATGAGAACTGCTGATTTGAGGCAATATAAACAACTATTGAGTAGAAAGTTGAGTACCGTTTTAATGCAAATATGCAGTTCAGCAGCTCTTCTGGAGTAACACTGTCCAATAGCAACAGCCGTTGGAACATTCAAGAGACATAGAAATACGGTGAAAAGTCACGAGAGGAGGCTCATTACTCTGTCAGTGCCAGTGGTGGTCAGTAACGAAGTAAAACTACTTCGTTACTGTACTTAAGTATATTTTTCAAGTATCTGTACTTTACTGGAGTAGTTTTATTTTGAGTAACTTTTACGTTTACTTCACTACATTCCAAAGCATAAGATCGTACTTTTTACTTCACTACATTTCATAAAACATATCGTTACTCACGTGATACATCACGTGCTCCGAGACGCAGACGCGGTGTATGATTCATGAACAAACTGATTATTTTCAATGAACATGTTAAATCGGTTCGCAAATCGCAACAAACGACTCATTCACGAATTGCAATGATCCGATTGCAGCTGTTGTCGAGTCGAAAACTCACTGATTCAAATGATCCGTTTAGAGCGAGTCTTCTTCAGTGAACTGAACTCACAAGTAAAGAACCGGGAGATCTCGTGAGCGCGCGCTACTGATGCTGTGAAAAGTTAGTTACTAATGTCGAATTTTAGGATTAATTATTGTAACTGAAAATAATATTTAGGTCAAAACTGTCAGTTGTTTGTGAACTAAATCTGCTTTAAAGGGTGATCTATTTAAGCCCACTGAAATGCTTGAATGCAGACAGATTCAGTGTCTCTAACGTTATGTTTTAGGTCAAAAAACAAAACATTAAAATAACACAGATTAAATAAAATAACTCATGCACGTTCATATTCCCCGCTGCTGTAACGTTAGCAGTTTTATTAAAATGCTATGCATTTAGACCTATGTGACGTCTGTTTTTATATTGTTTATCAACAGTATACATTTTTATATTGTTCAGATCAACTAGCCGAGTAGACAGATATGAATGTTTATTCATTTCATAACCATACTGAAAATAAGTAAATATTGTTAGCTGATGCTAACTGTCTAGCTAACAAGCTTGCTGGTGCTAAGTTGAGGACATTTTTAGATATAAATTTCAAATATCTTTATTCAGCCACCTAGATAGATTCCATCTGAGGGAAAAAGAAAGGATGTGATGTTCAGAGCATAGTAACTACAGTAATTATCAGAGTGGGAAGTGATGCCCTCTGGGGCATTGGGCCAGGGGTGTTTTTACACCACAGACAAGGTTTGAGAAGAAAAAAAAAATCATTATGAAAATATTATTATATTTTCCTTAAAATGTTCTTCCTAATTTCAGGCCTAATTCTCATGTCATATATATCTGACGTTCTGCAAAACAACAAGTTCTAAAACACTTTTTTCTTACTGGTGAAAATTAGATGGTGAAATCTGTTTCCTCTCAGGTACATGGCAGTGTAAGCTTCACAGTGAACATTACTTCATCACTCTCATCAATGTAGTCCATATCAACAAAATATATATCTTGACTCTATATAGTGGTTATTTTGGGAAAAACCCAGGTATTTTGGGCAGTAGGATTATAAAAATATGTGCTAATAAAAAATTAAATAAAGTAGTCTATATAAAATTGCAAAATAAATCAGTACTTTTTTACTTAAGTACATAAAAAATTTAGTACTTTTGTACTTTTACTCGAGTAAAATTGAAAAAGCAGTACTTTTACTTTTACTGGAGTAATATTTTACTATACGTATCTGTACTTTTACTCAAGTACTTGATCTGTGTACTTTGTCCACCACTGGTCAGTGCAATGCCTTTTATGTTTACAAACAGTTCACAAATCGGTCCAAATGGATCACTTGGAAATGAATGGACTAATTACAGAGTAAACAGCTCACCTACTGAGATATCATCAATTTCAGTCGTGTCCGAAAAAAATATATACATGAAATGATTTGAAACGTGAAATAATCTGTATCTGAGTTGTTTTTCAGTGAGCACTCAGCTCTTTTAAATGAAAGCTGCAATCATTTTGACACGTGCAATGTTTACAGAGCATTTGACGACTAATGGTCTGAAGGGAAAGTGACCCCCCCCCCCCACAAAAAAAATTGAATAAATTGTTTTATATATATAGACACTACCAATATAGAAGTGTATAAAATGGTAAAACCGTACAAAAATAAAAAAATGATACGACTTTGTGATTTGATTTTAATTAATTTTATGTTAATAACATTGTATTGGCTACAATTGTTAGTCTAAGGAAATCCTATCTACGAAAATAGTGTAAATATCATATCAAGCTTGAATATTCACTACTGTTCAAATGTTTTGGGATTAGTAAGTATTAATCAAAAGATTAATACACTTATGTTCAGCAAGAACGCAATAAATTGATAAAAGTTGACAGTAAAATATATTTTGTTATTTCTTCTCAACATGGCTAATGCTAAGAAATCAACCAAATCAGCATATGAATGATTTCTGAAGGAGCATGTGACACTGAAGACTGGAGTAATGCTTAAAATCCAGCTTTGCATCACTGGTATACATTAAATTTTAAAATATATTCAAATAGTAAACAGTTCTTTTAATTGGTAATAATATTTCATTATATTAGTGAGTTTTCTATCAAATAAATGCAGCCTTAATAAACGTAAGAAACATATTTTAAAATATTCAACAAATTATCAGACCCCAGCATTGTAAATGGTAGTGTACATATTAAATTGTATAATTAAAACATCAATAAAACTATTTTAAGCTATGTCTCATTACCATACGCTACTGGTGTAAACACATTATAATATACCAGAACCAGGGATCAGAATCAGATTGGACACAACCTATTTTCACTAAGACATTTGGTTGGCAAGGACATTGATAAAGATAAGGATAAGGCAAGGTTGTGGGCTGAGTCTGGGCAGGTATTACCCTGACAAATACATTTGTTGGAAAGTAACGGTTTCCACCCACCCATTTGGTTTTCCAGATCCACATATCTCACACACTCTTACACAACATCCCACATACACACATACATTTTCATCTGTCCCTTAAAATATACACTCAAAAGTAAATACCCCCAAGTTTGTTTGCATCACTGCTTATACTCCTCAAGAGCTCAGGAGCATTTACTGTTCTAAAAGCTCAAATAGATATAAATGAAAGAGACCAAAAAGGGTCACCGCAGGGCCGGCCGCCACAACCAAAGCAAACAACACCTAATTGGTTGTTATCAGATAACAATGACACTGTAGTCAAAGAAGCCATGCCTGCCTTTTTCCTTTGAACATATTTACTAGTGAGACATGAAGGACATGCCACACATTTAGGACCCCTTGTCCTGGGCTCAAATTGAGCAGTTTTGCGTGTCAGAAGCAGGATCAGTGATTGGTCAACAGCTGTTCTGAGACACATCACAGAGAGGGAGCTCAAGTCATTCATCTGTCAACCAATCACAGCTACAGGTGCGCCACAGCCAATTCAATGTGGAGGAGAAGGAGAGAGAGAGAGAAAGCAAGAGAAAAAGTGAAAAGAGAAGGTAAAAGAAAGAGTGAGAGACAGGTGTAAAGCAAGCCTGTGAGAGACAGAAGAAAAGAAACACAAAAATAGAAAAGGAGTCATAAGAAGCAGGGGAGAGAGAGGTGAGAAAGAGAGAGTGAGTAACAGAAGCAGAGAGGATGTGGCGTGCAGACAGAGGAGCGGAGAGACTGAGAGCGCTCTCTCACCCCATCTTCACAGACAGCAGCTAATGAACCAAGAGAGCGAGAGACGGCACGTATAAAACTAGAGATCTGCTACCTGAGGAAACTTTCTGACACCCACGAGACTGTCAGAGACAGAGACCATCATTGGGTCGCACACAGAAAAAATAGAGCCCAGCTGGAAGATGCACTTCTCTCATGGAGAATAACGTACATGCTGAGACAATGGGAGACTGACAGGACACTCTTTTGACCTCTGCGCTGACACCTTGTTGGATGGAAAGACGGAAATTGGAATGGAAAATTCTGCGTGGAAATATCTGATGATTTCCTGTGACAGTTTTCTGTTAGTTTTGAGTTTCAAGCTTCAGGTAAGAAAATTTTGACTGTCTTTTTTAATAACTGTGAAGTTTTTTTCTTTACCTGTATGTAAGACTCAACCTAAACAAACAACTAAATGAGGCAAACCTGATATGATAAATGGCGGTCTGTTCATGTTAGATTTTACATCTTAATTTTGGGTGAACCAGAAACATTTGCCTTTTAAATTATGCAAATGACAAACACATACATGAATATGTATGAGCACAGATTTATCTGCACTGAATTGAGACAGGGCTCACGGTGTATCAGTACAAAGCTTTTCTGCTTGAGTGAATCCTCCCTTTTTTCTGCATTTGATCACATCTACAAATGACAGCAGTAGCCATGACCTGAACCAACACACTGGAAAAGTGATAAACTAATTATACTGATATCCTCAGACAGTTTATAGCTGATATTTTGCTATATATATATACAGTATATATATATATATATGTGTGTGTGTGTGTGTGTGTACGTACACCACACACACACACACACACAGATTTATGCATGTAAAGAAAGAAATATCAGAAAAACTGCACACAAATGTAAGATAACAAAAAGAGAAAAAAACTTAACCAAATGATTAGAGACAATAGTAACTTTAAAAATGCTACATTAATTGTTTTAATAATTATTTAAAACATAACTTACTTGTCAACAGGTGTATTATTATTATTATTTTATTATTTTGTTTAATAATATATATTTATTTCGCTTTTTAAACTAAAGCTACTACATTACACTGTCTCTTTCTCTTTATCACCAGGTTGTTATACCGTGAAAAAGGAATATTTTCATTGAACTGAAAATGAGAAACTGAATTCTTGTAAAAGTGTTTTATTATTATTATGATTATTATTTGTGTCCAACTGTATTTACAATGAATCAGAATAAGGCAATTATTTAAATCAGTGAACCTTGTGCCCTACAAAGAGGTTTAATTCCCAAATAAGTCAGTATAACCTTCTTAAGTTTTTGGCCAATTAGTGGCTAATTTGTAGTCATTCATACATTTTTATACAATCTACACTCCACTTAGAGGTTTAAGTTAGACCTTTATGCTTATTTTTCTCTGTTTTCATATGAATCACCTACAAAACAACCAACTCGTAAAATCCTTACTTTTTCTCATGAGATTAGGAGGGGTTGTATCATTAACACCCCCCATACGAAGAACATATTGAACACAGCCTTTTAGAAACCATAGCAACTAACTCAACACACACACACACACACACACACACACACACACACACACAGTGTCCAATCGTGGATCCGGTGCCAGTCCCCCCCCCCCACCGCTGTCATGCTGTTGTTGCTGTGCACACAGCTGGTCAAAAAGACACATTTAGGTTGTCATTTTCTCTGGTGACGGAAACTCAGTGGAGCGGATCCAACCGAACCGCGCTGGTGGAACCAGACAGGTGGCTGTAATGGAGTCCGGGCTGTTTAGCACCTGTTGCTCAAGACACGCAAACAGCCTTCAAAGAAACGCTCTGACAACATGTCAGCATGCACTAGGTATCTCACGCCTCTGCTCTGCATCTGCAGAACATTGATCAGTCATCCGATGTTCATCCAATGACCCGATGAGAAACCTGTGATTTTTATCTTGCCATGACAACCGCCCTAAAAAGTTATGGTTCTCTTCACGCAATTGGGTAAGAAATACAGACAATTAAATTCCTGGTGACCATCTGGCACTGAAATCCACAGGTTCGTTGCTATGGTACTGTGGAACGCAAGTGGGCGGACTTTTTATTTATTGCACACCCTGCCCCCATACCAGCCCCCTCCTTTGATTGTTTAGCGTAATATACACAATTATGCTACATGTCTGAATAATCTCTGGAGAGGTGCAGAAAGTAGATCAGTATGCTATTTCAGGCCCTTGGTGATGACTGTCATACGCTCCTCAGCAATGTGGGCTGAGAAGAAATTAGATCATTACCATATGCTTGAGTATGAAATACATTGTTCAACTATACAGTATCTGAAAATATGCATAAAACTGCCCGAGGCCAGGGCTGAGGTCAGGAATGAACAAAACACAATTAATAGAGAATTTGCACTGTGGACACATACGTTTGTTTTTGTAATTTGTTTCTTGGACTGATATTTGCCAAGAGAGCATCTTTCGGTCTTGTAACTACAGTCCCGTTGTCCTCTGTTTAATCGTATCCCCAACCTGAACTCCTTAACCATCAGCTTTGGGAACTGTCTTTGAAATTGTAGCTCACTACGTTTATAACTGAAAAATAGTTTTTACAAGTTTAAAAGTGATAAAGTAACTAACTAGATTTAATTAATTTAAGCTGATAGTTTATTGATAAATAAAAGTGGTGTATTTAATAATTGAATCTATTATGTATTTTGAATGAATACCCAAACTTCATCACTTTCACCTTTCAGTGCAATAAATGTGAGAATGAAAGGATAATTTAGGATTGACCAGAATGCATCGTCAATAATAGTCAAATAAAAAACATTGCTTAGACATGAGTGGATAAGTTTATACTGGAGATCTACACGGTGCTTCTTTTGAACTTAGAGTTAAAACAGAGCTGAATCTAAATCCTGGTTGAAAGGGTAACTCACATTGTTGGGTGCCAAGTCTGTAAATCCACCGAGAAGCCGAGATCAAGCAGGAAAAGGTCAATCATATCTTGTACTTATAAGCCACTTGGCTCCGTCTGGCATGAAGCTGAGGGGGACGTAAATACCTGGCGTGGGGAAATGCTGAAGCTGGGGTGTTTGATAGTAATCTGACCATGATGAAGAGAGTCTGATGTGAGTGTTTGAGTGTGATAGAAAAGAGTTTATTCATTCAAGTGCCATCCTGGCAGATGGTTCCTAGCTAGCAACAGGCGCCACTCTCATGGAGTAGATTGGTAAAAGGAAAGAAATCATGTTATCAATCTAGCCTCAAAATATGACGATCCCCTTGTGATGGACCCTCTTCCTATAACACACACATGTTGGTTTTTATGGTTTACATGGACTCTCCATAGGCGTAATGATTTTTACTGTACAAACTGTATTTTCTATCACCCTACACCAACCATAACCCATTCTAAACCAACCCCTCACATGAAATGTTGTGCATCTTTAGATAAAAATAAATAAATAATAACTAATTCTGAATTATTTATAAGCCTTTTGAATAACTGGGTGTTTATGAAAGTGTTTATAAGAAAATAACATAAGATAGTTATTATAAAGACAATGTTTTTCCCCCCAAATTATGTAATTGGCTTTTTAATTATCATTGTACTAAGTTATTAAGATATTATTTAGAAAATGTGTTTGTGTTAAAACTTTGCATTAAGTTGATAGTGTTCTTTTTAAATGATGGATTAAAACATCTTCTATTAAATTCTGATTTATTTTTCACAATACAAATTCTGGCTTTTCACATTTTATAAATATAGTCATATTTAATAAAGATAAATATTATAATAACCTTTTGACAATTCCAAAATAAAATAAAATAAAATGAATGTTCAGAATATTTTCATTTTCTTGTCTTTTTTTCACCATTCTGCAGCTGCAGCCCCCAAACCCCTTGGAAATGTAAATTTTATAAAAAAAAATTGGCAGAAAATAACATCACAAAACAGATTAATGATTATTATCAGCAAAAGTATGTTTTAAATTCTTTAAAATGAATTAATAATCATATTATATTAATTCATTATTTACATTTTTTACAAGAAATGCATTTTTACAGGCTAGTTTACTAGGCTATTTATTGGAAATATTCAAACACAAACTGCCAACATTTAAGATGAAATCCAACAGAGATTGTAAATCATCAGTCCCTCAGAACACACAAATTAATTAATAACCAAAAGCTACTACGAACTGGAGCCTGCTGTTCCTCAGACCGATTCCAACCCATATCACATCTAATCTTCTCCTGCCATGAGAATAATTATCTCATTTAAAATTGCTTTGTCCCATCATTTCACATTTTTTTAATTTTTCTCCATCTCAGACCTTCTAATTGACTGTCTGAGGGCGCTGTCTGATAGACTGTAACCTCGCACTAATCACAGCTGCACTGGGTCCACCGAACCGTTGAGTTTATTCACAACACTAATAATACTTCACCATGTGGGTGCCAACAAAATATCCCTAATTGGTATAGTGGAGCTTTTTGTTTTGCTTTCACAAATAGGTTTGCAAAACACAATGCATTGGTTATATCTATAACATCACTCCCAGCACAGCAAAAGCCTATAAAACCTAAATTCTTCAGAAAAGAGCTGAACTGTGCTTGTTCTCTTTCAAATCTCGATTGTGTGTTGAATGCTAATTGTGAAAGCGGCTCTAGATAAGCCAACAGTTGATCTACAAGACTTGAGACATGAAAATCAATGACCAAGATCTCTCAGTGGGGCAATTGTCATGAGACACAAATGGTGGATGTTTGGATCCACAATGGTGGATGTAAATAAAAAAAAAATTACATATTAGACTATTGCATTTGCGTTTCTTGCAGTGTCTTGCACAAGACATGGCTTTCTAAGAACACGACACTCCTTAAAAAAAAAAAACATGTCTTGAGCCCACGACTCACGTTTTTAAAAGCAAAAATGCATTCTGCCGGAATGGCTCCTTAACGCAGCTGAATACATAGCAATGAATCCAGTCTGTTGCTGTTTGCTATTGCTATACAGGATTTCATTGGGCAACATTTGTATAGTGCTATATGAAACATCTATCATTTGTTCCTGGAAGAGAAAGACGTCCAAGATTTCACATGCTAATGCTAATGCTACAATACAGCCTAACGGTCAAACTTTTAGGACTACACTGGCTAGCATATAGAGGACCTCAACGCTAAACCGTTAATTAATTAAACATTTTCCTTTGGTCAATGCAGCGAATTTGCATGATCAACTTGAACACAAGTGGAAAATGTTTCGCCTTTGCGCAAAAATGCCAAAGTGTGGATTCCTCACTGAATTTTGCTTCATGGGGAAAAATATTTGTCAGGATGTTTCTTGTGAATCATGATTGATTATTCACATGCCATTTACAGTTCAGGTGATTGGCTAAAGAACTGACATTTGGCTGTTGAGCAAATACCATTGAGATAAATGCTAAAAGATAGCTTTCTCTTTGCTCAAAGCTAATAGTCTAGTCACTTATTGCGCTTATAACAGATTGCGTAATAGTCTAATCAAACTTAAAACTACTAACCTCTAATTTTGTTTTCAAGTAAAATATTTTAAATACAGATTTAACACTTAAAATATTAGCTATTTGCTCCCTTGTGATCTGATCCTCTGTTTTTCACAGGCCCCTCGCACATACACACAGAGAACACACACTTTAATACGTGATAGCCTTCCTTAACACAGATCATTGCCTCGCCTCCCTCTGGAGCTTTTATTGTTGCTGTGAATGTCTCCTCATTTATCTCTCCTCTTGCTCCCTCTGTTTTCCTGTAGAGCCTCATGGCTATAAATCTTCAAAAAGACATTCAGCCACACAGAGGAAATGCCACAGGCCATCACCTGGTCTGCCGCCTCTCAAGACTTCTCATGAATCAAACCATTTAAGGGTGAAAAACACTTTCTGTCAAGCTTTTTACAGAACCTTGACATAAAAAAATATGCTCTTATTGACGGGTGAGATGCCTCAGTCTGGCTTATCAGATTATCTCTTTATTCTCTGCAGCAATTTGAAAAGAAGTCAACAAAAGACACTTTCTAACCTCCACTGATAAGGCAGCACTTATACTGTTCAAACATTATTATTGGACTGAATGATCACAAAGACACAGCAAAAGTTTTTGAACACCTACAAAAAGTCTGCTGTGCTCTGATTAGCTTAGAAAAATAACTATAATACAGAGAGAGGAAAGGCAGTAATTACCTTGATCACTCTTCATTGTTCCCGTTATGGAGGATCGTAGCAGCTCTGAAATTCTCGGTCTATAATTAAAGCCGGCTGCCATCGCTGGCGAGTGAGAGCAGTATCTCAATAGTAAAATACATTTTTAATTGAGCATAACCGAGAAAGGGACATTGGTAATGGTTTGACAGTCCAAAACAACGGTAAGAAAGAAATGAATGCAATAGTGGCTTTTACATGGCCATATGAAAGCAGTCGTACAAAGACATACTCACATTTCTCTGACAGAAAACATTTGGCAGTTTTGGAAACAAACTAAGATTATTTACTGAATTCATTTTTTACATTATTGAATGTCCCGGAATGACAGATTTTGTCAGCTCAATTTCTTTTTTCTTAAGTGTAGATCATGCCAAAGTACAAATTTGTCCCTGAAATATGGTTATGTACATAAATGTACAAAATTAGGCCTGAAACTCCTGACAAGTCTGTAAAATATCTAAATATAATTGAAAACTGTGTATTTAAATTTTTTATCAATAAACATTAAATAAACAAACTTAAATATAACTTAAATATTACAGTTTATAACATAAATAATTAATTTGTAAAATTTTATAAGAATAATTTAGTAATAATGTTATATTTAAAAAATGAAAAGGCAAACGACAGTGTTACAAACTTAACCTAAAGTCTCCTGTAAATTAAAAAAAGGTTATTTAATTTTTTATTTATTTCTTTACAATCATTTGGGTAGCCGATTTGAATAGTTGAACACATTAAATACAGTCAGCATAGCTGTACAAACTGAATTAAAGTAAGACAATATTTCCTAATATATTTACCTTTATGCCACGTGTTGTGTGTCACAAATACATTTTCGCTAATACAGGAAAAATCATGCAGTTACATGGTTACCCAAATATAAACCGTGGAACAAAGCTAAACATTATAACTTTGATCGTTCAAATTATTTTTATTGAAATAATATTTTTACTATGACAGTCAAATATATACATTTGATGTGTTTTAAAAAGGTAGTTTTCCATACTGGAATTTAATCTAGCATAACTAATAGTTCTAAACATGGAATTTCTATTTTAGTGCACTCATGAAAAGTCAAGGGACACCAAAATGTACTGTCCCTGTGAAAAGTGCAGAACAAAACCGTTTTCAGAAGGTCAGAGAACGTGAAGCCTCTAAAGGGCACTTCCGCTAAAGAGACTAATTCTTAAATCATTCCACCTGTAATGAAACGACCTTTCCGTAGGAACTTAATCCCAATAAAGCGTCTTATATTGGCCTCGGTAGACTCATATGTGCAAAATCAAACAGTTCATGCTTGAAGGTGGAGCGTAATGAGATGCAACCTTCCGAGTCCTTCTGCTGTAGGGCGCACGGATGCCAATGTGACAATGACATTTCAAACTTCCTAATTAAATTATTCTAGGCGTCCTCTGTCAACTAGACAGTCCGAATCTATTTGTGCTATGATGGCTCTCCTGAAGGGATGTTCTGGGACAGGGGTGCGATGGCTGGTTATGTTCTCGATGTGCCTTGTATGAAACGTTCCGGTCCGACAGACTTACACCAGGGTGTGTGAGTGACTTTTTCTTCTTTCCCCTGCTGTTCCCATTACCCAGGGATGTCCTGCCTGGGATGACATTTAAAAGCAGAACACAGGGTACGAGAAGCATGGGGATAGATTACCAGACTGACAACTGCCAGTGGCATGCTGTGTCTGTTTACCTTTGTACTTTGGGAGATTATAGAGTCAGCACATTGTAATTTTTAGATTTCTGCTAATACCTTCATAATAGCAGGGTGTGATCCATGCAATCAGAAAACCTTATGGCACATTGGCACGGCCTGAACAGCATACACATTTTACAAATCAATTCAATTTCATTTCATTTAACTAAAGAAAGACAAAAATTTATATTTTTAAGTACTTGTCAGTTGTGAGATTTTGGGCTTTTCATAACATGTTTCAGACTAGTGGAAAGAAAGCATTAAAACAGTTCAAGTGTTTATTACACTTTATCTATTTGCATCTGTAGATTTCAATTATAGTATATATTTCTAAAGTATTTTGGGTCACACTTTATTTTAAGGTCCAGTTCTTGCTATAAACAAACTATTAGCTATGTCTTTTGCTTCAATAAAGTCCTAATTTGCTGCTTATTAATAGTTGTTAAGGTATTTAGTAGGGTTATGGATGTAGAATATGGCCATGTAGAATATGTGCTTTATAAGTACCAATAAACAGCCAATGTGTTAATAATAGGCATGTTAATAAGCAAATAGTTAATAGTGAGAACTGGTCCCTATACTGAAGTGCTACCGTCTGTTGAAGCTTGCATTTGCATTTAGCATACGCTTTTATCCAAAGCGACTTACAGTGCATTCAGGCTGTACATTTGTATTGTCAGTATGTGTGTTCCCTGGGAATCGAACCCACAACCTTTGCGCTGCTAACGCAATGCTCTAACCACTGAATCACAGGACCACTTGAAGTGAAGTGAACAAGTGAAGCTTGAAGCAAGAAATTTCCACTTCTTTTAACTTTACACTTTTATTCCTATGTATATTCTGAATGTTTCTATTGTATTTCATACCTAAAACATAACCCCCCCCCCCCCCCCCCGTTCATATTTATGAACTTGAAATATATGCAAATTAGCACATATTTAAATAGATAATACCTAATTTGCATATTAAAACATAACATTTCAGAAAACTTTCTTTAATCAATCACCTGCGGAAGTATGGTTAGATATATTCCAGAATGTTCTAATCATAGGCACTCGGGGTGCCTTATATAAATTCACAAAATGTCCACTACATTATTTTCAGGAAACTTATATTACTTTAATTTTTGTATGCTTAAATGAATAACTAATACTGTAAAATAGTGCATTCTATGTAAAGTGTTGTTTCCCCATAGCCCATGAAATTCTATTTAATTTATGAAATATAACAAAATATATATCAAATATCTAAACTTGATCATTAATATCACTAACATTAATTTATGTAAATACCTCACACTGTGTTTATGGAAACAGGCTTATTAGTAATTTATACTGACAGTGAATATAATATTTAAAAAAATTACAAAAACAGCTATTGATTTCATTCTACTTCCCTGATTTAGTTTTGGAGTTATAATTCATGTCAAATCATGTTTAATAAGGATTAAATTGGAATTTAAAAGGCGTGCTCAATTCAATCTGGAATGGTGCACAACTCCACAAACTATAGACTTCAGAAAGAAGAAACTGCAGGGGATGAAACGATAACATATTGAAATCTCTAATTGAACATTTCCATTAGTTACCAAAGTGTGATGTGAAGTGGAACGGGTTTGATTGGGTTTTTATTTATGTACATGCTCACAAGTGCCTCCCGTCTTCAGTGTGGTGCACACACACACACACACGCACACACACACGCACGCACGCACACACACACACACACTGGAGGTTGTCATGGCAACCTTCACCTGTTGTTGCGAGAGGGGAGAATTTCAAACAGTCCGTTATCACAGAAGCAGAGCATCTTCTGATCCCATACTCCAACGTGTCACTCGTAGAATACAGAAACCGAGGCAAATTGCATGATGACAGCCAATTTCATAAAGTCGATATTTGGTGCAGCTCATTTAAATTGATCCAAAAATTGTATTGATGTTATATTATGTCTTTGGGCCTCTGCAAATACTAATTCCAGAATGCCACAATGATATCATCAGCTAGTAAACAGGCAATTAAACCTGCATTTAAAGAGCGAAAACTGTATAAAAGATATTTCAAACTTATTTTCAATATACTGTGAAGTACGACAACAGCTGCAAATCAGTTTCGGCCCATTTTAGCTTGTGTGTGAAACCAGACAGTCTTATGACGGAAAAACTTGTGTCATCACCGCTCTTCGGTAATTTAGGGGTGTCAAACTCAATCTCGTATGGGTCCTTTTTTAACATGATTATCACAGCTAAGTCATGTGCATTGCTGATGATAACTATATAAAGCAAAAATAGAAGATTAAATTATCACCTCTCTTCTCTTTCAGATCGCATGAACTAATTGCTAACCCTTTCAACATGGCTGCTGCTGACGTAAAGAGTCAACTTTATCCCACACACTTCCAAAATGTGATTCCAACACTCTCAGACGCCAGACAAGTCAACATACTCTACAAAGCCCCAAAATCCGTGACAGTTTCAAGGTAAGAACTTTGGCTAGAATGAAAGTGAACCAGATACAAACATCTGAACACATTTACAGCATAAAACAACAACATTTTGTTGGCATTCGATGACAAATCTAGATTTGTCACTGTTACTGTCTAAAAATGAGAAGACATATGACTGCATTTCCAAGCACTCTGCATATAAACGACTGTGAAATGAGGGCGCTTGTTCATATTTACGGCCTCTTCTTGTGATAATTCCTCTCCTAGTAATATATGGGCAAGAACACAAACACGTATTAGCATGCATTACACACACACACAATGACCCATTCATCTCTACAAACAGTGTCAATCTGTCCCTCTCACAGATGTTGAATCCGGGTTGGCAGCTGAACTTCAGGGCACCATGGTCAATGTGACGCCCAGTATAGACCCAGCGGCGGCCCACGAGAGGTACAACTACCTCGCGTTGATATGCGGCGTGCCTCTCATCCTCATCATCATCTTGGGAAACGTCCTAGTGTGCCTCAGTGTGTTAACCGAACGCTCTCTTAAAACCGCAACTAACTACTTCATCGTCAGTTTGGCTGTGGCCGACCTTCTTTTGGCCGTGCTGGTCCTCCCGCTCTACGTCTACTCTGAGGTGAGTGCCAATGACCAATGAGAGACGGTCTAAACTCCTCCTCTATGTTTCAGACTACTAATTCACTAAACTTTGATTTAGCTGATGCTTTTATCCATGCGATTTACTTATTACTGGGACAGGGAGCAATTGGAGTAAAGTGTCCCTCTCAAGGCCAGAATGATAACATGGAACGAACTGAGCGTATTGTCCACCCAGTCATTTGTCTTTTATATCATCTTTCAAAAGATTGAAGTAGGAGATGCTGGTACATTGAGCATTGAGCGCTACAGGGTTTCTGGGAATCCATGAGTCATTCAGATCGTGATGAACTTGTAAAATATTCCTCATTGAAGTGTTCCTAGTGTACAAGTGCAAGGTGTTTGAAATGAATGAGCAGAATATGACTGAAATCAATAATTGAGTCATTCAAATCACTACATTGTATCAAACAGCTAGACTTCTTGAACCTGAATAAAACTGAAAATGGGTGTGTGGTGCTTTCTGTTTAACATGGGGGACTGTGTGTGCCTGTCAGTGTTCAAATGAAACCTACCGGTGATGGTTTTACAGATTTCATTTTTGATGATCAACCCAAATCTCTCAAATCTGCACGATTGCAGTCTGTTTGGCTTATGTAATTCATCAATACAAGTATGTAGGATGCCATTTTTACTTGATTTTATGCACTGGACTGTGAAACGAGGTCCGTGTGACAGGTTTGCAGTGGTGGGGTTCAAAAATAAGATGATTTGCTGATGTCAACTTGAAAGGGAACTCATTTAAAAGGCAGATCTAGTTATTTAAATTAATTTGGTAAAAGATTCTTAAGATTTTTAATCAGTGTATTGAATACAAAATGAACACAGTAAACCAAGAAACAGGTATTAAGAAATTATTTCATGTTGACTTACTGTAATTCCATTTTGGTGTTCATGTTGTTCTTCAGGAAACTATTTCTAATGTCTCATGGTGTGAATTTTTGCCCTTGAAGTTTGTGTGTCTGTGAATTGAATCTTGATGCAGTGAGAGATTTCCTGTCTTTATTGCATGGTTACTTTGAATTAACAGAGGATTTGGTTTATTCTTTGAATGAATTCAAACTTTAATTGCAGTCAATCAAGACCATCGAGTGATTAACACCCCCCATCTGCTCCCAAAAGATCCCTGAAGATCCCTTAACTAACTTGAATCTCACTCCAAAATATTTAAAAAATATTATTTGAATATTCAAATTTAAATATTTATATTTGTATCATAATTGTAATATTTTGATGGTTTGAATAGTTTTGGATGAGTATCTGTATTTATGCTTATGTATGTTATATATAATGCAATAATATATATGGAATTGATGCTCCTGGCAGGTACTTATATGTGTGTGGGTGTGTTTTAGTTCCTGGGAGGCATGTGGACCCTGAGTATGTACATCTGTGATGCCCTAATGACTATGGACGTGATGCTCTGCACTGCCTCCATTTTGAATCTATGTGCAATTAGTGTGGACAGGTGAGACACGCACCCACGAACACACCTGCTCAACCACCACTCTCTATTAAAAATAGCTCAAACTTTAACTTATAAGACATGAACTGAATGATTACGGTAAGTAATCCCTAACACTGAGATCTGTTGGAATTATGTCAATTTATACAACAAAAATAAATATCAACATGTAAGAAGCCCACATATTTTGGGACTTCATAACATGTCACCTCTATGGAAGCCCATTTGTGCCACATAAAAAAGTCATGCTTTGGTTGACTTTGGTTTCACTTCTAATTATGACATAAAAAGTTTAAATCATAAGACGAAAGGTTGAAATTATTACATGAAAAGTTACAATTATGGCATAAAATTTTGACTAAATAAATCTAAATAAATACATTTATTTTTTTAAAGATAAAAAAGTCAAAACTGTAACAAAAACAAATAGGACAAAAGCCAAAAATATTAGATAAAAAGCCTAATTTGCCACAAAAACAACTGACAACGGCAACAAAAGTCATTATCATAATTATGACTTAATATCTCATAACTTCAACCCCTACTCATAATTACCACTACTTTATATCTCGTTTACCAAAGCATGATTTTGCGGCACAAATGGCCTGCCATATATCTCCAACACTGGAAAAAAGAGAAGTAAAGAAAATAAAATAAAATAAAAGAAACGAAACTCTGCATCATTTTGACATTTTTTTGCCATAACTATCATACTTATCTTAGTTATGACTTAGTATCTCATAAATTCAATTTTGTCATAATTATGACTTCGTATCTCATAGCTTTATTTATTTATTCATTTGTTTAATGATTGACTGATTGATTGATCAGAAATGGCCTTCCATAAACCCCCAACACTGCAAAAAGATAGAAAACGGATGCAGTAGTTTGTCCATCCAGGTTATCTACACTACACGTTTCTTCTGGAGGTCCCTAAACATTCATGCGAGTTTCAATGATTTTTTAACATTCAGCAGGTCTGTTTTGTGCCTCTCTGAGCGTTCACGGTGAATCTTAAATCGGTGGTTATGTGTGATTGGTGTCCAACGGGAAGCCAATGAAACCACGGCATGGAGCTGAATTTCATTACTTACACAGTGCATCAAGCGTCACTGATTCACATAAACAATATGAAACATCTTCAAGAGGTCCCAGACCAGGGTCAATCTGTCTTTGATGCATACTAAAACAAAAGCGAGCTTGTCTCTGAGGATGAAAACAAAGGTTTGGGGTCGGAAGGGTGTAGACGATTGAAAAGATGAATCAGACTTATGAGGTCTAATGCAATTTAAAATGATTGCACTAGAATCTTCCACTGTCTCGCGGGTAACTCTGATTAACAAACACAAAACATGCTTTAAGGAGTTGTCAATCACGATTTTACACATAAACATAAGCTTTTACAAGCAAATGTATCTGCGATAAAGGTTGAAATATAGTGTCTGACTGAACATTTCATCAAACTCAACTGTGCCATTGTTTGCCTCAAAATACTTCCTCTACTGTCCTGTCTTGAAGAGATGGTTCAAAAATTAAAATACTGTTTTTAACCAATTGAGTTGGAGTTATTAGTGTCTCTTTTTATTAATCTAGATTTGATGTTTTTACTCATATTTTTTATCTTTTATTTTACACACAACGTGGATTCGTCTGTATGTCACAAAAGTTTAAGTCTGAGGGTGAATAATATTAGGGAAACAATATCATTGGTATCACTTTACGAAATATTTCTTTTTTTTAGTGGAAGGACAATTAAAACGCAGGCAGCCAATCAGAATTCATCCTGCTTTAAATAGCTGGAGCATTTAAAGTGGCGGACAACAAAACTGCAGTGCACGCTTTTAACCACTGGTGTAATATAGTTATCATTATATTTATCCTAATAGGTGTCAGTGGATCTCATTACTTTCTCTACATCTCTGTTACAGGTACATTGCAGTGGTGGTCCCTCTGAAATACAACAGGAACCAGTTTAGTGTTCGTCAGCTAGTCTTGATCACAGCCACCTGGGTGCTTTCCCTGGGCGTAGCCAGTCCTGTCATATTCGGCTTGAACCATGTGCCCAACAGGGACCCTCATGTGTGTAAGCTGGAGGACAACCAGTTTGTGGTCTACTCCTCTTTCTGCTCCTTTTTCGTCCCTTGCCCTGTCATGCTCCTCCTGTACTATTTGATATTCAGGGGACTAAAGCGATGGAGCTCTGGCCGTAGCCGGTCACACCTCCACCGCCCACCCAGAGGCCGTAGAAGCCTGTCTTTACGCCTAGGAGCAGCTCTACAAAAGGAGAAGGGACGGGCGAGGGAGAAGGTGGTGTATCTCATGCCTGCAGGTCTCAGTCCGACATCTCTCACCGCTACGCCGACTACTCCAATCTCCCCGGTTACCCTTACCACAGATGAGCAGGCAGAAGGTCAAACGCCAGCAGCAGAGAGTGACCCCATGACCACCCAGATGGACAGTGTTTCAGATGCAGAGAACCCTGAGCATGCCGCTGAGGATGAGAGCGGACGGGAGAATGGTGTGGGGAAGAACCATCAGCCTCATACTGGACATCGTCACAGCAAGAGCAACAGGGTGAGCAGACGAGAGCGGAAGGCAATGAAGGTGCTGCCCGTGGTTGTGGGTATGTATCAATTCAATTCAAAATTTGGGGTATTGTGCTTTTCACAACATAAATGTCTAAAGCATATGGACGCCCGTTTCCGCCACTGAATAAATAATAAAAAAGCAATTTTTTAAATGTAATATTTTTTTCTTGCAATTGCGAGTTTTCATCATTTTTTTCTGAGAATTGCATGATATAAACTTTCAGTTGCAAATTATAAAGTAGGTATTGCTTGATATAAACTTGCAATTCTGACGTTATCTCAGAATAGCGAGTTTATACATTGCAATACTGACTTTGTGACTTTTATTACTGCAAAGGTCATGGCACACATTGCACATTTTCGTCCGAAATTTTCGCACGTTAAAGAATAAATACGACCTCACATTGTGTTAATCACGTTTACACGCTGCATCTGAAACTTTCGGCGTAAACTTTCCGTCATAAAAAATTCGGATCAGGTTCGATTTACTGTGTTTACATAGCAAGCATTTTGATAGGAAAGGATGATGAATATGGAAAAGACAAAAAAACAACATATGAAAATTTAGTACTCGGGGTGCAATAACCTTTATTCAGATTTGTGATACATAAATTGCACATTTTAGAACATATCAGACCTTTTTCCCGCTCAGAATTAGACTTTATGAGAAATTTACTTTATAATTACAGAATAAAAGTCAGAATTGTGAGAAAAAAAGTCAGAAGTGCGAGCTAAAAATTTACCTTTGTGAGAAAAGTCAGAATTTGCGAGTTTTTAAACTTGTAATTCTGACTTAATTTCTTGCAATTGTGAGTTTATATCCCACTCTTCTGACTTTATAAATCACAATTGAGTTATAGCATGCAATTCTGAGAAAAAACTCAGAACTGCGAGTTTGTCTTACGCATTTCTGAGGTAAAAATGAAGAATTACGAGATAAAAAACTTCAACAATCGCAATTACCTTTTTAATTTTGTATTTAGTTGCGCAAACGGGCTTCTATAAAAGCAGCTTTATGTGCATTTTAAGCTGCATATTACAATTGTATTTGTTTTTTTGTGTTTCTTGATCTGGGGTGCGTTTCCCAAAAGCTAACTATTTTCATTAGTCCCATTGAACTCTATTGGTAATGACAGACTATGCGACCATAGTTTCTTTAGAGAAACGCACCCCTGGTTTATTTCATTTTGCTTGACCAAGGATTTTTTGCTTAAGGGATTAATGTCAATTCTGTCATCATTTACTCACTTTTATGTTGTTCTACATGCAAAAAGAGAGAATTAACATATTTTGATTTAGCATACAGTAGATGCTTGAAAACATCTTGGGGGCATCGTGAACGATCTCCTAAAACATCTCAGTTTGGGTGTTTCACAACTGGTTTGAAATGAGACTATTTTTGTTTTATGAAATTTATTTATTCAGTTGTATGTTTTTGATGAACTGTCCCTTTTAAATTATTTTAAGAGACTCCAGCATCCAAAACAAATGCTGGGGAGCAGCCATGCTGGTATTTTCAAATACTCAAAGTGCCATGATCTGACGTTTTTAAAATCAAGACTGTGCGGGTATACATCAGTGTGTTTGACTTTTCATTTATGAGAAAATAATGAATCAAGTCATGAATAAATGCATGAGAAATTAGATCTTAATGACAGCAGTCAGGTGATGAAAACACCACTAAAATATCACGTTCTGCAATATATAAAAACTTTCTATGGTTTGATGTGACACCTGCTGCTCTTGGATTATTAGCATGACAATTGCTTTCTAACAGAAGTCCTTTCAAGTATAAAACATAAAGCTGTTTCAAGGGCAATGAAAGCCTGACCATATTGTCATCATTATTTCCCGCACAACTTACACAGACTGTAGAATATAAGTATAAAATAAAAAATGATAAAAATACAAAAGCCAAATAAAAAGGTAAATAGGTGAAAAAATAGGTGACGCTATCATAGAGGTAATAAATATACGAAATAACATGCACATCGAGTCAGAAAGTGTCAGCTCTTTTGCTGCCTGTAGTCTGTTCAATCATACACATGAAAGATTTGGAAGAATCACCAATGTAAGGACATACGTCAACTCCTAACATGATCTTCTCCTCCACAGGTGTGTTTCTGGCCTGCTGGACTCCTTTCTTCGTGGTCCATGTAACTAAGGCGCTGTGCGAGTCATGTGACATCGGGCCGACGCTGATCAGTGTGGTCACATGGCTCGGTTACGTGAACAGCGCCGTCAACCCCATCATCTACACTGCCTTCAATGTGGAGTTCAGGAACGTCTTTTACAAACTGCTCTGCTGTCGCTCCTGAGGCCAAACGCTCTTTAGCACATGCTTAAATTCATGATGAATCATTAAATAATTAAAACAATAATGATTTAAAAAACACCTGGATGATCCGAGTACAGCGTGGTCTCCAAGCAAAGGAATGCTTTAAGAAAACTGAACATTACAAAACAATGGATTACTGCAAAGATTGAATGTGCAGTGGAATGTACCATTGAGGAAAACTGCAGATGCCTTAGTTAACCGAACATTTTCTCATAAAACTATTGCTTGAACACTACAGTAGACAACAGAATACTGTTGAATTCATAGCCCAGAGGCATAAAATATGTGAAAACGTCCACATTGAAGATAAAAAGTCGTCTGTGTTTGGTATCAGTGTTGATGTAATTATTTGTTAATTAATTGTATTATCTTTTCCCCCTCTTTTTAAGTGTTGGTTGTTTTCAATAGATATGCAGAGTGGACAGGCAGCTTTTTAATGGTTAAGGAACAAGTTGGATGTGATCATGAGCTGTGTTTGGAATGGCATACCAGCATAATGCATATTAATATTGCCAGTATGATGCCTAATGTTTTTAAAAAATGTATGCGGTATGGAGTGATAAATATATTTAAACAGTTGCAGAGCTTGACACATTATATGTTTACGTCAAGTAGAATTCAGTTATCATCTCAAATATTTCAAGCATGTATTCTTTGCACATGCATATTACATACTAGAATGCTGCTATACTACTAAAATAAATATGTTGTCTGCTAGAGGTATGCTAATATGCTTTTGCTATTCCTAACACAGCCATAGGTTCTTAAAGGTGCATATGGTGAGATTGTTTATTACTAAATTCTCCCTAAGCTCTGTAAAACCATGTAAACATTGCCAGGGAAAGATCTCATCTTCACCTACGTCACCTTTAGTTAGAACAAACGATGTTAAGAAGTTAATTCTTTGGCTTCATACAAAGAGGAAAATGTGCCAACTGATGGGGGTGTATATACAGTTGCCAAAATCATTGGCTGCCTTTCTTTGCCTAGTGCACACAGTCTGCCAATTTAGTTTCGTTGCAAGTGTAATTCACAAAATGTGTACTGTAGATGTGCTCAGCAGTGACTGGTAATAAATTGTTAATAATAAATTGCATAATGGCACGGGGATTGTGGGTATTATCTGGGGTGGATTATGGTAATTGTGCTTCTAAGAATCAGTGTTGTAAAGAGACTTGTGTGGAATGAGTATTGCTGTTCTTGTACAGGATCATCAGTGCATCTGTCACTTTATGGAGATGTATGTGCTTTACTGATTAAATTGTACAAATATATCAACTTCATATACTCAGGCTTCATAAGTCTGAGACCGCACTAACGGTCTGTGATTGAATTAATGATTTGTGAAATTCATTTTAATTTCGCTTTACTTTGGTAATATAATTGTAATAAAACAAAACAATTGGGGGTTGCAAAATAGAAGAATTTTCATACAGTATGTGGTCTCATCCTTTTGGACCTCACAAGATGCAAATATATACGCTACGGTTTAAAAGTCTGGGGTTAGTAATCATTTTTATGAATACTTTTATTCATCATGAACACATAAAATTAATCTGAATCTAATCTGAATCCTGGAAAATGTAATTGTTTTCAAAGAAAATATTCACCAGCACAACTGTTTTAATTTTTTTTAATAATGTATCAGCATATTAAAATTATTTCTGAAGGATCATATGAGACTGAAGTCATCCCAGCTGAAAATTCAGCTTTGCCATCATAGGAGCAAAACGACATGTTATATATTACAATAGAATACAGTTTTTTAACAGTACTTACTATTACTGTTTTTACTTCATTTTTTATCAAATAAATGTAGCCTTTGTGTGAACAAGTTCAAGCGACTTAACGAACGACCCCAAACTTGTGAACTGTATGAATGATGCATTAACATAGCGTTTTATTGTGTATTGCTTTACACCCAAAGCGCTTCACAATCATGTGTGTGTGTGTGTGTGTGTGTGTGTGGGGGGGGGGGGTCTCTCCTCAACCACCACCAGTGTTTGTAGTGTACTGTACCAACTGTAATGCTCAGATGAGCTTTATTTGTCACATACACAACTATAATGAGGAGTGACTTGGACCACAGACCAAGTGAGAAAATACATTTTGTTTTAAGATTTGTTGTTTTATATTGCATAAAAACTACTGAATATTGATTTTTTTCAAAGGACTGCCATAATTAAGTCTCCACAATCCACGGAAACAGCCCGACTGAGACGTTCAGCATGTTTACAACAACGATAATAATCACAATCACAGGATGATATTCCGAAAAGCACTCCACCGTATTCCAACCCTTTGAGCCGAACACTGATTCATATCTATGAGTCATAAGTAGAAAGAACAAATCAGAATTGAGGCGCCCCAGAGAGCACTATATACTCATCAGATAAATAGTTCCCAAAATAAAAATTCTATCTCACCCTCATATCATTATATCACCAAACCTAAATGCAATACAATGGCTGTTCATAAGGGCTCCAAAAAGCACACAATTACAAGTTTGAGGGTGAGTGACAACTGATTTTGTGTGAACTGTTCATTTAACGTTTGTCAGTGGGAATGAATACAGCGGCATTCACAAGCAGATATATATCAGCAATCATGCAGTTCTCCCTCAGACATGATGCACCAACCCTCCATTAGACAACTGTCTCTTTCTGCCATATAAACACAGCTGTCAAAGCCCAGATGAGAACACAAAAAAGATTGACAGAGGAAATGACGGCAATTTGTGTTTTATATAGCGTTACTAGGCAGGAAATTCAGATCAAGGAGTCTTCATAAAAACCGTGTGTTGTGAAGAAGGATGTTCTGATCGCTGACAGTCTGTTGGAAAAAGATCTCCAGCTGACATGACGAGTTCTGCAACAGTCAGCTGGTATTCATTGTTTTGATGTGGTTTTATTTGTGTACAAAAGATCCCGCAGTGGGAATAAGCCGCATGCTGGTCTGTTTAACCAGGGATGATGACTCCTCCGTGCCTCATGCGGAAAGTGGGTGTCCGCAAACTCAGCGGTACACAAAAATAGATTAAAAGGATTGTGTAAGCACTGGCGGATCCGCAAGTAACCACGGAAACAAGGCACAGCAAGGTGGAGCAGGGGCCATGCTGAAGGGCAGGTCAGGAGTCATAGCTTTCCAGCCATTCATAACACTTAGCGGCCGTCGCGCACAAATTAAATGTCAAATCATCCATTAATGAGAATCGGTTAATGAGACGGATGTGCAAGTGATGTTAATTTACTGGAACTTCTGTGCTGGATTATAGGCATCATAGATGTTTGGTGTAAAGTGTGCACTGCCGCATTACAGAGAACTGAATTTAGCTCTGTGTGAGAGCCTCAAACTCCACAGGAGAGTGTTTAAAGCTGCTAATTTGGCAATCAGTGACTTATAACCTTTAGTTTGTCTATTATCTTTAAGGGAATAGTTCACCCAAAAATTAAAAATCTGTCATTCATTTCTCATCCTCGTGTCGTTCCAAACCTGTAAGACTGTTCATCTTCGGAACAGAAACGAAGACATTTTTGATGAAATCCGAGAGCCTTTCTGACTCTCCACAGAGTGCAATGCAACTGAAATGTTCCCAGACCCAGAAATGTAGTAAGGACATTGTTAAAATAGTCCATCAGTGGTTCAACCGTAATTTTTCAAAGTTACAAAGAATACTATTTGGGATTATTTTAATGATGTCCTTACTACATTTCTGTGTCTGTGAACAGTTCAGTTGCATTGCTTTCAATGGAGGATCAGAATTATCTCAGATTACATCAAAAATATCTTCATTTGTTTTTCTGAAGATAAATGAAGGCCTTACAGGTTTGGAACGACATGAGGGTGAGTAATTAAAGGATAGTTCACCCAAAAAGTACAATTAGTCCAAGATTTACTCATCCTCAGAGCATCCTAGACGTGTCTGGTATTCCTCTTTCAGATGAACACATTCTGTGTTATATTCGACATGGTCCTGTCTGTAAAATTGCAGTGAATGGTCCCCCTATATCTGAATACTGGAATACCATCCATCATAGAACTACTCCACAGACTCTAGGGTGTTAATAAAGTCCTTCTGAAGTGAAATGATGCGTTAGTTTAAGAAAAATATAGATTCTTAAAACTTTATAAACTGTAATGTGCAGCTTCCGGTCGCTCAAGCAGGCACGTTCTCAACAAGGCGGTCGAGCGTGTGACGTAAGCGTAACGAAAGGTGCAACGTAAGGCCTACACCACTGAAATAACCTCCGATGTAGGCAAGCAGCAACATTATATAAAAGCAAACCACCAAGATTCATTCAACTAGGCCGTGCTGTTTAAACAAAGTCCTTCAAAGTCTTCTGCTTCTAGTTCTCAATCCATCCGAGTGCACTTACACACAGTGTATAATAGCTGTTAAGATAAGGTCTATAATATATTAGTGAACAAAGGATGACCTTGACATATTATTGTCCTGACACAGATCAGACCCATTGATAGAGCACAACCGTATATAACCCTTTTGCAGGATTATTCTCACCACAGTGTCAGAATGACTCACAGTGTCAATTCACTCCTCTCAGCGCTTTTGTGATTTGGATCCATTTAATGTAAGCTTTTCATCTCTCTCCTCTTGTTTCCCTGTTTCTCTCCCCTGTGGTGGACCTGCGGTGCAGTGATCGTATTAGTATCATTTTGGCTCTGAATGATGTTCATATACTGTGGATATGTTCTAAATAGAATACCATCTTACCATTTACTGCGTAGTATGCACTGTATGCTGCCTGTGTTTTAAACAATAAGTGCAACTGTAAGCATTATCTCTTGAAAAGTGTTTCAAACAGTAGTATGCTATACAACAATTGCATCCTTGTGACATTTGTCACATGACCTCGTCACATCACATTGCTTGTTTCATTGGTCCAGCTATTGAGTTGGAAATAAAATGTCAATTTTATTTTTTATGCAACATTTCTGCCATATAGAGATCACCTTGACATTGTCACCTAATTGTAGAAACTTTCGTTTTCTGTGAAGCTGCTTTGCAACTATGTGTATGATGAAAAGCACTATAAAAATCATTGTGAATTAGATTTAATTGGACTTCTGCAAGATGCAGTGGCCTTGTGTTACAACTTGAAGCTGTTCTGAGCTTTAATTAAGCAGGTTCTGTAAGGCCGTGAATGCTTTTTGCACGTTGGACTCTTGTAACTATGTTATTTTAGATATGGTGTGAACGTACATACACTGTGGATGGTGGGAGTAGGTCATTCAAATATTCTACACATACAATTATTAATTTCACGTACACAGTATGAATACTATAGCCTGTAAAAACAGTATGCTATCCCATTCTAGCATTTACAGAATTGTTAGCATGTTATCTTGGTTTTACTTTAACAATCTGCTGCTCTGAGAAGAACAGCGAAGAGAAAAGAGGAAATATGAAGAGTAAAGTAGAGACTGAGAGAAATAATTACAATGTAGCAGATGAGAAAATGTCTGGGACAGTTTGTTCTATATGAGATCAAACCACAGTTAAAATCTCATTCATGAGGGTAAATGCTGCTGCTGTAATAACACACTTATTCCCCCATTCTAAAAATATCTGCCTTAATTGGTTTCGTATCATTAATTTACTCATGCTCTCTCTGGGCATGGGCACAGAAATATGTGCATTTGATATTGCTATCTTTTAAATGTAATCATCTGATCTTTTATAAACCAAGAACTCTTAACTACTTTACAGGTTATGAAGGTATAACAAAATACACAATTGATCTAGTCACGCCATAAGTGTTACTGGAATACATTTTTCTACCAGCATCTCACACCCTCTATTTTTAAAATACACCATACTCTGTAATTAACACTGTGTCTTTTCAGCGGACCTAGTTTTCTCATTAGTCTGAGTGTGAAAAGTTCATACAGCATAGTCATATTAAAATACTAATAACAGACTGTTATTTTGATCCTGGGTCATATTGATCTAGTCACATTGCTTCATAGTTTGTCATAAACATGTCTATATCTACTAAAATATGTACTCAGATTTCAGTTAATGTGTATATATATAGACACATATATATCTGCAGAAAACCAGGTAAAAATTATCAGGCAGCAGTCCTCTGGGATCTACTGCAAAGTCTACAAAAAGACTCATATTAGCTTCTCAAATACTGGTAAAGTACATCACTGACAGGCTGAATTTGTATTTTATTTTTATTTTTTACGTTTCAGTGCATAGCCGAGAGCATTAATCATAGATGATGAAAGGAACAAAATAACCTTGTATTTTTATTAGAGCCATAAAAGTTATCATATTTAATCAAATATGTTTAATGTTAATGTTCACACCATTTATGCACTCATTAAATTTGATATTGTAATGATTTCATTCTGTTCTGTGTGATTACTAAGCACTGATTGCAAAAGAGGGTTCACTCAAAAAGTCGCTAGACTAAATGATGAATAAATAATTCATTTCCACCAGTAATTTCTTTATAAATGTAACCAAGGCAAGATGTTTAATAAAAGCCAGTTGCATTTGCTAAGTCTATACATAATTATACTCCTCTCTCAAACACACAAACTCTCTCACTCTCTCTCTCTCTCTCACACACGCATCCACACACACACACACACACACACACACACACACACACACACACACACACACACACACACACACACACACACACATGACAGCACTTGACAATGTGAAAACATCATCATAATAATTAGCAATATAATTGCTGATCTTAAAATCATGTTTAACCTGCTCACCATAGAACAAATACTAAAGGATTAGTTCACCTGTAAATGCATGAAGCATGCATGAAATATGAAGCACATCATTGGATTTCACTGAATGTTCGTTTAACCACAAAAAGCAATCACTTTCCAAAATCACACTCCAATCCTAAACACAAGCCAAGCACATAAACAGAAGTAATTACCCACATTTCACCAATTACACCATTTATGATGCCGTAAAAATCCACCACTCAGGCATGTAAAAGTTGTACAAGTACCTCTTGCAGCACAGCTCAAAAGATCCAGATTAAAACAGATGAAAAAGGCCAGTGTTTGGACTAATAAGGTCCTAAAATCCCCCACAAGAGTAAGGGGACCCCGATAAGAACAACAAAACAAAACAAAAAATAAACCAAAATAAAAAGAACAACATATTTTAACAAACAAATAACTAAATACATAATGCCATTGCACTTAGCCATTGTGTATTTCATGTGATGCACAAGACTATAATTGAATTAATATGAGTTCACGAAGGTCTACATATTTAATATTTATTTAGCAGGTTTGTGTTAAGTTCTGATTTGATGTTTTGTATTTAATATGCTACACTGAAGCTAAATTGATTTCTTTATTCAAACACTGGCTTCACTGAAACTGAGAAGAGACCAAATGCAGTTAAATGCTTTGTGCTCAATAAGTAAGCAAGACAGGTAGTAATCACACTCTCAGAAATAAAGTGCAGGAATAATATCCTTCTGTGGAAGGTGTGTTTTATTAGAAATTATTGCATATAATTCTCTTGGCCCCCTCTGTATAGGACAATCCCATCTTCATAGATAGCAAATCATGCCGTCACACAATTAAAAGCGAGTCTAAATATGTGAAGTTGAGCCTGGTTGAAATTAAAGGCTTATTTCCTTTCTCCAGAGAAGAAGGAAAGGGCAGTTTTCCAGTGGCCAAATCCAGAGGAATATTTCCCGCTTCAGAGGATCCGCTCAGGAAAGTGACTGAAATCTTCGAGGTGCTCCTGTCACACTGGAGAACGCACTAAGATGCCCTTCAATTCTGATGGAGGGCATATTTCATCAAAATAACTGCTGTTCAGAGAGAGATATTCCTGACATGTGTGCCCACAGTCTTATTTAATTGTGCTTCCAGTGCTGAAGGAAATGTCAGTGGATCAGAACAATGGCTGAATGGCCACTAAACCAAATCAAACCAAGAGAGGAAATTGGCCTTTATGGAGACAAAAGACAGGAGATAGCGGCAGACAGCATATGGGAAAGAAACAACAAATACATAAAAAAGAAAATACATTTAAAAGACAGGAAAACAAAGAGAGCAGGCCGAGAGACAGTCAGAGATTCATTGGTATACATTTTATAAATCATTGGGTTTTTTGTATAATTAAAAATGTTTTTTAGAAAATAATAATGACTTGCTTTGGCTTTACTGAGCTACAGAATATAGGGTTTGGTATGGTTATGTGATCTCAGTGTGGCAGTCTCTCCGTGAGGGACTCCACTGACATGACTGTAAAAAAAAGAAAAGAAAAAGAAAGTCAGAAGTACTATTAATTGTAAAAAAAAAAAAAAAAAACCTTTAGTGCATACTTTATGCCTGGTGCCCTCTGGTGGTGAAAATATTAGCGCACGTCAGAGAGAGTTCATGAAGTATGAAAGTGACATACAGCCAAGTATGAACCTGTCTATCACAAATATAAGAAGAGTCTCACCTCAGTCATATAAAAAATATTCCTCTTCACACCAACTCCCACGACCCCTACCACATCTATTAAAATAATCTCACGTAAACCTGGATTCCAGGTGGATTTAGTTCAGAGTTCAACTAACAGACGCTAATGTTGCATTCAGTTCTCTTCTCTATGCAGTGAACACGCTCTAGTTGCATGGCAACAGGTTCTAAATGGCACAACAAAACTTGTCATGAAAGGAATAAAAGCAGCACACACAATGAACTGTATAAGCAGAGGATCAGCATAGTACAGCTAATCCAACGCCGAATCACCAGCGGCCTGTAGCTACACACAGCTCTTTCATTCACATTCATGATGCAAGAATAACTTACATTTTTATTGTCATTATACATAAGAGGAAATGCAGCATTGAAGGTTAAGGGCAGAGGCGTCATGCCCATTCAAAGTTTTGAGCCAATTAAGTGGATTTAGAAAGTAGCTTCCAAAAGACACAAAAATAGCTGAATAATATTTGTTATATTTGACACAATCACATTGTATCATTAATGATTTGAACGTTCAGTGCATCATATCCAGTGTTGGGGAAAGTTACTTTTAAAAGTAATGCATTACAATATTGCTGTCACGGTTCATTAATCCCATGCTTCCTTCTCGTCTCGTACTCATTGTTATGTGTGTGTGTGAGCGTGTGTGTGGGCGTGCCGACGCATCAGCACTGATCACGAGCCAGCGATCATCACCAAACACCAGCTGCAGCTCATCACACCACCCTATATATTCTCACCACTTTCCCATCTCCTTTGTCAGATCGTTGTTTGTAGTCCTGGATGTCAGTTGATCCCGTCTTCGTTCCTGTTCGTGTTCTTGTGGGTTTGTGCACTCCGGATTCGTCACGGCACTTTGGGTGCACTCTGGATTCGTCACGGCACTTCAAGACTCCTCTTCACAGCACTCATCTGACCATCGAAGTCCCTCCGCCACTATCCTGGTTCTGTGAACCTGAACCTGTCTTCCTCACTGGAGGTTTAATAAAGGAGCATCTACTTGCAAACTGTTTCCGCGTTTCTGTCGTGACAGAACGATCTGACCATTATGGAAGCAGCGAGTAGTTCTACCGGATCGTTGGAGAACTTCGTGAGCAGCAGCAGACTTCGTATGGATTCCCAGGAAAGGAACCTCAGCGATACAGCTCGCGCTGTTCAGGCTCTAGTGGCGCAGGTGTCCGAGCTCACCCAACAATTCCAACGTCTGCGAGGTCCCACTGCGCATCTCACACCGTCGGTTCCCTTACCATCACCAGAGGATTCCTCCCAGTCGGAACCCCGCCTACCCATCCCAGCGTCATACACAGGTGAACCTGACTACTGTCGAGCATTCCTAACACGATGTTCCATGCACTTTTCTCTCCAACCCAGGACATTCAATAACGAGCGAACCAAAGTCGCTTTTGTATTAACGCTACTGACTGGGAGAGCGGCACTCTGGGGAACCGCGGTGTGGGAGAGTCAAGATCCATGCTGTGCCTCGTTCCAGGAGCTCTCCGCCGAGATGAGACGGGTGTTCGACCGGGCCGTTTCTGGTAGAGAGGCAGCAAGGATGCTGGCCGATTTGCGACAGGGAGAGAGGACCGTATCTGACTTTTCGATCGAGTTTCGGACCCTTGCGGCAGAGAGTCAATGGAACGAGGAAGCGCAGTGGGATATGTTCCTGCATGGGCTGGCTGACCGTGTCCAGAAGGAGATATATGCCATGGACCTTCCTACATCACTCAACGACCTGGTCGCCCTGGCATTGAGGGTAGACGCACGTTTGTGTCGAATGGGTCGCCGCACACAGTCCAATCGTCCCACTGAAGGGGCGGAGGATCAACGGTGTAGAGGCAGGGACACGGTCAGCCCCGTCTACAATCACGAGCCCATGCAGGTGGGGCGAGCTCGGCTTTCCCGGGAGGAGAAGGAAAGGTGGAGATCCCAGGGCCTCTGCATGTACTGTGGAGGAGAGGGTCATTTTGCCTATGTCTGCCCGTTAAAAGGGGCAGCCCGATAGTAAGTATGAGGCTACTATCGGGTAGGATCTCCGCCGAGAAGACCTCATCCACATCGACTCTCCTTCCGGTAAGACTGAGATGGTCAACTCACCTTCACAACTGTCGAGCACTTCTGGATTCCGGGGCAGAGGGCAATTTCATGGATCACACGTTCGCACGCAAGCTCCAAGTTCCCCTCAGACCCCTCACACACAGGATTCCAGTTCACGCTCTCAACGGCCAGGAACTTCCCACCATCTCACTCGTCACGGAGGACGTCACCCTCATCACATCAGGCAATCACACCGAGACCATTTCCTTTTACATACTGGACACCCCCCTTGCACCCATCGTCCTTGGTCACCCCTGGCTCACCCGTCACAACCCTAAAGTGGACTGGGTATTGGAGTCTGTGTCGGCCTGGAGCAATCATTGCCATAAGTCTTGTCTAGTGTCTGCCTGTCCGTCTGTTTCTGTCCCTGTGTTTCAGGAGGAGGCAGGGGATTTGTCTAATGTGCCCACGGAGTACCTGGACCTGAAGGAGGTGTTCAGTAAGTCTCGGGCTGCTTCTCTCCCTCCGCATCGTCCCTATGACTGTGCCATAGAGTTACTGCCAGGTACGTCTCCGCCTAAGGGCAAGTTATATTCACTCTCGGTTCCAGAGAGGGAGGCCATGAAGAAATATATTTCTGATTCTCTAGCATCAGGGTTCATCCGTCCTTCCTCTTCTCCAGCGGGGGCGGGGTTCTTTTTTGTGGGGAAGAAGGACGGTTCCCTGCGACCTTGTATTGACTACCGGGGGCTGAACAGCATCACGGTAAAGAATACTTATCCTTTGCCGTTGATGTCTTCAGCCTTCGAGAGGTTGCAGGGAGCGTCTATCTTCACAAAATTGGATTTACGTAATGCTTATCATTTGGTCCGCATCAGGGAGGGGGATGAATGGAAGACCGCCTTTAACACCCCCAGGGGGCATTTTGAATACTTGGTCATGCCTTTCGGGCTGTCCAACTCCCCAGCGGTCTTCCAAGCACTTGTCAACGACGTGCTGCGGGACATGGTCGACCAGTTCATATATGTCTACCTGGACGACATATTGATTTTTTTCTTCGTCCCTCCAGGAACATGTGCAGCACGTCCGACAAGTGCTCCAGAGGTTGTTAGAGAATGGGCTTTTTGTCAAGGCGGAGAAATGCGATTTTCATGCACAGTCTGTTCCTTTTTTAGGTTACATCGTGCCGGTTGAGGGAATGCGTGTGGATCCTGAGAAGATCAAGGCTGTGGTAGAATGGCCAAGCCCAGATTCCCGTAAGGCCCTACAGAGGTTTCTGGGATTCGCCAATTTCTACCGGCGTTTCATTCGCAATTTCAGCCAACTAGCCGCGCCTCTGACCGCCTTGACCTCCCCCAGAACGACGTTCAGGTGGTCGGACACAGCCGAGGCTGTGTTTACCAAACTTAAAGGCTGCTTCGTTTCCGCCCCTATCCTGATTACCCCTGATCCTTCACGTCAGTTCGTGGTGGAGGTCGATGCGTCAGAGGTGGGGGTAGGTGCAGTGCTATCCCAGCGCCCTCCCTCAGACGACAAGATGCACCCTTGCGCGTTTTTGTCGCATAGTTTGTCCCCAGCCGAACGCAATTATGACATTGGTAACAGAGAGTTGTTGGCAGTCAAGTTAGCATTGGAGGAATGGCGCCACTGGTTAGAAGGGTCGGGGGTACCTTTTATTGTCTGGACCGATCATAAGAACTTGGAATACATTAAGACGGCTAAAAGATTAAACTCCAGGCAGGCTCGGTGGGCTCTTTTTTTCGGTCGTTTTGATTTTACTCTCTCGTACCGCCCGGGTTCTAAAAACATCAAACCCGATTCTTTATCGCGTATTTTTGACCGTACCGAACGCCTGTCTACTCCCGAGTGCATTTTACCTGAGACCCTATTTGTCTCTACACTCACATGGGAGGTCGAATCGAGGGTCAAAGCGGCCCTAGAAGGGGTAACGCCTCCGGCTCGTTGTCCACCGAACCGTTTATTTGTGCCTGAGGGGTTACGGTCCAGCGTTATTCAGTGGGGACATTGCTCCAATGTGGCTTGTCATCCAGGAGTCAGTCGTACTAAATCTTTAGTCAAGCAACGATTCTGGTGGCCTCTCATGGCTCGTGACGTTCACGATTTTGTCTTGGCTTGTTCAGTTTGTGCCACTGGTAAGTCTTCCAATCGACCCCCAGATGGGTTACTTCAACCGCTGCCGGTGCCTTCGAGACCCTGGTCCCATATCGCACTAGATTTCGTCACCGCCCTCCCACCCTCCCAGGGTCACACGGTAGTTTTGACCGTGGTGGACCGGTTCTCGAAGGCGGCCCATTTCATTCCCTTGCCCAAATTACCCTCAGCCAAGGAGACAGCGTTGGTTGTCGTTGACCACGTCTTTCGGTTACATGGCCTCCCGATAGACGTGGTTTCCGACAGAGGACCCCAGTTTGTGTCCAGATTTTGGCGAGAGTTTTGTAAATTACTGGGGGCGACTGTCAGTCTGTCCTCAGAGTTCCACCCCCAGAGCAATGGTCAAACGGAGCGAGCCAACCAAGATTTAGAAAGAACGTTGCGATGTGTGGTATCAAAGAATCCTTCCTCATGGAGCCAACAACTGTCTATGGTGGAGTACGCACACAACACGTTGCCAGTGTCATCCACGGGCCTATCTCCGTTTGAGTGTAGCGTAGGTTACCAGCCACCAATTTTTCTGTCACGGTTCATTAATCCCATGCTTCCTTCTCGTCTCGTACTCATTGTTATGTGTGTGTGTGAGCGTGTGTGTGGGCGTGCCGACGCATCAGCACTGATCACGAGCCAGCGATCATCACCAAACACCAGCTGCAGCTCATCACACCACCCTATATATTCTCACCACTTTCCCATCTCCTTTGTCAGATCGTTGTTTGTAGTCCTGGATATCAGTTGATCCCGTCTTCGTTCCTGTTCATGTTCTTGTGGGTTTGTGCACTCCGGATTCGTCACGGCACTTTGGGTGCACTCTGGATTCGTCACGGCACTTCAAGACTCCTCTTCACAGCACTCATCTGACCATCGAAGTCCCTCCGCCACTATTCTGGTTCTGTGAACCTGAACCTGTCTTCCTCACTGGAGGTTTAATAAAGGAGCATCTACTCGCAAACTGTTTCCGCGTTTCTGTCGTGACAATTGCGTTACTCTCTAAAAAAGTAACTACTTACGTTACTTGGTTACTTTTTATGGAAAGCAATGCGTTACATTACTTTTGCGTTACTTTCACGTTACTTTTTAAATATGAGCAGGGCTTGATTGTTTGTTTTTAATACAATAAGTTCTATTTATAGCAAATGTAAAAGTCTTTCACACCAAAAAGTGTAACGAACAAACCTCAGGCTGAAGGAAAAGTAAATCGGGTCTGTACAGTAAATCGCAGGAGAAGATTCAATACAATTAAAAAGCAATCAAGCACAATTGTTAATGTAAAGTCATTTTTGCTTATGTTGAACTGGATCATCAAAGGTCAGCAGCAAACACATCGGTTAATAAAATGAGATTAGATATATTTGTGTTGTTTAACATATTTAATTATTGCAGGTTTGCGTCATATTCTGAGTTTGCATTTCACTGTTTTAATTCAGTTTGATGAATACTGAATCTGTTTTTGCGAGTGGGATTAATTAATACACATTCACATTTAGTCTAGATTAGAACTACAGTAAGATCATGTTCACACAGCACACTGTCAGTCAATAAATGGAACAAAAGTAACTCAGATATTTTCCTTTAAATTAAAAAGTAATACGTTACTTTACTAGTTACTTGAAAAAAGTAACATTATTACATAACTCGCGTTACTTGTAATGCATTACCCCCAACACTGGTCATAATTAATTCCAAATAATCTATGAATACTATCCATGCAATCTCAGCAAGCTACAGTAAACAACAGAAGTCCATTTCCAACACATCAGAAAAAAACATGGCAAATCATAATTATGACAAACAGTCAAAATAATGATGAGATAAGACACAAGAAGTCTAAATTAAGGTGTAATAAATATCATTTTCATCTCATAATTATGACTTATATGTAATAATTTTGGTTTATCTCAGAATTAAGACCTTTTCATCTTATAAATTTTATCTCATAATTTTATCTCAAATGTATTTAATATGTCAGTTTTTCTTTGTATGTGATTTGTATGTATTTATCTACTTTCTGTGCCATACACATCTCATAACTATGACTTGTTATCTCATAATTTCTACTCTCATAATTTAGCACACGTTTGTCAAAATTGTTACTTTTGTGTCACACGCTCAGAAATAAAGGTACAAAAGCTTGGGCGGTACCTTTTCAAAAGGTATACTTTTGTACCTATTAGGTTCTAATATACACTTTAAGTACTAATATATACCTTTAAGGTACCAAAAAGGACTCTTTAGGTACAAACATGTACCTTTTAAAAAGGTACCGCCCCAGTGACAGCTTTTGTACCTTTATTTCTAAGAGTGCATAATTATGACTTACCAAAGCATGATTTTTCTTTCTTACATGGAGATAATGAGCTTTCATAGAAAGCAAAGGGGGGAAAGTCAATTGACCTACAATCTTCCGTCCTTCCTCTCTATGTATGAGCTGACAGGCTGCTAGGCTGAAATGCTTTTAGTGGGACCACTCCTTAACGCCACACAGGAGGGGAGATAATTGGCTTAGACTTCTTGCAATGATTACGCACCACTGTGGATTACACACTTTGACATTCACTTCTCATAGCTGGGCCCAGGCACATCTGTGGGGGCTCAAGGGATGTGCAAATTCAAAGCAAAAACCCTTCAGTTTATGCTCTCGTGGTGTCGGAATCAATCAGAGGCATGTTTGCATCGATAGGTGCGGCGGGGCTCACGGAGGAGTTAATTATCCTCAATCGCTGCTTTCTGATCCATGTCCTTCTCCTTCCCTGTCAGCTTCAGCACCTAGGCACGTTATCCGGAGATGATTTGCAGGGCGGCAGGGGTCACTGGAGATATTCTTGTTTGTTTGGGAATTGTCGGCTCTTAGACTGAGTTTACCTTTAGAGCTCCTGCTGGGGTTGACAGATGTCCTCGTGAAGAGAGAGCAGTGTGCACATGTATACACTTGCTCATTCAAGGATGTACACTTATGAAATGTGTGTTTTTAAGGCATTTGCAGGCACATATGCACTGAAATAGTAAATAATACGAATACCATTGAAATCTGCATGTGTATAGGCCTATGCTGCATGGAATACTTGGAATGTTTTTATGTTTTAATTCACATATATGTATATATTTTTTGATGTGCATAAACTCACTGAGGCGCATATGAGTTATATTTCCTAAAACATTATTTGCTAATAGCTGGTCTTCTATACTGGGATGGAGTTCAGCTGATTTAGCTGGTCTAGTATTAATGTACTATTAAAATATTAATATTTTAAATTAGCTTTTAAGTTGATAACTTTAGTTCAAGTTTTTGTCATTTTAACTATTTTTTAGTTTTCATATTTTTATAGCTTTATAATAACATATTTATTTCAGTCTGTTGCCAGGGCAACTTTTTTAGGTTTAAGTTTTTCATCTAATATTCATATTTTATTGGTAACACCTTACAATATTGCTCCATTTGTTAACATGAATGAATAGTATACTAGTTCTCATGAACTAACAATGAAAATGCTTCTAAAGCAATTATTAATTTTAGTTCATGTTCTTTTTAACATTTAATAATACTTTACTGAATCAAAAGTCGCTGAAATAATAATATCTGTAATAATATCCAATAATATATAATATATATTGATGATATTATTTAATGGACCTGAGCATGAGAAACAATGAACAAACACATTTTTACGTTAACAAAGATAAATAAATAATGGATAAAATGTATTGCTCGCTGATAGTTGTATCAGTTAATACATTTAACTAATGGGATCTTATTGTAAAGTGTTACCATTTGATTTTATGTCAGCTTTGATTACGGGAAACAAGTTTTTAGTTAACAATAACAACACTAGATATTGTTACAGAGGAGGCTCCCATACCGCCTCCTCCGCACCACCGGAGGGATGCGTCTCCCGAATATTAGTCTTTCCCTGTTGAACTCAAATTCCCATCATGCCTCTTACCTGGGACTGATTGCACGCCACACCTGCACCTGCTTTACACACACACACACATATAAAAGCCACTCACACACACCACTTCTCTGCAAAGTCTTGAATTGCCCCGGCTGTCATTTTTATGACATTGTAAATCATTTTTATTTGCTGTTTTTTAAGAAACTATTCGATTAGGCATTGAGTGTCATACGAAAAAAAGACTCATTTTAAAGGACTGCTACATGGCAACAGTTGCTTAGCTAAGGCTGATGAATAATGATTTTAAGGCAGGGCTTAGCAAAGGGTCAATTGTCTACTATACAGCCGGGGAAAGAGAAAATGAGAAAGTGCCTTGGTATCACAATCCTTTGTCACAGAGAATTAAAGACAGGTGATGGTTGAGTCACCCTGCAGCCTCTGAACGCTGAGAGAGACATGACAGTGTAGATAGACAGGAGTGGACGTTCTCTCTCTCAAGCTCTAGATAAAAGATTGGCACTTCAGTAGATTTCAGCTATCAATCCCAGCTGCTAGAGCTACACTCCTCGAACAGCATTAATACACAGGTGAATCTTATGAACCCTGTCAGATCATGTACAGGTCACATTTCACCTCAAATAAATAAGACAAAGTAAAAAAAAGTACATTATAATGAGCATAAAAAGACTATTAACTTTTTGAAATATTTTCATGACAATTAAAAAGATGACTGGGGACCAGGTGCTTTCAAGTAAAAAAAAAAACAAATACAAATATCGTAATACAAACAATTTAAATACTCAATAAACCAATACTCAAATTTAAAAGAAAACCTAAAATATTCATACAAAGTAGTATGTAAATAATACTAAAATAACACATATGCACAAATGAATTACCATTTAGTATTTACGTCATTTTCTAATATTAATTATACTATTTGCAATTTACATTGACTTAAAAAAAACATTTATGAAAAACAAATTTTACATGTAGGCTAATTGAAATCAATAATGAGAATAATATGAATTTAGAAAAATTTAAATCTAAACATTAAGCTTTTTTCATTTTTTTATTTATTGATAAATGTAACAATGCAAAAAAATCATGATGGTTTTATTTGAAATGTGACCTGCATGGAGTATTTTTTCATGGCATACACCCATACAAACACCAAGGGACAGTTCTTGTGGTCCTTTTGACCCCAGACAGGTATTCAGAACGACTGCAAACAGGCCAATGCACCCTCAGTCTGAATTCTAATGACAAACTAGCAGTATTTGCACACCTCGGACAGTATTAGCGTCAGCGCCTGAGCTAATGTTCTCAGTTTAACCTCCCTCTCAGCAGCCAGAGTTATCCTGTCCTGAAAATGCTGCCTAAGCCCTTGCTCTGCTGTGTGTGAGAGCTCTTAATTCCCTCCAGCTAAACGCGTTGTGCTCCCTCTCTCTCTTTCTCTCTCTCTGAGCAGCCCTGACTTAACTAGCCAGAGAAATCTGTTGCACTGTGCCTACACGCTGTCCCGTGTGGCGCAGGTCGGACCCCCCCTCAGAGGAGAGGCATGTGGCGAAGGACAGCAGCAGCCACCGCAGGAAGTGACAGCAGGATCCCCTGAGCTCAATAACCAACGGATCAACGGTGAGGAAATACTGAGGGTGTTTGGTCTAGTGTGAGATTGTGTTGTTTACACTTCACAGGATATTGACAACTAGTGCTTTCTTGTTATGACCGTAGCGAAAGCTCACTTTCCCAGCATGCCTGGGGTTTGTAAAGCGTGCTGTTCAGACCAGTTTTTGTGATTAAGTGAATGTTTGATGCAAACAAAAGCATATTTTGTCCAGCTGTAGTAATAGACCGCTGTATAGATGTTCAGTGACCTCTTTAGATCGGTCTCAAAACAATCTGATTACTGAAGCATCCAGTCAGCATAGCTTGGGCCTGACCTTATAAAGATGACAGGAACACAGATAAATGGTTTTGTGACTTTGGTGAGAGTGTTTCATTTGTCTTAGCTTTTACTTTTAAAGTGATGTGTATCAGAAAGTCTGTTATTTTTCAGTTTACCGACTGGCTCTGCTTCACACTAATTGTCTCATTATGCTTGAGGCCGTGTTCAAAGCTCCTCTAACGAGTCTTATGCTCTCATGTAAGGAGACAGCATGAATCACTGGACTTCTAAACATGCTGGACCTCGCTTGAGATGCCGGTCTTTCTCTGTAGTGTTTATTAATGTGTTTCTGCTGATTTAGCCATACACATTTATGTTACAATTACAATAAAATAACTGGCTATAATGAACTGATATAATGTTATAAGTTAACCTACTATTAAATTCTGCTTTGTAACTTACACTCTCAAGTACAGAAACCTGCTGGGGTGGTACCCTTTTAGAAGGTACCTTATTGATCCTTAAGGAACAGTTAACCCAAAAATGAAAATGCTGTCATCATTTACTCACCCTCAAGTTATTACAAACCTGTATGAGTTTCTTCCTTTTGTGGAATATGAAAGAAGATATTTCGAAAAAGGTGGGAAGCTGGATAGTGGTTGTCCTTACTGACTTCTGTAGAATGGAAGAAAAACTACAGAAGTCATTAGGGACCAGAAACTTTTTGGGTAAACTATCCATTTTAAACGTAAGCATTAGTCATGTTTGATAGGGTACCACACCCCTGAGATAGCTTTTGCACCATTTTTCGGTACTTAAAGCATCATAATATAGATGGTAAAATAGAAGGCCTTGAGTGTTAAAGTCTTCCAAATTTGACTTCCGGTGATTAGTGGCTCAAATACATTTATGCATTTAGCAGACAATTGCAGTCAGGTTATACATTTTCATTAGTATATGTGTTCCCTGGGAATCGAACCCACAACCTTTTGCGCTGCTGACGCAATGCTCTACCACTGAGCCACACAGGAACATATACACACAGGAACAAATAGACATTGTTACCTAGGCAGAATTTTTTTTTTATCACACTTTATTTTGATAGTAGACATGCTACTTTGCAACTACATGTAAACTCATTCTCATTAATTTGCAACTACGCCTACTAACTGTCAGAGTAGACTTTAAGGGTAGGTTTAGGGTTAGTTAGTAGAATAAGCTGACATATTCTTGTAAAGTTTCTTATTGTCAGTATGTTGTATGTTGTGGACCCATCAAAATAAAATGTTAGAAGATAAAGCAGACAATCTACTAATACTCATGACTGCTAGTTGACATGTAGTTGCAAAGTTACTTATTGTTAGAAGTATGTCCAAAGTGGACTATCAACATAAAGTGTTACCATGCGTTTTTAGATAATGTAATAATACATTTGAATTATTAATGTGTTTTATGGCACTGTTCTAAAAGTATTATCAATAAAAGTCTTGTTACATGTGTTATTACAGTAATAGGCCTAATTATGTAATATATTATTGAAATTTGACTATGTTTTTTAAAATGTAATGACAAAGCTGGATTATAAGCAGCCATTAATCCAGTCTTCAGTGTCACATGTTCCTTCAGAAATCATTCTAATACGCTGATATCTAATTTATCATTTGTAACTTTCAAAGTCGAAAACCGTTGTGCTGCTTAATACCATAAGCGATTGTTATTAAATATTGTTAGGAAAATTTTCCAGCACTCTTTAATGAATAGAAAGTTATGAATAGAAATCATACAAAACTCGAACTGAAAACAAACTTGGATGGTAGTGTGTATAATAATATGTATAAAGTAATTCTAACATTATAGTTCTAAAAACATATTTACATATACATAACATATTACATGAATTCACGGTAAAATTAGTTGTATCGTGTTTTAGTGGTTTTTTTATTACATTTTTCATGGATGTAGGTAGGTAAGCACATTTTACAGTGTTTTTTCCCTTAACTGACACTTTTCACTGTCTCTTTAACTGCACTGGCAATCACTGTTGAGAAATGCACTATATCATCAGATGAGTGTTCTCAAGTGTGAGATCAGACTAATCAAAACAACACAATACAGCGACATTGCTAATTCTACACATACTTCTGCTAAAACTCAGAAGAGCTTTAATTTGGCAAAGTGGTCTCGATCAACACTTGCAGACAAACTCAGACATGCGGAGACACGCGTAATAAATAGCGGGCTGCCGTGTGCAGCAATAATATTAAACCATACTGTGCTGTAATCCCATAATCTTGAGACCTACTTCCTGTTTCGCATTAATTACTCGATTTAATCCCTAATCACATGCAATCCACATACAGTCATCCTGTATGCAAACAATCATTGATTACATCTGGTGTGGATGCATCACACTATTGAGGAGTTTCTTAGGTCCCACTTTATATTAGGTGGCCTTAACTACACTCTTAAATTCATAATTTGTTACAATGCAATGCTAAACATTCATGTTTTTACATTACACTTATATAAAAAAATACCTGCATTTAATAACATCTGTAATTCATTTCTGTAATTACATTTATAATTACACTGTTGACCCATCCCTTACACCTTAACCCACCCTTAAACCTACCCATACCACCAAACCTGTCCCTAACATTACCCATATCCCACCTCAACCGCAGCACAAGTATTTGCAATGCAACATGAAAACAATAATTACATCGTACTTATGTTTTGATGTAAGTATATAGTAGTTATAAGGCCCCTTAAGTGGGACCGTTACTGACTCATTATCAAGATGTTGATTCAGGATTACATTATGAAATATTTTAATCAGACCGCTCCCCTGAAACATGAATTATTAGACTCTTTAAAAAAGTTGCATTTAAACTAATAAATTATTAATATTAGCCACTCAAATGGGCTGTTAATGTAGACTTAGATAGAAAACTGAAAAGCAGTGAATAATAAAAAAAATTAAATAATGAATGCAATCAGCTATAATGCCACAATCAAGCTGCTAAACTTACACATTTGAATTTATTATGTAAAATTAAACTGTAAATCAAACTCTATGCATCAATAATGATTTTTAATGACTTTGCAATGTGAGCATCATAATGTAATGTACAGTAAATACATTATGTATATATGTTATTATAGGCTAAAATGACTGAGATTGTGTTGTTCACACTTTACAGGATATTGACAACTGGTGCTTTCTTGTTATGACCGTAGCGAAAGCTCACTTTCCCAGCATGCCTGGGGTTTGTAAAGCGTGCTGTTCAGACCAGTTTTTGTGATTAAGTGAATGTTTGATGCAAACAAAAGCATATTTTGTCCAGCTGTAGTAATATACCGCTGTATAGATGTTCAGTGACCTCTTTAGATCGGTCTCAAAACAATCTGATTACTGAAGCATCCAGTCAGCATAGCTTGGGCCTGACCTTATAAAGATGACAAGAACACAGATAAATGGTTTTGTGACTTTGGTGAGAGTGTTTCATTTGTCTTAGCTTTTACTTTTAAAGTGATGTGTATCAGAAAGTCTGTTATTTTTCAGTTTACCGACTGGCCCTGCTTCACACTAATTGTCTCATTATGCTTGAGGCCGTGTTCAAAGCTCCTCTAACGAGTCTTATGCTCTCATGTAAGGAGACAGCATGAATCACTGGACTTCTAAACATGCTGGACCTCGCTTGAGATGCCGGTCTTTCTCTGTAGTGTCATTATTTACTAATCCTCGTGCTGTTATTTCTTTTCTCACATAAAAAAAGTTACTTAAAATATGCCATTTTAGAGCATGCCGATTTGAAATGAGTGAAATGAATAAAGAAAAATATTTTAGCATGAACTATCCCAACAAAATGATCAGATTAAACAGTACATGTGTAATTATCTGTAGTAGCATACAAAATGCGGCGAGGCGGAATGAAACGACAAAGCAGACTGCAAAACTTAAAGAGGGGAAACAACAGTTCTTAGCAGCTTTGCAGGTATTATGTGAGGATTTGAAAAAGCTCTTGTGGAGGGGTGCGTGAAAGTGGAAGGTGAAGGATCAAAAGTGCGGCCTGGAGGGCACGTAACCGACATCGCTGCCAGGCTGTTGGCTTGACACTGGCCAAAGTTATCATAATAGGTTTTAAGTACTGGGAAATACCTTGTGGTGAAGTCTAAACATGATTAAAGCAGAAAGTAAACTAACACTGAGACTGTGTTCGACTCACTTGAGTAACGTGGCTGATGAACTTCAGATGGTGGCGCGACAGTATAAATATGCTTTGTTAATCTTCTGATTTAATTGACTTTTGGTGCGAATAGGAAAGTCTGCTCTTTGTGACAGGTAATATGAGCACTCTAAATCCTTAAGAGCGATTGACTGTCATAGTTTGGCATTTCTTTCACAGCGGGGACAAGGAGACGTGAGCCCAGGGGAATATCAACTATGTTGACACCATGGAGATTGTTCCTCTGCCAGATGGCACTGAACATATTCTATCACATCGCAAAAGGTAAACACCGCTCTGAAATCAGGATAAGCAAAGGCTAATTGTCACGAATCACTGCTCTGTGATGTAGTGGATGGTAACATATGTGCCAGACATGGCTATGAGGTTGTGGAAATGATTCGCTCAGCCTGTCAGAAAGAAAAGAGACTCTTGAATAAAGCAAACAGTAAACTGTGTTCACAACTGATTTTGACTTTCATTACATGGCAAATGTCAGGATATTCGATAACAAAAATTGCAGGGACTTGATTTTTCAAGTGTTATGCAAAGGCTCAAGTCAAGGGCCTCATGATGTGTGCTTGTCATGCAAGGCTTCCGCTTGCCGTTTTTGAAGTTTATAAGAAGTTTATTTAAGTTTATTTAACCATATTTTCTTGTCACATAATGTGCACAGCCTAGACTGCAACCAAAATCAAGAGATTTCAATATGAGCTATATTTCTCATCAAATATCTATATGGACAGTCTGCATTCATTTTATAATGTTGTTCTGTTACATCAACGATTGTTTGAATATATAATATTAATTTAGTCAATTTAATTTGGTACATTAATATGAATATTAAATGGAATAGTTAATTGAAGTGTTAATTCCAAATTCTGAGAAAACGAGTCAGAATTGCGAGGTGTTAAGTCCGACAAAGTACGAACTGTGTGTTATAAACTCACAAAGTCTAAATTCCAAGATGTTAACTCACAACTGCAAGATATAAACACAGAATAAAGTCAGATTTGTGAGAACAACCCTTATACAGGAACAGTTGGGCAAAATTAAATACATGTTATAATTATCCCTTTCTCCCCCCTGCTATTATAAAGTTGCTGTTTTATAAATTAGCTTTGCAGTCTGTCTTATGGATGATTTGAGTTGTCCTCATAATCTAATCAGTCTCTCATCTGAACGGCAGCCAGTTTATGCCTTGGTGGTCAAGACATATATGCCACGGTCCGAGAAAACAGTCCCATTGGAGAGATCATAGCCCATCTCAGTATCAACGGAGACCCTGGAGCCAGTAGCATCCGCCTGTGTCTCACAGGAGAAAACGCTGACTGGTTTTACCTTGAAGGCCGAACAATCCGACTCAACTCGTCATTTTCAAGGACCTTGGATCGAGAGGTGATTAACACGAGCAGTGGCTGTTAGCATGTGGAAGCATTAGGACTGCCAGCCAACACAGTTTTATGCCATAGTTTGGGGTTTTAAAATAGAATGTCTATAATTTATCAATGTTATTAGCTATATAAGTTGTGTTTTACCAGATTCATCTGTTGAGACCGGGGCAAAATAACACAAAACTTTATAACGATATGCAAAATGAGCATAAATCAAGAGACACATTTTTTTGTCCTAAAATAGTATAGTTTTTTGGGTAACACTTTAGCATAGGTACCAATTCTCACTATTAACTAGTTGCTTATTAACGTGCCTATTATTAATATTTTCGCTGTTTATTAGTACTTAAAAAGCACGTATTCTACATATTATATATCCCTAATCCTACCCAATTCCTAAACTTAACAACTACCTACTATCAAGAAGCAGCCAATTAGGAGTTTATTGAGGCAAAAGTAATAGTTCATGGTTTGTTAATAGCAAGAATTGGAGCTGAAAATAAGGTGTGATAATGTTTTGTTTTGTAATTTGTGTTTTGAGTGATAAAAAAATGACTATATGAATCTCTATGCAACATTTATTTCTGTGGTAATTTACAGGTGCTGGGATCAGTTCTGATAGCTGCTTTGACATGTTATGAAGATGATATAATTAGGGTATGGTATTAAATCGCATTGCAAAAATAATGGTATTTAATTCTGGTGTGTAATTAATCCCCAGTTTCTTATTTCAGAGTCGGTATCGAATTATGGTGGAAATATTGAATGTAAACGACAATATGCCATATTTCCTTGAGGGCACCATTCAACCACGATATATAAGTGAGGTAAACTCTGGTCCATTTGTACTTTTTACTGATCATATTGCATGTGTGATTATTTTAATGAAACATTATAACCTAGAGTCTTGACATATGAATCCTGACTCTCTTCCCACAGTTGCATACTGTAAACTCAATGGTGTTCACAGTAAAAGCTAGAGACGGCGATGGAGACACAATCACTTATATGACCGACAAATCTACAGTGAGTGACGCCTTCGATAGAAGACAGAATTACAGATGAAAGGCTGAATAAAAGTTTTTGCCGTTGCCTCAATCAGTCTGTCTGCAGCTGACTGACTACTCCTCAAACTAGCAGTTTACACGGCCCCAAAAAACATATTTAGACACATAAAAATATATGAATGTTATTAGAGAACCCCTTTTCCTTTACACAATCCAAGAGCACATTACCAGCACCGTGTGTCTCTCTCATTCAGGCTGATGCCAGCTATTTTAGGATTGATCTGCCTAACAGCGGGATGGTGATCCTGGATAAATCGTTGGACTATGAGACTAAAACCCAGCTGCAGGTGGTCATATTTGCTGTGGTATGTAGTACATGTTATTCACATATGTACTGACTGGCAATCAAAAGACATTTATGTGCTGGAAAGGAATCATAATTAAGAGAAAACTGTTTGAACTACTATTTAAAACTACAGGAAACGAGCACAAAAGAAAAGTACAGCACGACAGCTACAGTCACTGTGAATGTTCTAGACGGTGATGACCAGTATCCTCAGTTTCAGCCATGTGCACCTGTTTATGAAGATGGAGATCATAATATCTGCACCAACCCTGTGTACAGTGTTAACATTACAGAGACAAATGAGGTATGTGGTAACATTTTAGTGTACAGGGGATCAGTGGCGGCTGCTGGTCTTTCAAAGAGGGGAAGCTCATTTTTGGCCAACATCATAAAAATTTACCATTTATTTATACCTAAATTCTGCCCAACATTCCTTTTCAAGAAAATTTTCTAGCCTACTGTATGTATGAATGAATGAATGAATGAACAAACGATCTAAAAAAAGATATTAAACTCGAAATATGGGAATTAGGTTGAACTGAAACAAGGAATCTGGGTGAAATGTATGATGAAAATTGGCTAGCAATTTCACCAAGCAAATACCAAGAAATAGGTTGCAGCAGTTTGTCTTTCGACTACACTTCCGCGATGGGACTGAGCTCGAATAGCTTCAGTGTCAGTGACTTTTATAGTACAAAATCGCTGTCAATCAAAAGGAGATGCAGTCTTTCGACAGACCCTCCAATCATCACGCAGACGCTCGGAGTCCGGGCCAGCCCACTCCTCCATTCATCCCAGAGACGCTGAGCGTCCGTGGGCGGGACATAATCGCAGCATTATCCAATGACCGTCTTGTTTCTAAGCACTGAAAAAAACTGTTTAAAGCAGCCCCATTGAAGTCAATGGACGCTGGGCTTCAACAGAGTAATGCACTGTACGCTACGGGAATGAATGAGAAGGAAATCGAGTCAGCCGACCTAAGTAGCTGATTCTGAACGAAATTGTTTTCGTTCGAGATGAACGTGTTTAACGCATTTTTAGTCAATAAAATGTTAACATAATAGTACATATATTTGACCATTCATTTTTTGACAATTATAGGGGAAGCTGAGCTTCCCTTGCAGTCTTAAAGAAATCGCGTCTGCAGGGGATTGATTTAGCTGAAATGAACTCCTATACAGTAGATTACTGTTCAAAAGTCATTCTTTTACAGTTTAATATTAAGGAGGAATTAACTGATCAAAAGTGACAGTAAATACATGTATAATCTTACAAGAGTAAATAAATACATATACTATTTCAAATAAATGCTGTTCTTTTGAGCTTTGTATTTATCAAAGATTCCTGAAGAGAACAATCTATCACCATTTCAACAAATATTAAGTACAACTGTTTTCAACATTGATTACAATAACAAATGTTTGCTAAATAGCAAATCAGAAGATTAGAAGTCATGTGACACGGAACACTGGAGTAATGACTGCAAAAAATTCTGTGTTGCCATCACAGGAATACATTACATTTTAAAGTATATTAAATAAAAAACTCTTATTTTAAATCATAATAGTATTGCTGTTTGTACTGTACAATAAATATGAAAAATAAAAAATGCAGCCGTGATGAGTAAAAGAGACTTCTTTCAAAAAAATAAAAAAATCTTACCAACCTCAAAATGTTGTATATTTGTGTTTTTGGAAGGCAGATCAAATAATAAGTAAGAAAACTAGAGTAGCCACATTAGCTTTCTGCAAAGTATGTGCTAAAATTAAATCATTAAAATCGATTTAATTTCACAGCAACAATAATGTTAAACATTGAGTGTAATACACCTTTTTTATGAGCTGTGAAGCTTGTGTCTTCACCTGTATGTTAAAATAAAATGCTCTTTATGATCTAGGATGCTGTGCTCTATTTTTCTCCGGGGCCCATTCATGCTGAAGATGGAGACAAAGACATACTGACTCCTCTAGTCTACAGTATTCTGTCAGGTGAGTTTACTGTATGTTGCACTGATTTATAGACTATTTAATCCTTTAAATCTCAAATATAATTTTTAAATTATATTCAAAATGACTTTATAGGTGATGACAACGGCAGATTTATAATCGACTCTAAAACAGGAGAGATCTCTCTCAGGCAACGTGTGGAAAACAGACTCCTCACACCTTCATTCAGGCTCCGCATAATGGTATGACGAGATAATATCTGTGTTTACGAATAACAAGGTAATGGCAGATTTACCACGCTGATCTGCTGTATAGCGTTAACAAGAACACAGTATGGATGTACATCAACTGCCATATTGCAGACCATAATGCTAGGCAATAAAAAGACAATACAAATAAATTGCATTGAACATAAATGTGTGGCTTGTGTGACACAACAATGACATCCCAAGTTCTCATCATAATTGTCTTTTGCAAACTCCGACAGGCTGCGCAGGTGAATGACCCAAAGAAGTATTCTGTGGCGACGGCACTGGTGCATGTGGTGTCAGAGAACCGATTTCCTCCCTTCTTCAACAAGACCGTCTACAAAGGGTTCCTCATTGAGAGCTCCAGCCCTGCCACGCTGGTCGCTACCTACAGGAACCAAGTCATGGTAGTCCAGGCCATCGACAGGGACTTCAGAGATGTAGAGTGAAAACATTTCCTTTATAGGAAACACTTTAAAATGCCTGCAAACCTTTATTTAGAGCATTGTCTCTCTTTTTTTCTCTTTTGCAGGGAATAAACCCCAAAATCCATTACACAATTCAGCCCCTGACGGGTAGCAATAAACTCTACCACATTACCCAGGATGGCATTGTGATTGCAAAGACGGACCGACTCAGAGCATTCGACCGACACATCCTGGAGGTGACAATTATGATATACAATTATATCTACATTTTTTGAACAAAGTGTCAACTTAAATGCCTCTGATTGGCCATTGCCTTCAGAACAACATATATGTAGGTGATTGACTACACTGCTCAATGCTGCAAAAACACATTGTTAAATAGAAACCTTTCATGCACTTTCAGAGCACGGACACAACTACTCACTAGAGTGCTATGCTATTATTACAGCTTCAACTGAGGGTGTTAGTACCTCTGTAAAACCAGGCCTGGTTTACAGTTTTTTGTGTAGGTTACACTGTCACACTGCTTCACAACTGAAGCAACAGACACGCCAAGTTCTGCGTACCCTGCATTTAGGGTAAGCAGCCTTCAAAGTCTGAAGCACAAACTCACCGAATGAAGCATCACAAGGAATCTCCAGTACAGTACTTAAATGTAGTTCACACTGAGCTCGAGAAAGAATTCAACTGAAGGTGCTAATCTTTAGAACGTTTATCATTGCGACATCACTGAGACTGGCTGTGTGTGTAGCAGTGGCGGCTGCTGATCTTTTAAAGAGGGGAAGCTCATTTTCGGCCTAAATCATAAAAATTGTCCATTTATTTATATGTAAATTCTGCCCTACGTTCCTTTTCAAGAAAATGCTCTGTAACCCTGTCGTACCAACTAGGCGTCTTTTCCAGTGACTTGACCAGTGTCCTCTCAATGGCCAGCAGAGCTAGGCTGCTTAAACGGCCTTGGCCCATTGTGTTACGGGTGTAGGACTTGAGCCGCTTTAAACAGGAGAAGCTCCTTTCTACACCTGCAGATGTAGCTCCAATTGTTGCCACTAATGAGAACAGTTTGTAAAGCTGAGGCATTGCACTGTCCAACTCCATGTCTTTAAGGAACACCAAGTAATCACACAGCTTTCCCCTGTTACTCTGCAAGTCCTGATCTGAATACAGGACTTGAAGTTCAGACCTCAGTCTCCCTGAATCAAAGTGATGGCCATAACTTTTCAGGACACTTTGGAAGGCCTCCTCTGGAAATGCTTGTCTCATGTCATCAAATTTCCCTGGATTGACTAATTCTAAGAAAAGCATACTTTCCAAATTTGAAAAATGTCGAGGAATCTGCTCCAAGATGTTATCAAGGATGGCCATGTACAGATTTCTGTAGCGCTCTTGGGGATCCTGCAATTGGGTCAGACGGCGCTTTCTCATGGGCTCATCTCTTGGGTCTGATGGGAGATCTGCTGCTTTGGCATAAACAGCTTGGAAAGCCCCCTCTGACCTCTTCTCTTTGACAAATGCAAGAAGAGACTCAATTCTTTTCTTGCAGTAAAGAACATCCATCGCTCTCTGCTGGACAATATCAAAGACCACATCAGTCTCAGAGAAGATTTGTTCATATGTGTACAACATGAACACAAACTCAAAATCCTCCAGTTTCCTCACGAAGCCTTTGGCACAATCCAGTGTATCATCATCCATTGTCGTATCTGCAATGATGTTATCAAATGTCTGCAGGAGGCCATCATAATTGTTTGCCACAGTGCTCACTATCCGTGATGTGAAATTCCATCGAGTAGGAGCGTTTCTGGGCAACCTTGAGCAGCCTGCAGACTCCAGAAAAGACGTCCTCTTTGTGGATTTTGAGAAAAATGTGGCAAACCCAGAGAGTGATGCAAAAAAAATTCTGCACTCAGGCAAGCATTTGGCCCCCTGTGAAAGCACCAGATTCAGTCTGTGTGCATAGCAATGCACAAACATTGCACTGGGGGCTATTGCTTTCACTTTGGCCTGCAGACCATTGAGAGCTGAAGCCATGACAGCAGCCCCATCATAGGTCTGTGCCACAAGCTTATCCTTAAAATTGTAGCCCTGCATGTTCTCATTTAAAACATCAAAAAGGGACTGAGCATCTCGCCCCCCAGAAACATCAAAAAATCCAATGAAGCGCTCCTGAATTTTACCTGCACTATCCACATAGCGAACAATGACAGAGAGTTGGGCACGGCAGGATATATCAGTGGTTTCATCCACCTGCCATCCAAAAAAGGGAGCATCCTGAATTTCATCTCTGATCTGATCAGAAATGGTGGCTGCAAGAGCAGAGATCAAGTCATTTTGAATAGTGTGTGACATACCAGAAAACACAGTTGAGGACTCGAATTGTGTGGACAGGACAGAGTCATATTTAGCTAATGTTTCTGTGAACTCTCTGTAATTCCCCTTGTTGGATGATTCACTACTCTCATCATGTCCCCTAAATGACAGCTCCTGCCGGCCAAGCAAGGATGTCACATCAATAAGGCGGTTTAGGAAGGCCCTGTTTTGTTTAACAGTTTCATTATGTTTAGCCACTTGAATGCGAGCACCTTCATTGATTGCATGCTCAACCCTGATCCTGCCCATGCAACTTAATCTTGCACATGCACTCACATGTTCATTGCTATTTTCATGCCTTTTATATGCCCTGTCAAAGTTTGACAGATCTCCTAACCCCAATTTTGACCAAACAACACATCCATGAGATGGTTTCATCAAGAGACATGGCCAGCAGTACATTTTCTTTTTCACAGCACTTCCAGTCAGCCAGCTAACTTTGTCATACCAGGAGAGTTGAAAAGACCTGTTACTTTTCCCTATCTTTTGCACTAAATCAATCTTAGGTGTTGATCTGCCCTGCTGTTTAATTCTAAGTTTCTCCTCGTAAGGAAGACTTTCTAATGGCTTTGCCAAAATCAGGTCGACAATATTAGCACTGTCTGCCATCGTGTGCAGTTTGCTAGCTGGCTAGTTCAGACTATATGAATTAATGAACAAACGATCTAATATATATATATATATTTAACTCAACGGGAGGAAATGTGGGAATTATGTTAAACTGAAACAATGAATGTGGTGTGAAATTGTGTGAAATATACGATGAAGGTTGCAGCAGTTTGTCTTTCGACTACACATGCAAAATCCGCGATGGGACTGAGTTGGAAATGGAGACACAGAGTGATACGCGTCATAATCTGAAGACCACGCCCACGCCCACACCAACCGTCTCTTTGCATTGCGAGAAGCTGCCGCCTCCTTGTCATTTATTTATAAAAAAAAATAATAATAATTGTCTAAAAGCTGATATGTGACAATGTGTATAGCAAACAAGCTAAAAAACCCCAATAAATACGTTTTTATAAGCTGTCGACCCCAAAAAACTAGCGTTTTAGGACATAAAAGTGGATTAAAAAGAGATGACAGACCCTCCAATCATCACGCAGACGCTCGGAGTCCGGGCCAGCCCACTCCTCCATTCATCCCAGAGACGCTGAGCGTCCGTGGGCGGGACATAATCGCAGCATTATCCAATGACCGTCTTGTTTCTAAGCACTGAAAAAAACTGTTTAAAGCAGCCCCATTGAAGTCAATGGACGCTGGGCTTCAACAGAGTAATGCACTGTACGCTACGGGAATGAATGAGAAGGAAATCGAGTCAGCCGACCTAAGTAGCTGATTCTGAACGAAATTGTTTTCGTTCGAGATGAACGTGTTTAACGCATTTTTAGTCAATAAAATGTTAACATAATAGTACATATATTTGACCATTCATTTTTTGACAATTATAGGGGAAGCTGAGCTTCCCTTGCAGTCTTAAAGAAATCGCGTCTGGTGTGTAGGCACGTAGAAGACAAATATTTTGTCTGTGTTCCACACAGAATGCATCCTGTCAGTATAGCGGATTCGGTTCTCTTTTGCGGTTTATTGCGCTTTTAATATATATTTTTTTATATCAAGCACATCCAACTCTTTACTTTCTCATTCATCCATGTTTCTTCATTAATAAATTAAAACTATCTGCTCAATGAAAGCTGCATGGATTATCATACATAATTTATAGGACATGGAAAATCTGTGCTGAAAAAGTGAAAGTATGTGGAGAAATGTTTTGAAATATATCATGGCACAACAGAGCACCGATTTAAACAAAAGGATATGTTTGAGTCCAGTCACTTTTTGTATCATTTTAAATATTACCCTCTATTCTAAAAGTCTTGGCAATACCACGAACAAGCTACAGGAACTGAAGGTTACCATACAAGTGGTTTGTAGTTGATTGCTGTCACGGACAGCACTGATCATGCACTTGGCTGGTGCAACTACAAATATATTATACTTCTAAACTTTTCATTAACTTTGGTAGGCTGTACAGCAAAATAGATGTAATTGGCTGTAAAGAGCTGAAATCTATTTTTAATGGATTAGTTGTTGGTAAAGGGTGAGAGAGCTAGTGTGGCTCGCGACCCACACATTGGTTCCCGACCACTGATCTACATGATATGCCTTATACCAATACATATTTGTCATAACATCGCTGATGATGTGATGCTTTTTTTTATCAAAGGTGATTGCAACAGATGAAGAGTCAGGTGAAACAGCCCATGCTTCAGTGGACATTGAAGTGCTGCAGAGGGGGCAACTAGGTAAATGCACTTCTTGTGTTCATTTTGAGGTTATGTAACTACAGTTTACTCTCTATTGTATGAATAATGTTTTAACAGTGATATATATATATATTCCTACATTAAATTGATCAAACTAAAGTAAAGAGTTGCCCTTTAAAAAATTTATAATATAAAATGTTATATAATTTATGGAATCTTATCTTCACCCATAAAACTGATGTTTCATTTATGAATAGTGATATATTATTGACACAACACCTATAAATTAACATGTCAACCGACTTCTTTTTTTTTTTTAAAGGAAAAATTATCTATTGGAAAAATATATATATATATATTGCAATATAGAAAATCTGTATCCCAAAAATGTCTTTAATTCAGTTCATATTTATTGAATTTTGATACATTATTGATGAAACTTCTATAACCTGAATTGCACTAATCATTATCATTTATCTATATTGCTCTTAAAAGTGTTCCTGTGGCTCAGTGGTTAGAGCATTGCGTTAGCAGCGCAAAGGTTGTGGGTTTGATTCCCAGGGAACACACATACTGGCAAAACAATTATAATAATAATGTATAGCCTGAATGCACTGTAAGTCGCTTTGGATAAAAGCGTCTGTTAAATGCATAAATGTAAAAGTTAAGTTCCCTTCCAAAGGGAACTTCTACACTGCATCCTCTAGAGGGCGCTATGGGAACGCCTTCAGCGTGACTGGTCTCTGAAGCATGAATAAAAATACACAATGCACTTGACATTGGCAGGTGGAAGCCTATGATGTAAGCAAATGAGCGTCTGTGGGCATTAAAGGGCGCCTGTGGAACACGTCATTTTCTTTTTGTCTTCAAGGGACTTTGTTTCTGAAGTGTGAGTATTATGAAACGCTTTAGGAGGTGTGCCGATCCGTGTCAGCATTTCTGACACCAGATGACACACACGACTTATGCGTTGGGCGAAGAGCACGTGCGCTCTGTTCTCGAGGGAATGGTGAGCCTCGTTCATTGTGAGCCTTTTTCTTTGGGAAAAGCTCCGCTCTCGTTTGTCCCTTTTCTCGAGAGAATTGGGGCGATCATCTGCCCCCCGGGGCTCGGGTCCAGCCGCTGCTGAGGCAGTGAGGAGACTGAGTTCACGGCGATCGCAGATGGAGCTTGCTAACGAGTTTGAGAGAGGAATTTTTCATCTCGCGCTCGTCAGCGGCTGACGAGAGTAAACTGCGGGAGGAAAATGTATTTTCTGTTACATCTACATAGGCAGCACCATTAGTATGTAGTCTCTAATGTGAGCCTCGCTAACTGTCTTTAGCGCTGAGTGTAGTCTGGTCTCCTCTCGCTTTAGAGGGTCGGTATGCTGAGACCTCCACTCCTAAGAGCCCCCAACTAGGGTTGAGTGTTGCTAGGCTTCCTCTCGTTTAGAGAGTCATTCTGCTGAAGCCTCCACTCTCTAGAGCTCCGCTTAGGCAGCACTATGCACAGGCTCTTTCTTAAGCCTCACTAACTGCCTTTGGCGTTGAGTGTAGCCAGGTCTCCTCTCGCTTAGAGAGTCATTATGCTGAGACCTCCACTCTGAGATTTCCCTTACCTGGATTGAGTGTTGCTAGGCTTCCTCTCGTTTAGAGAGTCATTCTGCCTAAGCCTCCACTCTCCAGGGCTCCGCTTAGGCAGTACTATGTGCATGCTCTGGCCTGAGCCTCACTAGCTGTTCATAGCGTCGAGTGTAGAAGTCTCCTCTCAATCTAGAGAGTCGCTTTCTGAGACCTCCACCCCGAGAGCCATACTCTGGTGAGCTAGTCTATGATGGCGAGCTTTGAGCTTGCCTGAAGAGGTTTTTTTTACCCTAGTTCTGCTGGGCAGGGATGGTGTTCCTTGAGTCTGTGACTTAGGAATCCAGCTTTTGGACACTCTTTCCATCAGCATGGTGGCGTTGGCATAGTGTTCCCATAGCGCCCTGTAGAGGACGCAGTGTAGAAGTTCCCTTCGGAAGGGAACGTCTCAGGTTACATATGTAACCATAGTTCCCTGAGAATAGGGAACGAGACACTGCGTCTCTTGGCCATGCTTCGGGCATTCCTGTCGGCGTCCCCTTTGAAAAAAGAGAATGACGTGTTCCAGAGGCGCCCTTTTATGCCCGCAGACGCTCAATGTCAAGTGCATTGTGTGTTTTTATTCATGCTTCAGAGACCGGTCACGCTGAAGGCGTTCCCATAGCGCCCTCTAGTGGACGCAGTGTCTCGTTCCCTATTCTCAGGGAACTATGGTTACATATGTAACCTGAGACATTTTTTCTAATTTTTAGATTCAATTAATGCATCTGCACTATATGTTTGTTTTTTAGAAAACTTACACATAAAAAAATACTTTTATAGTATGTATAGAAAAAAAATCCAAATGCAGAAGAAAGGTTTCTAATAGTGCAATCTGAGGTGCCTTTTTCATTATGTGTCATGCAGGTGAGAAGTAAAATAATATTTTGCCATGCGTGGCAACACTGTACCATAGAGGGTCAAACCAAATATGGAGAATAGTTTATAGTTTAATAGTTTCATTTGTCGGGTTAATTTGATTATTCATTGTTGATTTAAGAGGCATGAATAAGGTGTTAAATTAGATTTAGCCTCATTGTATTGCCATTAACCTCTGTGCTCCTCACTGCCCTACTTTTCGCAGTCGTTTAAAGCCAAAATAAATGATAAATATCTTGGAGGTGTAAGACACAGAACCAAGCACTAAAAACGTATTTGAGTGATTTGTAAAAAAAATTCTCACACTTCTAAACTCTCGGACAGTTCCCAGAAGTCCATTTGGTGAGGAACGTCTGTTTGGAGATATGAACGCAGAAATGGCCAGCGGCATCGCTGCCCTTGTTCTGGTAGTGGCTGTGGCAGTACTATTTCTCTTAATCTGCCTGGCCAAGAGACGGAGAGAAACACGGGATCCAGCAGATAGGGGTGCAGTAGCTCTCGGGAAACACCCAAATGTGGTAAGAGCTATATTTGGTCAATCATACCAAGTTGTACCCTTTACTCCCGTTGTGCATAAGGTACATTAACGGAAACCCAGCTGCTGAGATGAGATGCTAAATTTACCAATAAGACATTTGGCTACTTTGACTGAACTGGTTACTATGATAATCTCCCATTTTTTTTATCTACAAGTGGCTTGTCTCGTCTTCCCTGTACTATGTCTAGCAGTACAAAAGGAACTAAAATTAACACCAGCTGAGCTCACATCCTCTCTGAGCATATGCTATAATCCCAGAAAGTTCATCAATGCCTTTAAAAAATATATATATATATATAGAACACATGCATATGTGCAATAAGCTGTCCCACTGCTTTTGTGTATGATGACCATATCTGACCTACAGATGTTCAAGCAAGACTTTTACATTAAGGAAATGGCACATAATAAATAAACTCTTTTAAATGAAGGAAGATTACTGTATAATCAAGAAAAAACAGACTTAAGCATATTTTTTACAGTCAGAAATGTATAAACCTGCCCTTGTCGTTTTCCCCTCACATTGTGTTTTAATTCCTCTTATGTAGAGCTTAAGATGGTTTCAGCAGGTAAGTACTTGACGTTAAGTAGCTAGACGTGTTCTGCAGTGTCACTGTCCCTTGTGAAGGTGAGATGTATTTTCTGAGTATCTGAAGCCATATACTAATGATAGGCTGGTTTAAATGGTGTTATGGTTTATCATAAACATGGTGCACCATTTAAGCTGGTCAGTATACAAAGCACAGCTCCTTGTGTTTTATGGTTTGATGTTTCACTGTGTATTTGATTGATCTGTGGCTGTTTTCATGTAGATAGGCATTTTGTATTTATGTATGTGTATGTTGTGTGACATATTTAAGTTTAATAAACACTGTTGAAAATGTAGCAATTGTTAATTGTGTTTATCGATTGTTTATTGACTCTTGAGAGATGAGACAAAACGCCACTCTTTTACCTGCCATTAGTTAACAGTGAAGATAATCACTGTTTACTTGATCACTAATATAAAATAAGCTTTATATTTTATTTTATTTTAAATAATTGTGCTTCTATCTTTTCTCACAATCAGGATATATCCCCTCCATCAGAAAATTTGTATCTAAAAAAATTAAATAATTTTAATAAAATGTCATTCATTTTGAGGAGGTCCTGCTGGTATTTGACATAAAAGTTTATATAATTTTTCTGTCTGACATTGTGCATTACAGCTATAGAAAACATTTTAAAATTAGCTAATATTCAAATTATTAAGGTCTTCTCTTTCCATATTCTAAGGTCATACAGGCTAAATTGTATTTTATTGTATAGTATATTTTATTTTAAGTAACCTAGTCAACATTTGAAGTGGATCAAAACCTTTCATCGAAAAGTTCTAAAAAAAATAAAAAAAGATTCCTAATGTTGTGCATTACAGCTAGAAAAAACAAGCAAATTATGTGAGAAAATAAGCAGGATGTTGCACCAAAAAGATTTAACCCAAATAATTCCCTGTACACAAACAGTTTTGTCCCATGTCTCAAGAATCAGTGATGCATAACTGCTCTATAATCAACGCTGGACCTCAGCAGTGGATTTGACCTGTGAATATGTCACGGTTGTTCGAGGCGACCCTAAATGCCCTTTCTCCGTGGTCAACAGGTCAATTCAGGACGTCCCATATCACTCATAGAGGACGCCTCTTACCATAACGAGGCATTCGTAGACCATGAATACCCCAGTGATTTGTACACCCAAACAGATGACACGCTTCCTGCGTTAATCAGGGCATATGAGTCTGAAAGGCCTACGGCACTGCAAGACATGCTACCCATCCTGGTGCTTCCAGAAATAACACCCGCAAACACCTCATCTTCAGCTCTGACCAATGGGAAAGCATTTGGAAAATCAGTCTCTTGTCTCTTGACTCTGCCCAAAAATGAAGGACAAATCGCAGTTGTATGTAATCAAATAGAAACCAGAGCAGATATTTTGATGCCTGTCATGCAGCAGGAGACTTTTGCTATAGCTACAGCAGAAAATCCTGCAGAAAAGGTTGACGTTTGTTGTCAAAATTCTTCTGTAAGACCCAGAGAGGAATGTATCTTCGCTCATGCTAACGAGGATGATGAAGATGACAGTGATCCATACAAGAACATGGCCTCTGTTATTTACAGCAGCGATGAAGACATGGGGGACGATGCGCCAAATGATTTAAGGCACTATTACAAACATGGGCAAAACCAGTTTAAAATCGACCACATGAAGGCCATCGGATTACAAATCAAGGATTCGGATGAATCGCAAGCCTGATTCATCAAGCTCATTTGAACAAGTCGCTTTCATGAAAAGCCAAATCCTTACAAGTTTAAACAAAGGGAGAATAGCAAAAAAAAAAGGCTCATTAAATAGGACATATATATGTATTATCAAACTCTACAGTTGGTTGAGCATACCTGCTTTTTACTTTTTGGTTTATATTCCATGTTTTCCTCATGTTGATACAGAAATACACAGAAAATACAGTGCACATGATCAGCCTTAATTAAGAATCAGTTTAAATGACGTTTTGATGACTGTCTTTGAAAAATTGAGATTGTACAGTCTGTAAACCTTGAAAATGAAGTGTGTATTGTAACTAAATGATTTTTTTAGACTATAATGCTCTGATTACTGATGTCACTGTCACTTATTGAGTTAAAAATACTCCAACACAAAAGGTTGAAATAAATTGTAATATTCCATTTAGTATTTAAATAATAAATAAGTTGGAGAACACAATCTGTGCCATAACTGATGCATTGCCATGTTTTACTTAAACAAGAGCTAAATGTGGAATAGTCTGCTGCAAAATATTGCATTTGTTTTTTGAATTTATGACATACAGTATGATGGAGATGATATTCAGGACTTCCTGTGAAATGGCATACATTATTCTGGAGATAAAATGTAATTTTTTATTTTGGAAAATATCTTGAATTCTACACAGTAGAGTCTTTGTCGAGGTAAAACTGCTTAATAGCTTCAAATTGTTTTGACAAGGGTGTAAAGTTCATCTTTTACTCTAATATAATATAATAGCTGCATGTAAAGCTCTGATGGTGTCATTTCTCTGTTTGTCTGCAGGAGGCATCAGCACCCATCTCTACTCGCCATGTGTTGTAGGACTAAAGCAGCAACATCACAATCATATTTGAGAAAACTCTATTTCTAGAGGCACATGCAGTCAAGATATCTGTGCCAGGACCAAGAACATTGTGAGAAACACGTGGAGGTGAACATACAAATCTTCGGAAGCAGCTGTTTTTGTGGCATTTTGTGTTATTCTGGAATGTTTTGGTTTTGTGTGGAAGGATACAGGGGAATACAGTCCTAAGAGCCCTGGTCATGGCAGCTTATGTTGAAATATATATGATCTTTTGGAACATTGTCTGATGCCGTTAAGTAAAAAAAAAAAAAACACATTAAATGTCACTGTACTGTATATACTGTTAAAAAAAACTGAGGTTGGTAAGGTTTTTTACAATGTGTTTGAAAGAAGTCTTATCCTCACCAAGGCTGCATTTATTTGATCAAAACACACTAAAAAACAGTAATGTTTTCCATTTCATTGCATTTTTAATTATTGTCATTTATTCATTCGATGCAAAGCTGACTTTTCAGCAACCATTAATCCAGTGGCACATAATCCTTCAGAAATAATTAAAATGTGTTGATTTGGTGCTCAAGAAACATTTCTTATTATTATCTATTTTGACAGTTGTGTCGCTTAATATTTTTGTAGAACTTTTTTAGGATTTCAGAAATCTTTTCTGGCATTGTAAATATCTGAACTAATTTGTAATGTTCTTTTTTTTCTCTAATAGTAAATCCATAAATTAAATCCATAAAAAAATCCATAAATCCATGTCATAAATCATAATAATATGTATCACAGTACTTGATGGTAGCATATTATTATTTGTCTTGTCACTTGTCATAAGGAGTCTCTGTAATGTAACAAAGCAGCAGAAAGCATTTTATTTTAAACCGAGAAGAAATATATACAGCAACTAAAACCTGTAAATGTTGGGTTCATCAAAAAAGAACAACACCCTTTTGTTTCAAAGTTGTATGACGTTTTTCTGGGCAATGTTCATGATGCTCTCTTCTGAATGAAAGTGGGTCAGGAGCACCTATGCGCTGTAGTCCAAGTCCTCTGAAGCTATATTATTTTTCTCTGTGTTGAATATGTGCTATTTGTTGAAATTATTGCCTTTAAAATCTCAACAACAGGATCCATTTTTATAGCTTGAATTTGTCTTATGAAGTATGATCACAAGAGGGCACCATTAGACCATTGTCCTTTCTATTACAGCTTATTTGCTGCTGCGGAGTGAAGTAAACGTTTGACACTCAAAATTGTCACATTGGACAGTGGCAACATGACGGATGTCCGGTAACGTGCTATTAATAAACATGGTTGTGGCTAGAATGGATACAGCTACGGCCGGAAAATAACAAATAAGTAAATGATCTACGTATCACATTCTGTTTTATTAACGTCTAAACCTACCCCTTACAATAATCCAAAAACAATAATTGTTGTTCAGGCAATATTGATGTGCGCATGCCCAGGAAGCCTTGGAGGCCGTAGCTGTATCCCTTTTAGCTTCAATTCTACACATCTGCTTGCCTATACTTCAAACCCGCGAAAAGATCTCAAAAAGTATGATGTTCTCGCAATTTACTACTTGAATTTTTTTTTTAAATAATGCAAATACATAAAAGGCATTTTTAATTTGTGGCCTTCAACAAGCTTTTGTCAACGTTTAGGACCACACACAGTAATTGATAACATAAAAGGATGAAAGCACCCTGATAGCACACGTACTGTATATCACGGAGACGTCTATTTGACGTCCGCCTTTGCATCTGCAAGACATATTTTTTATAGTGTTTGCTCATTGGCAATACGTTCATCGGACGTTTCCTATCAGATGTCAAATAGACGTTAAGAACATGGCTTTAAAATGTTTATGATTTAGAATTGATATAAAACTGACATCTTATAGGCGTCTATCAGATGTGTACACAGCAGATGATGAAACGATCTTTAACAGACATACAGACGTACTTGTGCTACAAAAGTCAAATTTCTTATATTATAAAGTTTGATGGTTTCAGATGAATGTGTTGACACTTAATAAACACAAAAGCGATGCAAAAATTGTGTTTATTGTCGGAGAAGGACACATGTTTGAACATTTGAATGGGAGTGTACATATGATGCTTGTTGAAATGACCGTGTTGACCACTAGAGGGAGCTAGTACATATATTTCAATTCGATTACGCTTATGAAAAGTGTTTACCACAGTTAAGTACTGAATTAGTGCAAAATATAGTTTAGCCCTATAAGATGTGTGTGTGTGTGTGTGTGTGTGTGTGTGTGTGTGTGTGTGTGTGTGTGTGTGTGTGTGTGTGTGTGTGTGTGTGTGTGTGTGTGTGCGTTTTCTATCCCGGTGGGGACCAATACACACACCTACTCATGGGGACTTGCTTTAGGTCCCCATGGGGAAAAAATAATTAATCCTTTTTTTTTTGAGAATGTAAAAATGCAGAACGTTTTCTTTGAGGGATAGGTTTATGTTTTGGGTTGGTATAGGGCAATAGAATATACGGTTTGTACGCTATAAAAACATTACATAGGTAGAGTCCCCACAAAGATAGTAAACCAGACATGTTTGTGTGTGTGTTGTATATTGAGACAGTTCCTCAAGGTTTCATCGTTAGTTTGTTCTGCTTAGCTGACCGTGATTGCTTGACCTGATACTCTCATGCGATAACATACAGTCATTTCGATGGTCACTTTCCTTGTAATATATATAATAAATACCCATTGTCACTCAAGGCATTAGAACATTTTAAAAAATGTACTCTAAATTATATTTAATGTAGGATGTCAGAGGTATTGAGATCATATGTAAATATGTATGTATGATAATGTATGATTTGCACAAGAGCATGAAGCTGTAGGGATGTTTTTAGCTTGAGTACTTCTGTATGTCTCTTAATTCTCTCATGCACATGGACTTCGACAGACTGGAGAGAAATGGATGGAACAGGCTATGAATCAGACACACGCACACACACACACACACACACACACACACACACACACACACACACACACACACACACACACACACACACACACACACACACACACACACACACACACACACAGAGAGAGAGAGAGAGAGAGAGAGAGAAAGAGAGAGAGAGTCATGGCTTAATCAGCTAATGAGTGGGAATGTATCATGCTTGTAGTGCTGAATTAATTTCAACAGTTTCACAGCTGAGATCTTTTGGTCATTTTCAGTGAAGCAGATCACTTTTGGTTGTAGACACCCTTGACTCAACCTTTAAATACACACAGTTGCATGACCGCATAAGCAGTGTATTTTAAAAAAACACAAAAAACGACACAATTTAAAGGAAAATAAATTCAATGAGGACAACATTTTTTATTTTATTTGAACTGCTTGTATTAGTTATTCCATACAAAATTGTGTGCTATGAACTATTAAGTTGTCTTAGCTGTAGACTACTAATTGGTATAGGTGGATTAAATGCTGGTTATTTCCAGTTAATTATGTCAGTAATTTGACAACAAGTGATTTTGTCACACTAGTTCAGTGTTAACATATACAATATCTGGTGATGCTTGGTTTTAACATTGTTTCCAGTGTAAACAATGTTAAATGCTGGCTTAAACCAGTTATTTACTGAGCTGGTTTAAGCTGGTATCCCAGCCCTGAGAAAACTGATGTTTAGGTGGTTGGCCCTAAAACCAGCCAACAATCCAGCTTAAAGCTTGTTTAAGCTGGTCATATGCTGATAGCTCCTGCTCAGTACCAGCTCAAAACCAGCTGCCATGCTGCTTCAAAACACACCTAACCAGCATACGCTGTTTTTTTGAACAGGGACTGTGTTCATTGTGTTCAGGGATTGTGTTATCTAATATAAACTAGCTGTAAACCAGCTAAACACGACAATTCATTGGCTATTTGGCCCACTGTTTCCACCTCAGTCCAAAGTTTCACAGGTCTGAGGACAAGTGACACAAGTTTTCTCCAGCAGACAGACAGGTGTTGTTGGTTGGTGCTCTGGGTCTGCCACATTGTTCCTGCGCTGTGACAGATGTGTGTGAGTACCTCGGCGGGGCATCGGACTGCCAGGCCGCCATGATGGATCACACCTCTCTCTCCACCTGCTGCGGCCCAGCGAGCTACTCTTGTTTATATGCTGTGCCTGCAGCTGGGGTGCGATGCCATCTGTCACTCATCATTCCCAATCGAAGTCTTCCATGATTGGAACGATGTTTGAGAGCGCTTGATCCAAAGTAAGGCTAAATATGTGTCCCTTAATCTCAGTGAGGCTTGTTTTTTTGAATAAAAATGAAAAAGTTATAAACTCTTCAGCTTAGCTTAAAGATGTTATTGCACATAGCACGCTAAATCTTATGGGAAAAATAGAGAGAGAGGTGGATGAGTAGATTTATGTATGTGTTATCTCAGTATGTCTATGACACATACCCAAGAGAGCCAGAGGGAGATCACTGCTTATGCAAGACAGTGATTCAGTCTCAAGCGGGTCTCATCTTATTCCATGTTATATTCATCCATGGTCATGCAGAAAATTAGTTTGTGCTGTATAGCCACAACTGTTTTGTTGTGTAATCAGACGAGGCTTGGTTGACACGTCCCTCGTTGTAAGAGACATTTATCTCTCAATGAGATGCTGAGATCTTTATAGCATAGGATCTGTGATCCTGAGCTTCATCTGCTGGTGTCTGCCAGACGAGGCACATCTGCTGTTGTGAGCTGCGAGCTGCAGACATCTGTCTGCAATCAAGAACCGAAACAGTCAGCCGTATCGTGTGTGTGTGTCCTGACTGTAGAAGAGGAGCTTGAGTCTTAAAACTGTATTTTATAAATGTCATCAAATTTCAAAGCAATTGTTTACCACAGTCCAGTCATATGTGTGATGTTTCTGCTTTATATTAGGCCATAAACATTCAATTCGGAAGTAGAAATGCATTGCAAGTGCACAGTCATATTGTATTGTCATTACTCCAGTAATTAAGGGGGCAATATAGTTGCTACTAAACTGATTTATTCTAGTAGCTAGTTAAAACATTGAAACATCTATGGCTTAACATTCTCAGGAAGAATCTCTTCAAACTCTTTCTCCAACATCAAGGCCTTGAAGGTGAAGGCCGTGAAGGTTGACGTGACAGAAAAAAAACACTAGAAGAAGACATTTTACGGTAAATCTCAGCTTTATAGCCCTTTCATGCAATTGTAAGAGTATAATGTATTTTCTTTTGTTATGAACTGCGTTCTGGCACTTTTCTGACATGACATACATGTAGCTCGAAACATTAGCATTTACTTTCATAGAGTGCTTAAGGAATAAATCCTAAAAGTTAGCATCTAAGCACTTCTGGACCCATCATACTGGAGTCAGCTAGTGTTTAGAACGTGTTTTTGTTAAAATGCTTGAAATATGGTCTGTGGTTAAAACAAGATCTGACATTTTCCAACTTGTATATTTTAAATAAAGAATGGAAGAGTTGTCAGAAGCTTAGTTATGGTAAGGCTGAAATCATGCAACCTAAGTGTAATTCATAAAAGTTATGTTTATTTATGAAGATTATTTTCATGAATTAAACCTGTAGTTCTCTATTATAGCATCAGATGAGGTAATTAATTTACCATCATGCACAGCAATTTTATTTCATTGTTAATACTTGTTATTAGTTGGTGTTCATAGCAGTTGTCTCTGATATATATTTTCAATTGACCCTTCGCAAAGACCGGCCTCCCTTCCTTACTGTTGTTGTGTCCGATGCTCTCACGCCACACACCATGTTCTCACGCAGTGAAAAATACCTTGTGGAGCAAAGAGAAAACTGACAACACACCCACAGACAAGACAGAGCATGATTATTTATGCTATGAAAAATGGTCTCAGCTTTCAAATTTTGTCATTTTGTTAGAAATTCAAGCAATAAATACTGTTTTGTGGCTCTTTTATTTGTCATGATAGATCACTGTAGTGCCTCAGTTCAAGCAGTATGTGAACCGATCATCTCTACCTCTATACTAATTATAAAGCGAAATAAATATGAATGAACATCAGAGTGTATCTTATTTAAACCGCCGAAAATAAACATGAATGAACATCAGAGAGTATCTTGTTTAAACCGCTGAAAATAAACATGAATGAACATCAGAGAGTATCTTGTTTAAACCGCTGAAAGACAACATACCATTATACAACCATTTTTCAAGTTCAAGTCCACTGACGTTAATCTACTCTCCTGTCTGGTTTGTTTGTCGGACAAAATGGCAGATTTGGCGTTATGATTGGTCAGATCACCTGCCAATCAAACTCCATACGAAGGGTCAATTAACATGCTTGTTTTTGCTTATATTTTATTTGTTGTCATTTTATTTGACCCCTTTTAGTTACTTGTGATGGATGAGAATCCCATATGTTTTGATGGTTTAATGGTTGTTTGATTGATTATTTGAAAAACTGACTCACTGGATGCCTGACTTGACATGGTGTGTTTTGGAATATGCTGCTATTTGATTCCTTTTTTCAAGTGTTCATATAGAGTGTTCTCGTGAGGCAGATTCAGGGCTGTGACTCAATGAAGGACAGTAGACTCTTGATTTATTTTCATTTCGGTTACATAACTTAATAGATTTGTCAGAGGCGGCGAGAAGACAATAGAGGACGGAGGAGATTTTGTGTTTGTCCACTTTGATCAGGGGACATCTGTCTGTCTCTTTTTCTTTTATCAGCAGCTGAAAGGTTCAGATGTGGACTTCTAAAGAGCTGTTTGTTCATCAAAGATCTGCATTGATGCTCTTCTCTTTGGCTTTGATGAGTCACACAAGCAAACCTCACGCTGATGACAATTAAAGCCATGTTGTTCCTTTGCGTATGCACAACATGCTTCTCCACGGTCACCGACCTTCAGTATCATTAGCTGAGAAATGTTCAAATAGAGGTGATAGAGGTTATTTCTGCTTAGACCAGTATGAAAATCTAGGCTTGCTGGATCTGAGTTTGAACCTCTAGCCATGCAGTGTTTAATCTAGGTTGCCACTGCCTTGCCTGACTGTCCGCCTGCTTTCGTTCTTCCTTAGCATGTGACACTCCGTATGAAGTGAGCCATTAGACATAGTACCACAATTACATCAGCTGCCTGGTTAAACAACCGGCCCATCTGGGCTCTGATTGAATAAGAAGGCATTTACTGATGTTTACAGACAAATTCAGTCTCACATGAACAGCAGTCAGATACAGTGAGATCTATGCTTTTTAAAACTAGATTTAAGAATGTCAGACCTCGCAAATTCAATCTCAAAATACAATACAAACAGAATAGGGATGCATCTGTTTGCACAAATTACAATTTAGTATGTTAGTATCATCCATGTCATGATGTCATTTCCTGTAGCTGTAAAAACTATTTGGCTCTACAACAGTGTTATTTGTTATAATGTACATTAGAGTCTATTTTAAAATGTTTTTTAGTTTTGTATTTTCAGGTTTCATATTTTTTTGTCATTTTTGATGCAATACATTTTTTATTAGGCTTTATTTTTTAGTACGTTATTCCAATTAGTTACCAACATTTCTGATTTTCATTTTAAGTTGTGGTAACGTTGAAGTCATACGACCTCAGTGTAATTCATAAAAGCTATGTTTATTTATGAAGATTATTTTCATGAATGAAACCTGTAAAAATCATGAACTTTAGTTGGTCACAGTGATTATTTTCCGCATTAATCCAATAGTAAATGGAAAATGTTTATTTCTTTCTACTGTAATAATTACAATGTTTATTTCAATGAACAAAAACAAATAACTTTAGTTTTAGTTAACAATTGCAGGCTTTTACTGTCATTGAGATGAATGGCAATGCTACAGATCACTTTCTCCACCTCCTTCTCCAGTCTGAATCTTTCAAACATGCGATTCCTATTACAAAGATCTTCTGAAACCCTGAACATGTTGCATATTGACTAAGTGGCAGTGATGGCACCTGTTGAGCACGTGCACCTGTCATGTGGTGTGAAGTTACACAAAGTGCTTTAGATCAGCTGCATGATTCAGACGACAGCTTCTGTTGATTTTGTGGTACAAGAAACTCGCTAGCATGTTTTTTCTCTCTTAATGAGACAACTAGTGGCAAGATAAATACTATTGTATTATTTAAGTGTTCAGTTTTTTCTCAGATATTAATAATTGCATTTTACTTCAGCATGAATATTGTTTTAGTCTTTTTAGGTTAAAAACCAGAAGGGAATCTGCACAACATTAGCCTGGATGTTGTGATGTTTTTTCTGCCTGCCCTGTTAGAGCTGCATCTCTTTTTTTTCTGGTGTCCTGGTTGCAGGCAGAGCTGTGTGACTGCAACCAGGTCACATCAGGGTGGCCAGTTTCTTTTCTGCTACATTTTCTTCATTCAGTGGCTCCATCTGTATTCTCAGCTCTAGTATTTCCAAAAACGATCCTGCTAACAATGGAAGGCTGCACTGCCAAATGACAAATTATTTTTGGCACAATTTGTGAATATTTTTTGATCAGACAATTTTTGAAAACTTTAAGGGTATTAGGATTTTATGGACTGTATGGGCAAGAATTACCTTTACAACATTGAGGTAATCATATGCATTTACATCTCCCATGCTTATCTAACAAACCAGTCAGTTAACATTCCCAAACTCTTATGCAACTTATGGGATTCAGTTAAAATATAGATGTCCTCAGTTGCCTTGGAAACAATCTCCATGGGACAGATTAATTAATAAATTACACTTGGCAAACCATGAGTGGAGGAACGGCGTGATTTTGGAAACACCATTTCTTTGTAGTATTCTTTTCATTTAATTAATTGAAAATGTGTTTCTGCAATAAATACCATATGCTGTAATAATGCATATTCTGAAGAGCAAACAGATATTTTTTTATTTAATTGTTTTGTAAGGATATGGTAGACAGATTGTTATCTACATTCCTGAGGCCTAAAACTGCAAGAAGGGCAGCCAAGTAAAAGGACATAGATGCCCGCCACCATACCCAACGCATGTGTTTCTGACACGCAAGTCAGTTCATGTCCAAACATTCACGTTGCCTTTAGACAAAAATGTTTGTTTGCATGCATCCATGCAGTGAAAATAAGCTTTAAATTCTTCTGCTGTTTAACATTAAGAATAGAAACCTTTTCTGCTGACTTGTAACCCAGTTAGCTCAAACCTGCTTATAGAATCAGCTCTGGGTGTTGATTCAGGGGGGATAAAATAAGTTGGGGTGACACATGGTGCCCCACATAGATGGCCACAATTGATATTATTTTGGGGAAAGATCTAAAACAAAACTGCATCATTTAATTTAATAAAGTTAGTATTCATCAAAGGAAATGGTTCCTAAATTGATCTACATACACCTAAAGAGCCAAGCAAGGAGATTTATCAGGCCAACATTAAATATTAACACACAATCATTAGTTACTAGGACAGAGACAGAGCATGAGGCTGATTTGGCCTGCCAAATTACTATGTTAAAAATTAAAGCAAGACACCAGGTCTAAATATATAATAGTTACTAGTATATATTTAGACCTGGTGTCTTGCTTTATTTTCATTTTGAGTTCAGCTGAACGTATTATTATCATCATATGCAGGTTCAGACTGTCATGCACAACGTCCTGTTTATTTTTTCTAGGTCTGCATTAATAAATTATGACTTTCATATTATTTCAACAATCTAAACTGAACTGAAATCATGTACTGCAGCTGCTTTGCCTTGAGGATGTTTGCAAAACTGACCTGTATCAGGCTATAGGACGGCACATCTAAAATTCAGAATTAAACTGAGAATGACTTTTACATTACAGTACAATTTCTGAATTCTAAAATTAATGTTCTTCTCTAATTTAAACTTTGTCAAGTATATTTTTCATTTGTAGCTTGACCGGTTTAAAAAGTCCTAACATGTATAAGTGTATCTGCCTTACAGACAGGGACAATAATAGAAGTAAAGAAACTATAACAAATATATTTTACACTATCAGTCAAAAGATTAGGATCAGCAAGACTTTTTTAAAGAAATTAATACCTTTATTCAGATCAAATTAATTAAAAGTTTCCCATTTCAATTAAATGCTGTTCTTTTTACTCATAATATAATCTTGAATAAATAAATAACCATAAACCCTGAACTCTAGCATATTTTCACCAATTAATAAATGAACTTTCATGGATCAGGGTGGAAGAATATAGAAGGCTGCAAGATTCCTATTAATACATAAATCTTTCATTTGTCATTGATGCATTTATTTTTACATATGTATTTATTTATGCTTTTTATGAAATATTTATTTGTTTTATTTTTAATACAGCCAAATTATCGTCCTTGAATTTTGCCCAACCCTGCAGGATAGTGTGAGGTTAGGGGTCTAATATAGAGTAATGTGAAGCTTATGGGTTACTTTCACTTTTATATCATAATCATCCATCTAAAAAAATCTTGCATGAAGGGGACGGAGCACTATGGGAAACCAGAGAGAACAAAACAAAGCACTCTCACATATTTTACCCCCATAATCTCTACCTCCCACAACAGTTGTACCATTTCCAAATGGCAATAAAACCCACCAGCATCACTCAATGTAATCCCAACAGAGGGATCCATAACAGCCCCATGCACCCTGATGTCAGGAAATGTACAACAGAGCTCTCTTTGGCATCGCCTGCCAGGTTGTATGAGGTCATTTAGTGCAAGTTGAGTAGACGTACCTCACTGACAGGGCATGTTACCTTTTTTATTTATTTTCCTCATTCCTCTTTATTCTTTTGTCTCTCTCTGTGCTTCCCTTGCTCTTTTGCTGACTTGCTCTCGTTCATCTTCTGCCTTTTAAAGTCTGCGTCCTCTTCAGCTTCAGAGGTGGACTAACTCGGGCGTCTCCCGTGGCTGTGAATATAGTGTTGTGTTGCTAGGAGACGACCGAGATCAGTTAATCTGTGGATAGTGTGTACAGCATTTGCCCTACCTGCCCGCTCTGTAGCTCACATCCTGGGGGATGAACCATGTACTCCAGATGACCCCATATATACATATCAGAAACAAAAACATGCTGTCTTCTCCCTGTACAGTGACAGACACCCTGACAATGGCAGATGCATCATATAGCTGTACCTTATTGGCTACTGTACTGCAAACAAATAATTTATCTCAGTATTTTGGCTTGTTTTCAAGTGCAAATATCTCAACATTCTCAAGTCAAGACACATTTACTTGAGAAACTAAATTATTTAACATAGTCTCCAGAAAACAACAGACACTTATGAAAAAACAAAAGACAAACTAAACAAAAGACAAAAATACTAAGTAAGTTTTTTTTTTATTCGAGTTATTAGAGACCTTGTTTTATCAATGATGCGCTATATTGGCAGATTTTTTATTTTAAATTGCACATGCCCCCTTTTTGATTACTACACTTTGATTACTTTGAATATTTTCAGTGTTTATTTTTCTCAAACTGTCACAATCATAGTTTTAAACATTAAACGAATATCTGTATTTCATACTATACGTTATGATGTCATGTTGTGATGCCTAAATTCACTTTTTTTTCTTTACAATTTATTGTTTATTTATTTTATTTTTTTAATTGTTGTTTTTAGTGTTTCATTTTTTGTTTATACAAAATGGTATAGAATTTAAGCTAAAACTTTTCAATAAGGTTTCATTATGTTAGCGTTACATATATAGCATTTAATAATCTACTGTTAATCTCAACATTAATTAATGCATTTGTAAGATTAAACTTGTATCTGTTAACATTAGCTAAAGCACTATAAACTAACATTAACATTTTTTGTTAATTTACATCAATAAAGGTTAGCAATGTTAATAAATGAGACTTTGTTATAAAGAGTTACTGATCAATAATACGAGCTATTTAGTGATTATTAGCCAAAACATAATTTACCATATCCAGAATCCAGATTTTGGCAAAGAAAATTAAGAAAAATAAAAGCAATATGTGTCCTTGTTGATGAACTCTTCTTGTACAGTGTAGTGCAAGCAGTGGCTCTTGATACTGTTCTCAATGTCACTCTTCTGTATTGGTTGCGTTTGTGTTGGATGCTGCTTCTTTTTACTAATACCACCTAATCTAACTAAAGCCCTGTAATCCACTTAAAATGAGGCGATGAGGCTCTGTGAGGATGCGTTTATGAGAAAGAGTTTCTGTCTTCATGTACTGCTGCGACCTGTGCTCTCACATCGAAGAAACAAAAACACATCAGAAGGGGACTGCATGCAAAACGCTTCACAATAAATAAATAAATGGTACATTTTATAGATACATTACTCTAATTGAAAATAATTTATGTCTGTTAGAAGTCCTCATTTGTAATATGATCTACAGATGCATTATGTGGTCGCTCCATATCTCCTCCTTTGGTTTACAGTAAATACACCACCTCACATATTCAAAGTGCTAACACATGTGCACGCACACACACACACACACACACACACGCACGCACGCACACACACACACACACACACACACAATCACAAAGTTCTTCAAATGCGCCCTAGTGTAAATCCTCATATTTGCTTAGATCAGAGTTAGCAGCTTATTTGCTCAGTAAATGCCGCGCTCCGGTGAGCTGGAGTGAGCTCTAGACAGCGAACACTGCATATCTTTTCATAACATTGAAATCATAACCTTAGGGAGCAATCTAACCTGCAAGTTATTAAAAATCTATTTATGTTGTCATGAAAGATTTATTTCCTCGCATAGACACCTTTTTATCTATCTATCTATCTATCTATCTATCTATCTATCTAATTAATTATTAAGCTCAGATTAGCTTTATTTGTCACATACACAATTATACAGAGTATAACCAGCAGTGAAATGTGTTCTCTGCATCTAACCCATCCAAGTGCACACACACTTGGAGCAGTGGGCAGTTGGGGGTTCGGTACCTTGCTCAAGGGTCTCACCTCAGTCGTGGACAATTCCAGCCGGAGCCGAGATTCGAACCAACAACCTCGGGTTGCAAGTCCAACGCTCTATCCATCAGGGCTAAGACTTGCGCCGAACTATCTATCTATCTATCTATCTATCTATCTATCTGTTGAAACTCTAACTTTCTAAATATATGAGCGCATGATGCCTCGCGGGCAGCGCGTATCTACTGTGCGGCGCGAGCTCCTTGTATGGAGCGACACGCGTGATGAAGATCGCGCGCAGGCGTGTGGTGTGGAAACTGATCCGGCTCGGCGCGCACAGTCTCTTAACGTACTGCCAAACCGGAGAGACGCGGACACGCCCCGCGCCGGACTCCCCTTGCCAGTCTCTGGAGAAACATCAGAACTAATTCAACAGGGCAAAGGCAGAAGTAGCTGGAGGGCCAAAAGCATCTGAGATTTGTTTGTGGAAGTAGCGGCGCTCATGGCGGCAGCTCGGCTGGAGGGTCACTTCTGTGGATTTTAGTTTGATAAACTCGTCTGTTGGATGTCAGTCAGAAGAATAATGGATGCGCTCAGACTATCCGCTGCTATTCTTCTACTTCTGTCTTTATTCAGCTGTGGAAGCGCTATTCAGTTTCCCGACTCCCATCTGTAAGTAAGCAGCACAAAACTTGAGCTTATTGTTATGAATTCTGAGTTGTTGCATTTCTTCTTACAATCGACATTTTTTGTTGGCTATAATGGCAAAATACTTTTAAGTTTTTGTATGCCAAGAGCGTAAGATAGACTGCTACTCTTCAAGCCACTAGTTTGCGTCTTACTGGAACCAACCGAACCGTTCCACACGTTCCGTGTTCGCTGTAGTGGATGCAGCTGTTGTAGATACACATGCGTCAGACGGACGTCTTTGGCGACCATTGCTTCGCGTTTAAGTGGAGGCGTGTTAAGTTAAAGGGCTAGTTCAAAAATACTAAATATTTCACCAATTAATATTAAATATTTTGGAGAATTTCTTTACTATGCAGTGACATTGAATAGTAACTGAACTGAAGATGTCAAGCCTCAATAGAACTCAAAAATGACCACAGAAGTATCATAAAAGGAGTTCATATGACACGTTACAACATTTAATGGAGATAAAATACAGGCATGTGATGAACAGGTGAAATTTAAGTTGCTTTTTCAGAAAATCTTGACCTATTTCTTTCTGGCATGTTCGTGACATCCTATTGTGAATTAATTATTAATTTGAGTCAGATCTTTTAAATTAATTACGTTGATCCAATTCTCAAGATCCGGTTCTCAAGTTAAACTCACAGAAAAATGGAATAGTGAATATATATATATATATATATATATATATATAAAATATATGAAAATGAATGACCCTGGACCACAAAACCATTCTTAATTCGCTGGGGTATATTTGTAGCAATCGCCAAAAATACATTGTATGGGATAAAATTATCGATTTTTCTTTTATGCCAAAAATTATTAGGATATTAAGTAGAGATCATGTTCCATGAAGATATTTTGTACATTTCTTACCAAATATATATAAACTTAGTAACTTGATTAGTAATATGCATTGCTAAGAACTAAATTTGGACTACTTTAAAGGCGATTTTCTCAATATTTAGATTTTTTATACATATATATCCAAAACTGTTACCAATTAATATTTTTTAAAGTACTGCCGAATGTCGTTCAAGTTTAAAAAGACATGAGGGTAATAAAGTGATGCCAGAATTTGGGAGCTGTCCCTTTAAATTTTCATTTAAATTATAAACTGTAAACTGTGTAATCTTTTGAATTCACAACATGTTTTGTGGTTTTATAACAGTACCAGACAAGTGGCCATCAAAACCTGATGTTCCACCGGTGTCCTGTGAGTTGTTAGTTGAGCAGAGCCTATCAGCTGTTCATATTATTTCAAACTCAAGCATGTGAAACCTTACCTTTTTTTACCAATAACCATAAGATTATGTAATAAAGCTTACCTTCAGATGCCGTCCGTACCTGTTCGCTCTCTTGTGAGTGTATCAGAGTTGTTCGACTGTATTCTTCATGCTGTAGCCTCATTTTCTGACATTAAACTACTTAATGCCAGCAACTTGTTGGGTTTTAGTGTGTTTCACAACATCTTCAAACTGATATAGTCCCTTTCTATGACAGATTGGACACAAGAACAGCTCAAGGCGTAGAAGCAATCATCTGTCAAATACAAACAATCAGATTCCACTCCTTGCTTGAGATTGTTTGGGGTTGAGACAGAATTTGGTCATATGTAAATCACAGTCTGATGTCCTTAGGCCTGTGTCTGATCTGTGCTGTGAGCTTGTACCTGATCTAACAAGTTAAAGTTAACACACTGAATCAAAATCCAGTCTATTTACCTGGTCTTATTAGGAACGACTCGGTTTATGTTGTTCTAAATAGACAACATAGTTATATTTTTAGTCTTTTGTCAAAATTTAACAACTTAATTTGATTCTAAAATGACTTTCCTCTTTAGCTGACATCACACATTCTGATGCATTCTGGTATCAAACACCCATTTTTTTTTCAAGCAACAATCAAAACCAAACAGATAAACAGATGTTCCAACTTTAATTTAACTTTAACTTTAATCTTGCTTATATCATATTTCACTGAGAAATGTCACATAACATAAGTAAAATGTTTTTTTTCTTTATTGTGGTCCCTCTTCCCTTGTTTCTTGTCACTCTGAGCCCCTTCTCCTCCTGATCTGTGTGACTGAATCTGTGTGCCCAAACTATAACCTCCTAATGCCAGAGCCTGTCTGCTTCAGATGCTCTATGACTGCATTCTCCTCCCTTCTCCCCCGTCCCTTCTTAGTGTCTTGTGGCTTTTGTTGTGCTGTGAGGCAAATGATTAATGTCCTCAGATCTGAGGCTGATGTCACCCGTTCCACCCCGAAAGCTTCTCGAGAGAAGCACGAAGCAGGTAGCGCCTCTGTGCACTTTTGCCATTATTTAGATGTTATGAATTGTCATCTTTGCTTCTGGAATGGTTTGGGACCTGTCATCTTCCTTTTATTTAACTTTCATGGCTTTTATGTTAATAAACAAACTCTTAGCTGTGAACTTAAAAATGAAGTAAACCGTTTGCATGGCTTATTTTGAACTGAATTCATCTGTTTAATATTTGTATGCAAAAAAGTGCCATCATTTACACTACCCTTTGTTTGTAGTTTGTAAGATGCTTTAATTTTTCTGAAATAAGTATTTTATGCTCACCAAGTCTGCATTTATTAGATCAACATTTTTGTAAACACAGCATTATTGTGAAATAATATTACAATTTAAAATAACTATTTTTTTTATTTTAATAGGCTTATATTTTCAAATATAATTTATTCTTCTGAGAATAAATTAAAAAAGCTGAATTTTCAGCATTATTACTCCAGTCTTCAGTGTCACATGATCCTTTAGAAATTATTCCAATATGCTGATTTAATGCTCAAGGAACATTACTTATTATTAATGTAAAAAAAGGGATTTTTCAGGATTCTTTAATGATTAAAGTAGAATGATTTCAATGAGATGCATTGCTTCTAAAAGTTCCAGAAAATTTTTAAAATCATCATTTTTTTTTACTGCCTGGACTTTGAATCAGGACATTGTGTTTGTTTCTCAGCACATGTGATGGATTCTTTGTCCATAAATCTTGAGTGATGGTTCCCTGTAATGTTTTTTCTGGACCTGGAGCCTCATGTTTCAGGCTTCTGGGCCTCTGGGATGACAGTACTGGATCGGTTAGCCTCTCTTCATCTTCGAATCACACTTCAACAACATTTGCGTCAGTGTCCTCGCCATGTTGCTCTTTGACTACAAGCGCAATCAAATTTCATGCTTAAGCAGTTCGATACATGGGCCTTTCCTGTTTCTAGCCGTATTCCTCCCGTCTCAGAGTGCAGAATGAGCATTATTTGCCCTTTGGAAATCTGCCGGCTCACAGTCTTTGTGGCGTGGGTTTAACATTGAACTTTGGCTCCAGAGTTAGATCTTTCCAGAAAGAAAGGTTTTGCTAGTACATTATGTGTTTGTGCTGTGCTGCACTTATGTGTTTAGGGGCAGTTTTTAACACCTTAGTTCAGCAAGAAACCTTTTTGTAGGTATTTGCTGAGCCCTTTGAAAACAGCTGGGAGCTATTTTTGTCACTCAAACACTCGGGCAAAGTTTAAGCTCAGTCAAATTCAGGGTGAATGGCAGAGGACCAGAATGCCCCCCTGTGTCTTTCCAGTTAATATTCAGGAGATTAAACTTTCTTTCCCCTCAAATATATTTACCTAGATATTCCAGTGAAAACATTGATTTGTATAAAGCTAATTATGAAAATTGTTTTTGGGAGAAAATTATGTTTCTATTTATTCAATTGTTATTTTAAAATATTATTTTAAAATGTAGGCTTTATTTATTTATGTCAATATATATAAATTAAATATTTAAAAATGATTGATTTCATGAATTATGAATTTAATGAAGCTCTAAAAATCACATTTATTTATTTATTTATTTATCAATCAATCAATCAATCAATCGTGTGTTTTGTATATAATGAAACTGTAATTGTGAGTAAACTCAAGTTTGTTAAATGCATATATTTATTGTTTTACATTTTAATTTAATTGTATGTGTATAATTGAAAATTAGAAATCCCACGGATGACTAAAGGGAGTTTTAGACAAATTTGTCCCCAGAGTACCGCTAAAGTAAACCCACACATCAGAAGTCTTCCCGTTCCCATGCCCACATATAATATGTTGAGTCTAATTTTGTTTTCATGGTCAAATGAGTGTCACAATTGTTGGTTTTCAGATGATTTTAGAAGTACCATAAAATGTTGAATCTATCAAATTATGCTTGATGTTTTAAAGAATGAACTGCAAACATAAAACAAATAGAAAAAGTTAATGTAATGCTAATGGATGAAAGTTCTTTGTTTCTGCTCTGAGACATTAGGCCACGTTCTTCCCCAACAAGCTAACTGGAAACTTTGTTAATTGCTTACAGCTGTTTGAATGCCAATCAAGTAGCTCAACCAAGAAGCACATCCGCTCTCCACCCCTGATATTACAATGAATGTACAGTGCAGAACTCCACAGGTGATGGCAGATATGCATTTACAGAGAGTGTGCAGCTGCTTCTGAGAGCGTATGGAAACTTGTCTGCGGGCTCATATCTCAGAATCCTTCTTCATGTGTGCTAAAGATACTCTAAATATCTGATCAGTGGTTTCTTCAGGCTACTTGTGAGAGCTTGAGGCTTTAAAAACAGGCAGTAAGATTGTTTATTGATTTCCTGCAGCTCATAAGTATTGCATTAGAAATATTACTTTGTATTCCTTATTTTTATTTTTTATTTTTTTATTTACACTACCGTTCTACATTTTGTTTAATTAATACTTTTATTCAGCAAGGATGCATTGATCAAATATACATTGTTGCAAAAAAAATGATATTTCAAACAAATATGCTGTTATTTAAACTTTCTATTTTTCACAAAAATCTTATACATTTCTTATAGGATCATGTAACACTGAAAACTAGAGTAATGCCAATACAGGAATACATTACATTTTAAAATATATTAAAATAGAAAACAATTACTTCAAATTGTAATGCTATTTCAAAATATTGCTGTTCCCCTTCATGGGAACTTCGAACTGCGTCCCCTAGGGGTCGCTATGGGGAACGCCCTCAGCGTGACTCGTGTCTGAAGATACATATGTAAAAACACCATCCGTTGGCCGCCGACAGCCCATGACGTCACTACCGGCGCGACCATAATAAAAGGACTGCCGGGAGAATACATCATCCTCTTCTTCGTCTTCACTGACTGTTTTGTTTGAAGCGTGCATTCTGGTAAGAGTACAGTTTTCTCTCTATCATGGCGAGCACTAGCAAGGCGTTTGAGATTGTGTGTGGATCCGTGTCCTCGTTAGTTGACACACACACACAATCTTTGCGTCTTTTGTTTGGGCAAGGAGCACGCACGCGATGTCCTTGAGGGGAGAATCTGCGTGCACTTCACTCTCGTCTTGTCCCTCTTTTCAAGGAAAGAGGGGCAGCCGTCTGCTTCCCGCGATTCGGTACCCACCGCTGCCGAGGCACGGAGGCGATTGAAATCGCGGGGTTCGCAGTTGGATATGGCCGATGAGTTAGAGAGGGACCGCCCCTTTCGCGCGCGTCGGCCGAGAACGAGAGTGAGCTGCTGGATTGTGACGATGCAATCTTTCTGACATCATCAGATTCAGCGGTTAGTGCTCTGCTGGGTTTGAGGGTGAGGAAGTTGAGACTAAACCCTCTCAAACCTCCTGCACTGCATATGAATGAGTTTTTGGAGGTTATGGATCATAAAAATAAATATTTCTGGCCATAAATCCCCAGCTCGAGCGAGCCTTCCTTTCTTCATAAATTTCGATGTGGAGGTTGAGAAGGAGTGGAAAAAGCTATTTTTTCTCGTATTCATAGGTTTCAGCATACTAGTTATGCTGACATTGAGGGGATCCGTGAAAATGGCTATGAGGGGATGCCCCCTGTGCAAGAGATGAAATAGCCAGCTTATCTCGCTGTGGGCGAGACATCCTCTCTCAAGGCTCCCTCCTTGCCATCTAAGCCCCTGAATCTTACTTAAATGGCAGGGCATATGCAGCAGCAGGTCAGATCGTCGCTTCGTTGCACACTATGGCGGTGCTTCAGGCATACCAGACTGATCTGCTGAAAGACCTGGATAAGGCTTTCTATAAAGTCCAGGTCTGAGCCCGAACAACCAGGGGTCCTAGCCCATCTCAGTCTGGGGATCAGAGATGGGCTCAGAAGGCTAGTCTCGCGACTCATGCCCCTCCCCCGCCTGCGGGTAGGGCTAAAGAGAGGCGTGGGTCAGAGAGAGGCAAAACCTGAGGGAGGTGTTCCGGATGAAGCGTCCTATATGACACTTTCGTCCGGACCAGAGTAAGACATCTACTCCTTTCCCTTAGGGGGGCATCTGCCCTCTTATTCCTCTCTAATTCCCCTGCAACCAATGGATGAGTACGATCCATTTCTAAAGGCTATCGGCTATCGCAGTGATTACATCACTCGTCGATACTAGATCCAGGCTAGTAGCGCTCCCTGTCGGTTGAGCTAGCATCGCTCCCCTCACCATAGAGGGTCACCTATGAGCATGCCGCTCCCTTCTGAGCGTCTAAATTCTCCACTCTCCAGAGCTCGTTGTTGGTAGAGCTAGCATTGCTCCCCTGATCTAGAGGGTCACCTATGAGCATGCCGCTCCCTTCTGAGCGTCTGAGTTCTCCTCTTATTCTGAAGAATGTGTACTCCGCTCCCCAGAGCTCTGTGATTGGTCGCTCTCCTGTTGGTCGAGCTAGCCTTGCTCCCCTCACCTTAGAGGGTCACCTATGAGCATGCCGCTCCCTTCTGAGCGTCTAAATTCCCTCTCATTCTGAGGAGTGAGTTCTCCACTCTCCAGAGCTCGTTGTTGGTAGAGCTAGCATTGCTCCCCCAACCTAGAGGGTCACCTATGAGCATGCCGCTCCCTTCTGAGCGTCTGAGTTTCCCTCTCATTCTGACGAATAAGTTCTCCGCTCTCCAGAGCTCTGTGATAGGTCGCTCTCCGTGTTGGTCGAGCTAGCATGGCTCCCCTCACCATAGAGGGTCACCTATGAGCATGCCGCTCCCTTCTGAGCATCTAAGTTTCCTCTCATCTGAGGAATGAGTTCTCCGCTCCCCAGAGCTCGCTGTTGGTAGAGCTAGCATTGCTCCCCTTACCTAGAGGGTTATTTATGAGCATGCCGCTCCCTTCAGGGCGTCTGAGTTCCCTCTCATTTTTTGAGGAATGAGTTCTCCGCTCCCCAGAGCTCTGTGATCGGTCGCTCTCCTTGTTGGTCGAGCTAGCATTGCTCCCCTCACCTAGAGGGTCATTTATGAGCATGCCGCTCCCTTCTGGGCATTTGAGTTCCCTCACTCTGAGGAATGGTTTCTCCGCTCTCCAGAGCTCCTCATGGGTAGAGCTAGCACTGCTCCCCTCACCACAGAGGGTCACCTATGAACATGCCGCTCCCTTATGGGCGTCTGAGTTCCCTCTCATTCTGGGGAATGAGTGTTCCGTCCTCCAGAGCTTGCTGTCGGTAGAGCTAGCTTTGCTCCCCTCACCTAGAGGGTCATCTATGAGCATACCGCTCCGGTCTGAGCGTCTGAGTTTCCTCTCATTCCGAGGAATGAGTTCTCCGCCCTCCAGAGCTCGTGTTGGTAGAGCTAGCTTTGCTCCCCTCACCTAGAGGGTCATCTATGAGTAGGCCGCTCCCTTCTGAGCATCTGAGTTTCCCTCTCATTCTGACGAATGAGTTCTCCGCTCTCCAGAGCTCTGTGATAGGTCGCTCTCCGTGTTGGTCGAGCTAGCATGGCTCCCCTCACCATAGAGGGTCACTTATGAGCATGCCGCTCCCTTCTGGGCGTCTGAGTCCCCTCACTCTGAGGGATGAGTTCTGCGCTCTTAGAGCTCCTCATTGGTAGAGCTAGCACGGCTCCCCTCACCAACGAGGGTCACCTATGAGCGTGCCGCTCCCTTCTGAGCGTCTGAGTTCCCTCTCATTCTGAGGGTTGATTTCTCCGCTCTCCAGAGCTCGCTGTCGGTAGAGCTAGCATTGCTCCCCTCACCTAAAGGGTCGCTTATGAGCATGCCGCTCCCTTCTGAGCGTCTGAGTCCTCTCTCATTCTGTAGAATGAGTTTCTCCGCTCCCCAGAGCTCTGTGATAGGTCTCTCTCTTTGTTGGTCGAGCTAGCATTGCTCCCCTCACCATAGAGGGTCATTTATGAGCATGCCGCTCCCTTCTGAGCGTCTGAGTTCCCCCTCAATCTGAAGGGTGAATAGTTCTCCGCCCCGGAGCCATAGAACATTACACATCTAGATAAGTGTACACGCTAAGATCTTTGGGCACTTCTAAAAAATCCACTCAGTGGTAAGATCGCACATCAAGTGTTCTGCGTTCTTTTCTAAAATCCATGTTATGGTAAGTGCGCACGCTAGACTTTGGGCACTTTTTTAAAATCCACTCAAGTGGTAAGTTCGCACATCAAGGTTCTGCTGTATTTCTAAAAATCCTGTACGGTAGGGTTACGCGCACAGCTTCGTGCCCTCTTTTGAGCTGGTTAAAGCCTCGGCTTGTGCCTTGGGCCCCGCTCCCTTTGTCCCATATATTTTGGGTCCCAAAAAAAAAAAAAAGGGTGTCGCTACCAAAGGGTCTGTTGAGACAGTCCCTCAGCAAGCTTGTGCAGAGCAAGCGGTAGCTTCTGAGTGACCGGCCAGGACCTAGTTATTACCACTAGGTGCTTGGCCATATCCCCTTAAAGGAATCGTTCTGATTCCAGACCTTTAAGCTCTATCCTGGGTCCGGTAGTCCCGGCACCCAGCAGGTAAGGTTTTAGGGTATGCAGCTCAGGCTTTCTGGCCGTAGGGGATAATGTCACTGACAGCCATCAACCGTCCCGGGGGCAACTCCCTTAGCCTGGTAGAGTTGGCTTAGTGCTCGCCTTTTTCGCGAAATTGGCTTGCACTCCCCTCAGCATGGTGGCATGGGTATAGCATTCCCCATAGCGACCCCTAGGGTACGCAGTTCGAAGTTCCCATGAAGGGGAACGTCTCAGGTTACGTATGTAACCATGGTTCCCCGAGTGGGGAACGAGACACTGCGTCCCCTAGGCTTTGGGCCATGCTTCGGACGCAAGCTTCAGACGAAGAAGCGGATGATGTATTCTCCCGGCTGTCCTTATATTATGGTCGTGCCGGTAGTGACGTCATGGGCTGTCGCCGGCCAACGGATGGTGTTTTTACATATGTATCTTCAGACACGAGTCACGCTGAGGGCGTTCCCCATAGCGACCCCTAGGGGACGCAGTGTCTCGTTCCCCACTCGGGGAACCATGGTTACATACGTAACCTGAGAAGTTTTATCAGTCACATGCCATTTACGGCTAAGATGATTGGCTTAAATTTTTTTTTGAGACCCACAGTTGACAGCATAAAGATCTTATACTTCAGGGCAATACTTTTTGGCAGATTGATTGGCAATTGTATAACCAGTTTTATTATAAATACTTATTTGGGGTTACCATATTTTAGCTATGTCAACCATTGTTTTTGGTTTTAGTTGTTGCAAAATCATGGTTCATTTTCATAAGTGAGGTGGATAGATTGATATCAATTTAACGTTTTCCCCCACAAGGCTAATTTCATTGTTTATGACACTGACGCAAAAGCTGTAAAGTCCATAACGAACAGTGAAGGAGAGATGTGTGTGTAAATTTAGAAATTGGAAGGAAACAGTGGTTGAAGAGAAAACACGTATATTTAAGATGAGAATAGCTCAAGAAATGAAAGTTGAAAGGGTAACAAATGAAAAAGATGATCCGAAATGATCATAAGGAATTCCCAAAAGCATTTTTTGGGATGTCATGTTGATATAATGTTATTGAGGACTAAAAGTACATGCCAGTGTATGTTGCCATGGTTACTGTTTAGGGTCGAGGTTAAGTTTAGTTTAGGTTAGAATACGATATTTTAACTTGCATTGGTGAACTTGAGATACCCTGGGCTTAACATACATGTGCATCTTGACGTCTGTTTCTAAGACGTGTGCTATAGTGAGACAGACAGATGTCCTGACCATGAGTGAAGGAAGGAGAAAAAGAGGGACAGAAAGGAGGAGAGATGTATTTGTGGAGACAGCCACGCTTGCCAGAGGAGATTACTAATGTGTAAAGAAACCCTACACTCTCCTTGATGGACTCACTCACACACACACACTCGGCCCGCTCTCGCAGGATGCACAAAGAGCATATTTAGATTTCGGTCTCACATTTTGCAATTCATTCTGACATAAATCAGTTTTAATCAGAAATTTCAATATCAGCACCCAAGGGAAGCTCAGTCCTGGGGAGAAAGATGCATATATTACAAGCTCAACAAGACAGGCGTTGACAAAAATATTACATCCAAAATATATGTATATATATTATATATTAATTAGAGGTGGGCATAGATTAATTTTTTTAATCTAGATTAATCTAGATTAATTTTGGAATTAATCTAGATTAAAATGGCTCATTTGAATTCTGCCGAAGGCATTCAGAATATGAGTGCTACCCAAATAATGACTAAAAGTAAGTCTTTGAGAACGGGTTTCTCAAGCCAGGTAGCGCATTAGACCAGGGGCTCATCTCCTGTTTCCAAAATGCATCACAAACTTTAATCTCTTCCCGTCCCAATCCCACGAAAAAACTGGGGGAAAATCCCGTTCCACTCCCGGAAGAATGACTCCCATTCCCTCCCACTCCCGTGTTGTTGTTTTTTGTTTTTTTTTTGCCGATAACTGTCAATTACAGTAAAAATATAGTACAGATCACAGCGTGCCCACCTTATTAGTTGAATAAAAACCCAAAATGTCGTTTTTTTGTTATTATATTGAACTGAAAGCCATCTTATGCACAGTGTTGCACAGATTACATTTCATGTAAATCATCCATGCTAACACACACGTCTTCTATTTTTATTTTTTAGACATTTCACTCTCTATAGATATATTTTTCAAAGACGGAGTTTCTAGCTCAAGTTCACATGAGACCTAAAGCGCATCCTGTTTGCTTAAAAGCGCAACGTTTCGTTGTTATTCTGAGTGCACACAAATAAACGTAGAGTCTTTACAGATTCGAAAGATGTATTAGGCTACTTTTATCTGTATGACCAAGAATGACGGAGATTTTAAGAGCAAGTGAGCGCACCGGAGCCTGTCCTGCGCAAACGCGCTTCCACACAAACACTTCAATAGCGCACGTTTCTCTAGGTTAACATCATATTGAGCGGCCATGTAAAGTTGCTACTACATACATCTTTCAGATGAAAAGCCATATTTGAGGTTGATGAATGATAGGTGAGCGTTTGGATGTCCTGCCCGATTGTATTACCACATAGACCAGCCGTTAACAATCTGTCCATCACGGACTGCGAGCCTCTAGTTCGAAGACTCGTTCTCGCCCCCTACAGTGCAATTCGGCTAGGTATACATCCGCGCTAAAATATCAGGGTGAAAGTCATCATAGCTTGCGTAGTATAGACCCAGCTCCCAACCCAACTTTGAGAATAGATTAACGGCGATATTTTTTTTATCGCCGATAAGAGTCTCGCGTTAACGCAGCACGTTAACGCCGATAAAGGCCCACCACTAATATTAATATATATATTTGTTTTGTATAGTTTAATTCATTCCTTCCCCTTACCACAAAGTCTGACCTTAAAGAGATATTTTATTAAAAAATTTAAATTCTGTCATTAATTAATTACTCACCCTCAGTGTTGTTTCAACCAGAGGTCTTATGTTCATCTTTGAAACACAAATTAAATGTTTTATAAAGCCAGAGAGATCTTCCCATGACATTTTTTAAGCATCAAAAAGTTCATAAAGGCATTATAACAATAATCCATATGTATTAAGCAGGTTTATCCAAGTTTTCTGAAGAGACACATTCATTTTATATAATTAACAGATTTATTTTAGGATTTTAGTCACATATTGCTAACTTTGTCTTTTTGAACTTTTTGAAGGTTTAAAGTTTTGGGGAAATGACTTCCAATCTCTCACGTTTTATCAATTATATCTTCATCTGTGTTTCAAAAATGATTATAACATTTTCATTTTTGGCTGAACTATTTCTTCAAAGATATAGTTCACCCAAAATTGATGTTTTGTCATCATATCATCACCCCAATTTTGTTCCTGAACCTAAACTGAACCTACACTCATCGGCCACTTTATAAGGTACAAAAGAAGATTTGGAAAAACATTGCCTGGTCTGATGAGTCTCGATTTCTGCTGCGACATTCAGATGGTAGAGTCAGAATTTGGCATAAAGAACATGAAAGCATGGATCCATCCTGCCTTGTCTCAATGGTTCAGGCTGCTGGTGGTGTAATGGTGTGGGGGATATTTTCTTGGCACACTTTGGGCCCCTTAATACTAATTAAGCATCGTTTAAACGCCACGCCAGAGTATTGTTGCTGAACATGTCCATCCCTTTATGACTAGGGATGGCTCGATACCACTTTTTCAGAACCGATATCGATCCGATACCAGCACAGTTTTTTAAAATCAGTGTAGAATTTCTATATCTCAGTGTGTGTTTACCTGCTCATCGCTCTTTTGTGTTTTACACACAATTGACTAAATATAGACAACTTTACTGTAAAGAAAAACAACAAAGGAATGAATATGTAATTATAGTCTATGATAAAAATACTTTTATAAACTAGGTTAGTGGATAATTCAGTAGTAAAAGTTACTATAGAAAAATCATGAGTGCACAATCATTTTATCAAATCTAAAATTAGTGAAAAAAATGTATTGGGGAACAAGGAAAAATGATTAAGTGTACGACTAAATCTGGTAAAAAAAAATATATATATATTGCTATTCTGTATTGTTGTAAAATACATTCATGGAAAACAAGTAATATATTTATATAGAAATATATATATGCTGTAAAATTAAAATACATTTCTTTTAAACGTACTGCACAGTAATGAGGCAGCACCATATAACAGATGAGACGAACAAGAAAGCCTATTAATAATCTTTCATTGCGCAAAAATATAATAAAAAAGGCTCCAATACAGAGCGGCATAAAGCACTTATGCAGATCCCGTGCGCAGAATGATGCACTTGAAGCAACACTGAGTCACAGCGCTCCGGAGTCCGCATAGAGTTCAAAGCGCAAAGGAAAGCGATATTAATGCGTAGTGTATTAAATCTGTGTGACAGTTTATTGAGCCTTTTCTTTTAACCGTTTTAAATGTCAGTTACTGTGCTTGTGAAGAACCCTTCATAGTGCTCTCTACAACAGTATTGTGATCTAACAGACACCCGGTAGAAAGTAGCACGATTTAGAAACAGCACGAGACTCTAGCTAGATAAAATCCTTTTATGCAAAACCATTGAACTTTATTTGCAGATCAAGTATAATAGGAACAGTCGAGAGAGTTTTGTCATCTTGACTCTAGTAACTGAGCGCTGCACGCAGTTTGAACGCTGAATGGTGGATGACAGAGCTGCGGCGGAGAGAAGTGTTTATGTGAACTTGAAGTAAATATATTCATCTGTATATAAATATTAATCTGTACCTCACATTAAATTATGTAACAGCTTCAGAACACTTGAAATATAGTGCACAAAAACTTTATGCTGTTTTATGGGTTTGTGGCTTTTGTGGGGCTTAACAATGACACAATATTAGCTATGCAGAATATCGAATTTGGATCGATCTCGTCAGACCGATACCCTGATCCAGCAGAAAATGGCAATACCGAAGCGATACCGATCCTGAATATCCGATCGGCGCACCCCTACTACACTTCGAGTGAAGTTAACCTGTGGCAAATTTATTGGAATGGGTATGATTTGGAAAGGCACAAATGTCTTAAAACCACACATCTGGGGAAGAGTTCAGAAAAAAATTATGCTTCATTGAAGGGTCACAGAAGCATGTAGTCTCAGTTACCCTTAATGGAAGAAATTTGAAACAATGAGGATTCTTCTTAGAGATGGCCTCCTGGCCAAACTGAGCAATTGATGGAGAAGGGCTTTGGTAAGAGTGGTGACCAAGAACACTCTAGTTGAGCTCCATGATTGTATACGCAGATAGGAAAAATCTCCAGAAGGACAAACATCACTGCAATACTTCATCGATCTGGGCTGTGAGGCGGTGTGGCCAAACTCAATCCTGTCTTCAGTGAAGACCAAAGAAAACACACTTGGAATTTACCAAAAAGCACCTAAAGTACCCACAGACTATGCAAAACAATATTCTCTGGTCTGATGAACCTCAATTCTAAGCATCATGTTTGAAGGGAACCAGCTCTGCTCATCACCTGCAGAGTACCATCCCAAAAGTAAAGTGTGCTGGTAGAAGCCTCATGCTATTGGGACTGAGGCTTCAGAGTAGAAGAAAAGCTCAATGCACCAAAATATTGAAATAGCCTTAATGAAAATCCACTCCAGAGCATTCAAAACCTCAAACTGGGCAGAAGGTTCACTTTCTAACAGGACAATGAACCTAAACACACAGAAAGAGTGGCTTTTAGACATCTATGTGAATGTCCTTGAGTGGCCCAGCCACAGCTTGAGATTGAAACCAAATATCAAATATTTCTAGAGAAACCTGAAAATGTGCATCTACCCCCATCTAACCTGACAGAGCTAGAGAGGTGAACAGGGGAGGTGAAGAATGGCAGATAATTGCCAAATGCTGATGTGCAATGCTTGTCACACATCAAACAAAATAGGAACTTCTGCTAATTATGTAGTTATGGGTATGAATATGAATTCATATGGGTATGAATACAATGTACTTATTTAATTTGTAATAAATTTATTTGTAATAAATTCATGAAGGTGTGTTTTTTTCACACCTATGTACCTCTAGAAGCTTGAATTCTACAAGTGAACGTTGCATTATTGTGCCATCCCAAAGAGGTACAAAATCACTTTCACAGACTTTTTAATTAACTGTTCCCATCTGGTGGAATGATCTGTCCAACTCAATCCGAGCAGCTGAATCATTAGCCATCTTCAAGAAACGGCTAAAAACACATCTCTTCCATCATTGGCCCTGTCCCAAATGTTACTTCATGTGCACTTGCAGTCTTATGAACTTACAATCGCCATCACTTGCACGTGTCCGTTAAGTCCACGAGACCGTAGGGTGTCCCATTAATCAGTTTAGCGGCCCCCTTTGCGACCGTTATGCACCCTCGATCCGCACTTCTGGTGAGCCCGCACTGGGGTGAGTTCTGCAGCAGACTTCTACCCGACAATCAATGCGGCATAACGTCACGAAAGTGCGGACTCAGAGGAAAACCGCGGGGGTTTATATGGTGACATTTGAGACAGAGCCTTCTATTTTATCTGTCTTTTTTTATTTAAAAAAGAAACACACAAACTTAACCCTCTATCAATTGAATATTTATTCTCTAACTGCTAGCTTTTCTTGAAAAACGAACTCAAAGTTTCACTAGGTTTTTTTTTTCTTCTTTTTTATTCTACTGGTTTTCTTAAAAATAAAAATAAAATCCTTGCTACGTGTACTGCGTTAGGCTAACCGAGACTTGTCATAACACTTGCATGTTGTTGCTCTTTTGTTCGATTTGATTGCTTCCATTGTCCTCATTTGTAAGTCGATTTGGATAAAAGCGTCTGCTAAATAACTAAAAGTAAATGTTTTGTCAATATGGTGTATGGAGTGTAGATCAGTGGTGGACAAAGTACACAGATCAAGTACTTGAGTAAAAGTACAGATACGTATAATAAAATATTACTACAGTAAAAGTAAAAGTACTGCTTTTTCAATTTTACTCGAGTGAAAGTACATAAGTACTCAATTTTTTATGTACTTAAGTAAAAAAGTACTGATAGACAGATTTATTTTGCAATTTTATATAGACTACTTTATTTAATTTTATATTAGCACATATTTTTATAATCCTACTGCCCAAAATACCTGGGTTTTTCCCAAAATAACCACTATATAGAGTCAAGATATATATTTTGTTGATATGGACTACGTTGATGAGACGAGAGTGATGTAGTAATGTTCACTGTGAAGCTTACACTGCCATGTACCTGAGAGGAAACAGATTTCACCATCTAATTTTCACCAGTAAGAAAAAAGTGTTTTAGAACTTGTTGTTTTGCAGTACGTCAGTTATATATGACATGAGAATTAGGCCTGAAATTAGGAAGAACATTTGAAGGAAAATCTAATTAGATTTTCATAATGATTTTTTTTCTTCTCAAACCTTGTCTGTTGTGTAAAAACACCCCTGGCCCAATGCCCCCAGAGGGCATCACTTCCCACTCTGATAATTACTGTAGTTACTATGTTCTGAACATCACATCCTTTCTTTTTCCCTCAGATGGAATCTATCTAGGTGGCTGAATAAAGATATTTGGACTTTATATCTAAACATTTCCTCAACTTAGCACCAGCAAGCTTGTTAGCTAGACAGTTAGCATCAGCTAACAATATTTACTTATTTTCAGTATGGTTATGAATAAACATTCATATCTGTCTACTCGGCTAGTTGATCTAAACAATATAAAAATGTATACTGTTGATCAACAATATAAAAACAGACGTCACATAGGTCTAAATGCATAGCATTTTAATAAAACTGCTAACGTTACAGCAGCGGGGAATATGAACGTGCATGAGTTATTTTATTTAATCGGTGTTATTTTAATGTTTTGTTTTTTGACCTAAAACATAACGTTAGAGACACTGATGTTGATCTGTCTGCATTCAAGCATTTCAGTGGGCTTAAATAGATCACCCTTTACAGCAGATTTAGTTCACAAACAACTGACAGTTTTGACCTAAATATTATTTTCAGTTACAATAATTAATCCTAAAATTCGACATTAGTAACTTACTTTTCGCAGCAGCTGTTGCGCGCGACACACACAAGATCTCCCGGTTCTTTACTCGTGAGTTCAGTTCACTGAAGAAGACTCGCTCTAAACGGATCATTTGAATCAGTGAGTTTTCGACTCGAGAACAGCTGCAATCGGATCATTGCAGTTCGTGAATGAATTGTTTGTTACTATTTGCGAACCGATTGAACAGGTTCATTGAAAATAATCAGTTTGTTCATGAATCAGACACCGCTTCTGCGTCTCGGAGCACGTGATGTATTATAAGGAGTAACGATATGTTTTATGAAATGTAGTGAAGTAAAAAGTACGATCTTATGCTTTGGAATGTAGTGAAGTAAAAGTAAAAGTTACTCAAAATAAAACTACTCCAGTAAAGTACAGATACTTGAAAAATGTACTTAAGTACAGTAACGAAGTAGTTGTACTTCGTTACTGACCACCACTGGTGTAGATTGATGTGGTATAAAAAGTCATTTAAAGCAGTTTAACATAAGGCATCAACATACCAAAACGTGAAAAAATGAATACTTTCGCAAGGCACTGTATATACTGTATACTCTGATTAACCTGTTCAAAAAGTGGGATGTGTTCAATAAAGTCGTGAAAGATTATAATTGTTTTTGTGTTGTTAGCTTAAGTTTACCAATACTTGTGACTGATAAAAATCAGAAGACATTTTATAACCATTTAATGTAGAAAACCAACAGATTCCAATGGCTTCACATTATTTTTCTTGGCACTATATCTCTTTGTTTGAATGAAATGATTGCCTGAAAGTACGGCTATGTGGGCTGGCTCCATTTCAACAGTTTCTAATAATACAACAGTCTTTATTAGGAGAACATCCCTGGTCGTTCACAATGTCACTGTGACTTTGTCTGGCTGCAGCCCCTCCTACCTTGGCACAGCGGGAACGAGAGCCGCTTAAGTCGTGCTGATGGTACTGTGCTGAATATAGTGGGCACATAGAATTTGGGTTGCAGGTGGGTCACAGCGCCAGCCCCATTATATCTTGGGTGTCATCTCTGGTTAACGGAGCATTCAAATGCAGCAAACTGTATTTCCTCAGTTAATGTGAGTTCCTAAGAACATGGTCTTATAATAGTCCTGCTCAGATCACTTGCTGGTGATGAATGAGTTGATATGAAATGTTCATATGCAGCGATAATTAAGTTTTAGAAAATTGTGAAAATGCCAAATGATTCCTTTCGTCATTGTAATTTTTCAGAGGGTTTACCTGGCTCATTGTCTCTCTTCCACGCATTTCTCACATAGACACAGAGATAGAACATGATTTACAGCTCTTGTATCTTACTGAGTGTGATTGAATCAAGCCTCTTCTGTTCAAGATTCTTTGCCACTGACAGGGACAAAAAGGAGGGAATTATCGAAGAATGAACTGCAACTGCTTTTATCATTGTTTAGTTGCACATGCTCTCTGCGTTATTTTAGTACTTCAGTACTTAGATTCATTAAAGAAAAAATAAATAAATCCATGATCCTGAATGCAAGGATGCAGTAGACCACGTGTTTTGCTACGTCCAGTAAAATCCTATGAGATCTGTGGAAAATTTCGGAAAAAAAGAAATAAATACATTTTACAGTTTTGATATTATGGTTTCATTAAACTCAGAAATCATGAGATTAATCACAGATATTTTATATTTAATTTAATTCTATTGAAAGCCATAGTTTAATAAATAAATACATAAATATGGAAATAAATAAAGATAAACAAATTAAAGTTAAAATGTACAGATTTTTTTTTACAGATTCATTTAGATTTATTAGATTAATCATCATTGTTTTATATTTAATTTAAGCTATTGACAACCATAGTTTAATAAATAAATACATAATATATATATATATGAATATGGCATTTGTTATTGCTGTTTGACTAAATTGAGAAATCGTTAGATTAATCAGTTAATTTATATTTAATATATCTATTAACAACCATAATTTGATCAATAATAGACCAATTAAAATGTATCAATAATAATTAACTCAATTTTATATTACTGTTTCATTAAATTCCGAAAGCATATTAATCACACATTTCTTAATATATATTGACATTCATTTAGTTAAATAGATAGCTAATCAATTAATAAATAAATTAAAATAAATCACATCTGTTAAAGTGTACTGAATTTGATATTACTGTTTTAATAAATAAATTCAGAAATATTAGATTATTCACAATTATTTCATATTTAATTTATATTTATTAACAGCCCTATTTAGATTTTTCTCTTCAGGTTAGCTTAATGTTTTCAGAATAATATTATAAATGTAATATATATTTTTTTTATTCTCCACAGTATAGATCCTAATAATGTCTTTTTATACATGGTAATATATATCTAAAAATAACTCAACTCGACAGAAAAGCATACCGTGTCAATTGATAACTGTCCGATCTCACCAAGTACTATGTAGTCATCCGCCTTGTTTTTTCCATTTACAAATTTCACGCTCAGAAAGAGCAAGATAGATGCTGACAGACAGGAGAGTGAGAGTGGCAGAAATGGAGCTGAGAAAGCACTAAACAGATGGAGTGAGAGAGAAACAGCAGAGGGAAGTGGCTTGTTTATTTCTTGTGTCAGGTTTGCTACTAGATTTCCCCCAGAGCCATAATTAAATCCCACCCTATTCGTCTGTGCTGTACTTATATTCTGCCAGTACTTATTCAACATTTGAATGACATCTGATTGAAGAGGTTTGACAAAGAAGCAGAGGTTGAGGCAGGTCAAATAAAGGTCATTTATACAGACTTTTTTGGAAAATTATGCAATAGGGTTGTGACGGTGAGGAAATGTTCCCATCGGTTAACCGACCTGTTTTCTCACCGGTTACACCGGTATCACCGTGGTGGGGGGTCATTTGAGTTTTCCTTTGGTTTTAAATAGCCTGTAAGCGCTGTGCGCATTTTACTTTGACTTTCATATCAGCGGCAATTCAGTGTCAAGGAGTTGTTTGTTTTTAGTTTTTTTTAGTTTTCCCTCTTTCCCTTACTTTCCTTAAATATCTTATTAAAGCACCGTGCGCATTTTTCCTTTCTCTTTGAAGAAATTCAATTCAAGCAACAACAAAATACAACGTAGAAGATCAAACTTTTATTAACAAAACGAATAAAAATACACCATGCTAATATAAAATTACAAATAACTTACACAATGTTTAAATATACAAAACTAAAAATCAGATTTGAGGGCAAGAATGAGGAACAAACAATTATTAAACAAAGAACGTTTATTAGCAAAAATGAGTAATAAAGTTTGAAGGCAGGGACGGCATACACCTTGATGTAAAATATTGGGAAATAATCACACTGTTTAAATATAATAAAAATAAGCAAATACTGTGGAACCAAATTCATGAGAAACTAATGTTTTTTTTAAAAACATTATCACATAGATCAGGGATGCCCAATAGATCGATCACGAAGGCAATGCGAGTAGATCGCGCTTTAGGTCAGTGTTTCTCAACCAGGAGGGCGAGAGATAAAACTACAATATAATATATTCACTAATATTATGACTCGCATGTTAAGTCATGTAAAAAATATATAGGCTATAAATAAATAACAGTACCACCTCTCTACGTATTCTGTGTTTCGGAGAAGCAAAACATTTCTCATGGTGTGTAATACAGACTGAACGGTGGCTCAAAACCGCTGTATGAGCATATGATACACAAATACCGTTATAAATGATGCGCAAACGAACCGTGTATTTGCGCTCTCGGCTCACTCATATTTCTGCTTGAATACAGCTCAGTATATTCATGTAGTTGAAGTTGAAGATCAGTGGTGTTTATGTGCATACGGGCATCAGACGCTCCAAACAACTTGTTCTTACAGAGGAACTATTTACTGATGGCGTCGTTAATAGTGAATGATAATAAAACATTATTTTATTTTTTATAATAATTTTATAATTACATTTTTTATATAAAGAAACATCCCAACAAGCCTTTTTAATTATTCATTTTTTCACTTTGTAGATCTCGGTGAGTTTCTCTTCTGAAAAGTATATCCCCACACAAAAAAGTGTGGGCACCACTGACTAAGATTAATGGTAGAAGTCAACAGGCTTTTCAAAATCCACGCTTTAAAAACGGGCGCTTTTACATTTCATTTTGAAACTCTTCCGCCATCGTCTTGTCTGTCTCACCTCACACTTCTTGCCAGTCAGCTCTCTTCACGTGATAAATTAAATCTGATCTGTGATGTAGAGGTCTGCGCGGGACTGTTTATTTAGTCCCTCTCCCGCAAGGTTTTATTCCGCACCCACCCACTCCCGCGATATATTCATTGTTTGTTCACATTTCTGATGAAAGAAAGACAGAAAGGCTAACAAATAAAAGTTTAGTCTGCACAACATTTTATTTATTTTATTAATCTTGTCAAGAATCTTTGACAAGACTCCTCAGCTCCTCAGCATCTGGAGCTCCTCAGTATCTAAAGCCACCAATGATAGGCTGTAGTCCATCTCGCCGTCATCATTTCCACCGAATGAGACCAGATCGTTTGCAGCCGCAGAGGGATGCTGGTCCGGGCGGGTGAAGAGAACGGGTGAAAACTCTCTGTGCGGAGAGAGTGAGGTACGCGGGGATACAGCCGGTGTAAGCTCACTCATCTCTGAATGCTGAGATCCTCTGCCCCACTGCCTTTTCCTTGCAGGTCCCTGGTAGGAAAAAAGCGGGAGGGCGCGAGGTTGCTCTCTGAAAAGAAAGCTAGCCGCGAGCGCAGAGAGGAGAGACTCACGTCACTGCAGTAGTGACATTCAGTCCCGATGAGTGCTGTTTCAGCATGGGCAGTGCCCAAGCATGGGCAGGAAATGTGGTCTTATAGAGGAGTTGTCTGAAGAGAGAGTCGCCGGATAGTGTCAGGGAATCCGTTGGCCAGCTGCTGCAGTCGCTGCGGGCTGCTGAGAAGTTTGATGGGCTTTCCAGCCATAGGCTGTGCAGCTCCGCTGCCAAGCCATTGATTCATTTTCAGTGCACTGCACTGATAACTGTGTTATCAAAAAAAGGCTTCAGTATTGGAGAAAAAGGAGTTTCTGCTAGCGTCTTAAATAAGACGCAGTATGAAGTGTAGTATCAATAGCGAACTGAATTTATCTTCCCCAAAAAATTCTGTCATCATTTAGGCGACTCACTTACTCCAATTCATAAGAATTTATTTATTTTCTTCTCCTGCTGAACTCAAAATATATTTTGAAGAGTGTGGGTAACCAAACAGTTCCAAAAAGTTTGATTTCCCAAATGTTTTTTCCAATAGCTGTTTACTGTGATAAGATGCCACCTTTGCAATAAGTTTGTGAAATGTTATCCTTAGCTATTTCATCCTTAGCTATTTCATTCTACAATTTCCATGGTCAACTGTTAGTATTATTACTGGAAAGTGGAAGCGTTTAGGAACAGCAAACCACGTAAAGTCACAGAGCGGGATCATAGAGGCATATATAGAGTAGCTGCCAATACTCTAGTAGATACGCGATAGTTGAAGATTTCCAAACTTCCACTGGCATTAAAATAAGCACAAAACTTCCTACTTTGTGAAATGGATTTCCATGACTGAGCAGCTTCATGCAAGCCTCACATCGTCACAATGCCAAGCACCGGATTGAGAGCTGTAAAGCATGCTGCCACTGGGCTATGGAGTAGTGGAAACGTGTTCTGTTATGGTTCTGTGTTTGGCAGTTTGACGGGCATGTCTGGGTTTGGCAGATGCCAGGAGAATGTTACCCATCTGACTGCATTGTGCCAACTGTAAAGTTTATTGAGTGATGAATAATAATATGGGGGTGTTTCTTAAGGTTGGACAGGGCCCCTTACATCCAATGAAGGGAAATCCTAATGCATCAACCTACTGAGACATTGTGGACAATGCTATGCTTCTAATTTGTGGGAACAGTTGTAAATTCCGCCATCTATTAATGTCTATATTTAGAATGCATTGTATTTAGAATGTCATTAAAGTCCCTTTTAGTGAAACGGACAGGGGTGTGTCTCTATTTTATTCATCCTCATTAGATGGATGCAGTGTGTTGTGTGTTGAGCTTATTGGTTGGTTAGCTTTTTGTTCTCAAAGTGTATTTTACTGTGATTGGCTTTTGTCAATATATGGCCCTGTATTTTTTTCCCACCCAATGATGATTATTCTGTACTTGAACCAGCAGCACCTGTTGATCTGTGACCTTACTTTGTGGAGACCTTTGATGATTGAGGGGACCATTAAGAGGCCATTTAGCTCAGATTTTAACAACTCACATGGTTCCAGACAGCTGGTCATGCAATGACATTGTGGCATAAAATGGAGCATGTTCATTCTTTCCTGTCTTTGCTAAACTATTTTTACAGACTCTAAAGTGGTTCTCATTTTACAGTTGCAACATTCTGTAAAGGCCAGAACTGTTAAAACTATTTTTAAATGGTTTGTTACCATTTAGTGCTCTAAATATTAATATAAATATTATAGTTTAAAAGTATTGGAGACATGTATGTCTAATGTGGCTCTGAACATAGAAACAGAATTACTTCCTGAGGGAGTATAGTTAAAATAGAGAAAGAGGGCAAGAGAGAACTTGTGCTTTGTATGTATTCTCTCATCCATCATATATCAAATTATTTTATGTATATATACCATTCAAAAGTCTGAAAATTGAATTCTTTTGAATTTTATATTTATTAAAGAAAAAAGAATCACTGTTCATACAAAATATTAAGCAGCATACTGGTTTTTAGATTGATAATAATAAATGTTTCTTAATCTGAATATTAGTGTGGGCCTGTTGAAAAAGTTTTCTACAGTTATTTTCACTTTCTCTTTCCTCTACTAAATTAAATAGAGTTCCCAGTGAGCAGAGTTCACAGAAACTGATTGTTTCAACTTGTTTCCTAAAGTAATTTATTAATATTTATTGTACTGATTGTGAGTATGCAATTTTACAGTCATTTTCTGTTTAGTCGTTTCATAAACTATTTACAGTATGCAATGTTTTACAGCTCGCTGGGTCGCCCCTGCCTCCAACTTCCCTTTCCAGAGAACTTGGAGTGGGGAGGGAACGAACGGGATCTTATCTCAATTTTCCATTCACTGCTCCAAGTTTCCTTCCCTCTTTTTTTTTCACATCCATTTTCCCCCAAGCCATAGCGCTATACTTAGCATGTATGTGCTCTGTTTTTATGGCTACTGTGGTGGTTATGATCATACTGCTGTTTTAATCTCATGAAGAGAGTTTCAATCGAATTTCATCAGCTAAACTAAAAGGGGCTGGCAGCCCTTTCCTGTCTTTATACGCTGTTGATTGAGCTACAACCTGGCACTGGTGATCCATAACAATAATTAGTTTTGATGATTCATCTCACCAGAAGGGATCAGAGAGAGGAATTGATTTGGTATATTGCTTGTTTGGGTTGGAACTGTTCTTTTTTGTGCATACATTATTATTATTATTTGTTTTCTCTGGACAATAGAACATTTAGCTGATGTTACAGATGCAGATTTCATTGTCAAGTTGTTAGCTAAGCAATATATAGAGTCACTTTTCAATCAGATACCACATACTATCAAAATAGTACTACTTTTTTTTTCTAAAGATAGTATGGATAATTATATAGCTGAAAATTATTATATGTCGGTTTTTATTTATCATTTATTATTTATTATTCAAACTTTAAAGTGCATAGCATATAATTAACCATTTAATGTATATATTTATTTCAGCTTCAGCTGAACCTGTAATAAGAGCTGTCAGCGAAACATTTGCATTTGGAGAAAGTCAGAGGTTTCTATATACAGTGTGTTTTTGCAGCATTGAGCAATGTAGCCAATCACAGATATGTGAAGCCAATCACATGTTGATTTCTTGAACGCAATGGCTAGTCAGAGGTGTTTAAGTTTAAGTCAGAATCGACTGACCATTCAAAAAACCAAAGTTTTTGTTCAAAGCTTAGTTTTCAGTTTAATTATATAAGAGATTCATTGTGTAGTGTAGAGTGCTTGATTATAATAGAGCTGTGTGAGACACTTTAACTCTAAATGACACAGGCTGGTGATAGGTCTGCTTGTAGTCACATTATTATCTACACAGCACAGCTGATTGGTTTCCATCACATGAACAGCCAATGAGCTTGCTGCTTAACATTCAAATAATTGACCAGTGTTCGCTATAGCAGTTTGTAGCATGCTTTCAGAAACCCTCCACCTTCCCCAGCTCCACCTTTATTAAATTGCTATGTTATATGTGTTGCAGCGGTATACATTACATGCTCACAACAGTATGTCTGTGGATGCATTGGGAGTTTTTTTGCAGCTGCAGGAGTGTGACAGATCTATTCCACCAAGACCAAATACATTAACATTGCCCTGTATACAGCTACATCTCAAAAAAATTGAATATCATGAAAAAGGTCAATATTTTTTGTCACTCATTTCAGAAAGTGAAACCCATATATTATATAGATTCATAGAGTGAAATATTTTAAGCCTTTATTTCTTGAAATTTTGATGATTATGGCTTACAGATAATGAAAACCCAAAATTCAATGTCTCAGAAAATTTGAATATTACATAAGATCAATACAAAACGTCTCAGGTTACGTATGTAACCATGGTTCCCCGAGTGGGGAACGAGACACTGCGTCCCCTAGGGGTCGCTACGGGGAACGCCCTCAGCGTGACTCGTGTCTGAAGATACATATGTAAAAACACCACCTGTTGGCCGGCGACAGCCCATGACGTCACTACCGGCGTGCCACAATATAAGTGCCGCCGGGAGAATACATCATCAGCTTCTTCGTCTGAAGCTTGCGTCCGAAGCATGGCCCAAAGCCTAGGGGACGCAGTGTCTCGTTCCCCACTCGGGGAACCATGGTTACATACGTAACCTGAGATGTTCCCCTTCATGGGAACTCGAACTGCGTCCCCTAGGGGTCGCTACGGGGAACGTTATACCCACTTCACCATGCTGAGGGGAATGCAAGCCAATTTCGCGAAAAAGGCGAGCACTAAGCCAACTCTACCCGGCTAAGGGAGTTGCCCCTGGGACGGCTGATGGCTGTCAGTGATATTATCCCCTCCGGCCAAAGGCCCGAGCTGCATACCCTAGTACTTACCTGTTCTAGGTGCCGGGATTACCGGGCCTAGGGTAGAGCTCAAAGTCTTGGAATCAGAAAAAGATTCCTTTAAGGGGATATGGCCAGGCACCTGGTCACTAGGTCCTGGCCGATCACTCAGGGGTTACCACTTGCTCTCAAGCTTACTGAGGGAACTGTCTCAACAGACCTCTTGGTAGCGTATACCCCTTTCTTTTTTTTCTTTTTTTTTCTTTTTTTTGGACCCACCATATATGGGACAAGGGAGCGGGGCCCAAGGCACAAGCCGGGGCTTTGACCAACTCAAAGAAGGGCACGAAGCAGTGCGCGTAACCCTACCCTTACGGGATTTTTAGAAAGAACGCAGAATCTTTGATGTGCGGACTTACCACTGAGTGGATTTTAGAAAGTGCCCAAAGTCTCGCGTGTGCACTTATTAGAAGAACGTTCTATGCCCTGGAGCGGAGAACTACTCATTCCTCGGAGTAAGAAGGAACTCAGACGCTCAGAAGGGAGCGGCAAGCTCATAGATGACCCTCTGGTTGAGGGGAGCAATGCTGGCTCGACCAACAAGGCGAGCAACCTATCACAGAGCTCTGGGGAGCATAGAACTCATTCCTCGGAATGAGAGGAACTCAGCTACCACTGAGGAGCTCTAGGGCGGAGAACTCACTCCTCAGAGTGAGAGTCAGACGCCCCTAAGAGAGCGGCACGCTCATAGGTGACCCTCTATGGTGAGGGGAGCAATGCTAGCTCTACCTATAACGAGCTCTGGAGAGTGGAGAACTCATTCCTCAGAATGAGAAGGCACTCCGCCGCTCAGAAGGAGCGGCAAGTCCAACCATGGGCTCTGGAGCGAGGAACTCATTCCTCGGAATGAGCTACCCTTGCAGTGGTGACCAGAATGACTGAAGGTCCAGGAGGATCCGCAGAAACCTCCGAGGGGACTCACGTCCAGACCATCAGTAAGGCAGTTCGAGAATACAGAACCTGCCTGAAATCATCATAGGTCCAGCCTGACTGCAGTTCTTAGGTTCCCACCTGACCTCGGTTCCGGTGGGGTAGATGGTGGTTTGCAGGGGAATTAAGGAGGGAAGCTAAGGGTCGATGGTAGAACCCTCCCCGAGGGAGGGGAGTAGATATTATTTTTTACTCTGGTCCAGACGAGAGCCTCTTAGAGAACGCTTCGTCTGGATCACCTCCCTCAGGTCTTGCCTCTTATCTCTCTTTGACCAGTACCTCCCTCTACCCCTACCCGCAGGTGGGGGAGGGGCACGAGTCGCGACACTAGCCTTCTGCGCCCGTCTTTGGTCCTCAGACCAGGATGGGCCAGGACCCCCGGTTTGTTCGGGCTCGGACCTGGACCTTCTTGGAATGAAGGTTTTGAAGGCAGCTGAGCGCGCCCTCGCCTCCCTAAACTTCTCGACCACCGTCTCGACGGAGGCACCGAAAAGCTGGGAGGGCGAGATTGGAGCGTCGAGCAGAAAGCCCTTCTCTTTCTTCTCGAGGTCTGCCAAATTCACCCACAGATGCCTCTCCGTTACCACCATGGCTGCCATAGACCTGCCCATAGCAGAGGCAGCCTGCTTGGTGGCACGGAGGGCTAGATCTGTGGTGCGGCGCAGCTCGGCTACCTCGTCAGGTGACAAGCCCTGACCGCTATCCAGGTCCTTCAGCAGGTCCGCCTGGTACGCCTGAAGCACCGCCATGGTGTGCAAGGAGGCGACTGCCTGACCCGCTGCTGCGTACGCCTTGCCATTCAAGCGTGATGTAGCCTGAAGGGGCATGGATGGCAAGGAGGGAACCTTCAGAGAGGGTGTCTCCCCCATAGAGAGATAGCTAGCTAGCGTCTCTTCTACAGGGGGCATCCTCTCATAGCTGTTTTCACGCATCCCTGTAATGTTAGCATAACTGTTACGCTGGAACTTGTGGATGTGAGCGGAAAACGGCTTTTTCCATTCCTTCTCAACCTCCGTATGGAGATCAGGAAGAAATGGAAGGTTCACTTGAGCTGGGGTTTTATGGCCAGGAAGAAATCGCTCGTCGAGGCGTCCTCGCGGCGCCGCCATTTTGGTTCGCTCCCACGGCAAGTCAAGCCTTGCCGTGGCGCGTTCCATAACATCCAGCAGCTCTTCGTACGCAGGGCAGGAGTTTTGAGAGAGTTCAGTCTCAACATCCTCACTCTCAGACATCTCCTGCTCTTCCTGGGCACAACCCAGCAGAGCACTAGCCACCGGATCAGATGATGTCAGAGAGATTACATCATCATAATCTAGCGGCTCGCTCTCGTTCTTTGCCGACTCGTGTGAAAGGGAAAGCTCCCTCTCAAACTCATCGGCTAGATCCGCCTGCGAGCCCCACGATTTCATTCTCCTCCGTGCCTCGGCAGCGGTGGGACTTGAATCGCGGGAAGCAGACGGCTGCCCCTCTTTCCTCGAAAAGAGGGACAGGCGAGAGCGGAGCGTCCTCATAGGGAGCCGCTCACAATGCACGCAAACCGCCCCCTCAAAGACCTCGCGTGCGTGCTCTATGCCCAAACAAAAGACGCAACAGTCGTGTGTGTCATCAGGTGTCAAATAACGAGGACACGGATCCACACACTTCCTAAACGCCTTGCTAGTGCTCGCCATAGTAGAAAGAAAACTGTACTCTTACCAGATTCACTTTGCACGCTTCAAACAAATCAGTCAGTGAAGACGAAAAAGCTGATGATGTATTCTCCAACAGGTGGTGTTTTTACATATGTATCTTCAGACACGAGTCACGCTGACGGCGTTCCCCGTAGCGGCCCCTAGGGGACGCAGTTCGAGTTCCCATGAAGGGGAAGGGATATTTTAAACAGAAATGTCAGGCTTCTGAAAAGTATGTTAATTTCTATGCACTCAATACTTGGTTGGGCCTCCTTTTGCTTTAATTACTGCATCAATGCGGCGTGGCATAGAGACAATCAGCCTGTGGCACTGCTCGGGTGTAATAGAAGCACAGGTTGCTTTGAGAGCGGCCTTCAGGTCAGCATTGTTGGGTCTGGTGTCTCTCATCTTCCTCTTGACAATACCCCATAGATTATCTATTGAAGTGTTTTACTTTACACATAATGAATCTAACATATAAGAAAGTTTCACTTTTTTAAATAACTTACAAGAAAAAAAGACTTTTTCACCATATTCAGATTTTTTCAGATGTACCTGTACTAATTAAGATTTTTTAAAGACGTGCAGAAATCCTGTTATTAGAGCACACAAGACATATTAAAGGTGCTTTTTGTCAGTTTTCTAGCATTTTATTTAGATTGCATGTAGAGATCGACCGATATATTGGTTTACCGAATTTTTTTTTTTTGGTCACATACACAATTATACAGAGTATAACCAGCAGTGAAATGTGTTTTCTGTATTTGACCCATCCAAGTGCACACACACCCGGAGCACTGTTCACTCAGGAGAAGCTCCAGCACGACCACCGCATGTAACTTTATACAAGATGCAGTTGTTTGAAACACTAAATTATATTAACATTTACTATAGAACCATTAATTCGCCAATAAACATCTAAATAAATACATCTCTATCGAAATGTATTATTTATTATCTCCGCAAGCAATCTCAGTTTGAGTATAGTTCTGTGTAAATGCTTAGATAAACCGTGCTGTCAGCAGTTTTCATAATTTAGAATGACAAAATTGTTTTAATAATTCTGATAAAACATGCCAGTTAAGAAATGCAATACAATATGATGTTTTGTTTGTTATATACGGTGACCGAGAGAGCTCAATGCGCTGCAACTTCAGAAAACACATGCAAATGAAGGAAACAACTTCCTCAATTTGACAACACACAAGCTGCAAATGCTCACAACACAACCAAAAAAAGAAACACGCTGCAAATAGAAAAAACACCTGCAAATTAAGAAAACATCTTCATCAATTTGACAACGCACACGCTGCAAATGCTCACAACACAACCAAAAAAAGAAACGCGTTGAGCTCTCTCGACCACCGTAGTTATAGCTTATTTCAATATTCCAGAGAATATTATTCAGTGAGTTATTATTCAGTATAGCTTATAAACCTAAAGCTGTAGTTTAAAATGAAGTTAATATGACTCCTGTCCTTTATTTTCTCCATTTGAAAACATTAGACATTATTGCTTAGATTATTATTATAGACAATAATGCTTATTGTTAATATTAATGTTGCTGATGATGCTTTTTTATAAATAAAATGTTCTTATTTTTGAAATTTTAAGATACAATTTAACATGAAAATGTAAATTTTCTAGTTTTTTGTTGTTGTTAAGATGACTGAAAGGAAAAACCAAAGTGAAGACTGGACTTACTTCAGTCTGTTATTTATTTACTTTATAACAGTAAATAAATGTCAGTTCTGCATATCGGTTATCGGGTACATAAACGTACAAATAATAAGTATCGGTATCGGTTGTAAAAAAATCAATATCGGTCGATCACTAATTATATGGCTTATGTGGCATGCTATATGGATTTGGAATATCATGATGAAGAATTTTACCAACAATATCATTAAATTATGTAATTCTTAATTTGTTATGACATGAAGGTGGATACATATAAAATCAATGTTTACACATTTTTAACCCCGCCCACAGTCGCAGATTATAAAGGGAGTGCTCTTTGCGTTCTTTCAAGGTTATATGTAATCCATTCAGAATTTGAATTTAACTCTCAGAATCGCAATGGTTGACATAGTCATTATAATTGCAATTCTTGAAACAGGGTGCATTCACACCAGGAAAGTCCACTAGTTCACTAGTTCTCTTGCTTTGGTCCGGACTGAATACAATGTTGATTTTTTTTGTGTGATGTGGTCCACTTTCACACTGCCCTCTTTACAAGTGAACCAGAATTTGTAAACAAAACCACACATGTGCTTAAGGTCATTCATTCATTGGTTCACCCATTCAACCGTACCAGAGTTCATTTGGAACCTATTCAGCTTGGTCTCGGTACGGTTGTTTGGGGCACACCCGAGTGCAATTGCTGTATTCACACCTGTCTTGTTTGGTTCGACTGAATCGAACTCAAGTTCGTTTCCCCCCTTGGTGCGGATCTTTTGGACAGGTGTGAATACACCCATAGCGATAGCAATAGGTGGGACCAATGTAAAAATCGTGCTCAGGTGCATGACCAAAAGGGAGCTTAAATGGACGGGGACTAGAGCTTGAAGTTATCTTGATAAATAAAAAAATTTAATCAAAAGGTTTAGAATTAACTTATTCAGTTATTCAACATTCATAGAAGTTGTTTAGAAAAGTTAAATTTAATGGTAAACCACTTACTTCAGAAAGGCTGTGATGCACACTGGATAACAAGCACCTCGCCATCATATTCTCTCATTCTCCCGACCTTCCAAAATCTAATCTCCTAATCTAATCACCAAACTGGCAACAGGTTCACTTTAAGAATGAAAAGAATGGGCGTTGATGAGTTTTGCTGTAAAAGCAACACAAGCTGAAAGGGTAAGGGCAATCTATATTATCTCTTTATATGAAACATAGACTTTATTCAGTCCACAAAAAGACTCTTCCACCCTAGGGTGAAGTCATTATATACATTAAAAATGATGTGAAACAAATATAATGTATTTAAATAGAAAACTGCAGTACCGCCGCACGACAAAACAAATAATTATTTCTCGAGAGAGGTCAAATGAAGTGTCAGTCTTTGAACTGCCAGTAGCGAATGAAATGTTGGGGTGGCACTCGGGGTGGTCAATAAGATGTCAAATGCTGCACCTCTGCATAAATTCTTTCTGTCATTCAATCTGCTTTAGATTATATTTATGTTAATAATTATTATTTATGTAAAACTTATATCAAGCATTTAATCATAAGTCTATAGATGGTACTTTTTTGGAGATAACAAGAAGCACACATTCAGTAACATGTGAGTGGTGGTCTATATTAAGTTTACCTGCGTGTAAGTTTAAGAGTGTGTGAGTGACACATATCCATGCAGTGCGATTGTTCGATACATTCATATGGCATCGATATGTTTATACCAGTCTTACCTTAAGCTGAGGCCTCTGGTGGTTGGCCCTCATGACTAAATATACTGCCTTTCTTCGTGTGATTCTTCTCAGATTACACTGTTTTGTTTCATTGTTTTTTTTTTTAAGAAAATGTTCCCACTAAAACTGGCCAAATTCATCACCCTCCAGCAAGAGGGAATTTTCAGCAGCCCTTGTTTTGTGTGTGCGGTGGTTTGTGTTTTATGCTGCGGGACATCTTGCGTACATTCAACACGCTCTGCAGCTGTGGCTTTGAGTCACACTGAAAAGATTCATAGTGGACAGGATAAGGACCTTGGTACAGATTCACTTACATGACACCTATATCCCACCCTCCCTCTGCTCCCCACTCATTCTGCTGTGCTATAACGGGCTCTTATAGTGCTATAGTGCCCTTAGATGGAGGCTCAATGCATGTTGTCTGCTCATCAGTTTTAGATTTATTTTGAGTATTTAAAACAGCAGGTGGCTGGTCAGCAGTGCTGGGCTAATCTGAGTCTCTGGGCGGGGTTAAAAAATGTGTAATCATTGATTTTATATGTATCCCCATTCATGTCATAACAAATTAAGAATGACATCATTTAATGATATTGTTAGTCGGCCTAAAATTTACCATCATGATATTCCAAATCCATATAGCATGCCACATAAGCCATATCATCTAAATAAAATGCTACAAAACTGACAAAAAGCACATTTAATATGGCTTGTGTGTTCTAATAACAGGATTTCTGCACGCCTTTAAAAAGTCTTAATTAGTTCAGGTACATCTAAAAAAAATTGAATACGGTGAAAAAGTTTTTCTTGTAACTTATTTCAAATAGTGAAACTTTCATATATTTTAGATTCATTGCGTGTAAAGTAAAACAAGTTTTTTTTATTTTGATGATTAGAGCTTACATCTCATGAAAGTCAAAAATCAGTATCTCAAAATATTAGAATATTTACATTTGAGTTTCAATAAATCTCTTGTTCTTTGAAACCACAATAATGGGGAACACTGCTGACTTGGCAATGGTCCAGAAGACGATCATTGACACCCTCCACAAAGAGGGTAAGTAACAGAGGGTCATTACTGAAAGGGGTGGCTATTCAACGAGTGCTGTATCAAAGCATATTAAATGCAAAGTTGACTTGAAGGAAGAAATTGGGTAGGAAAATGTGCACAAGCAACAGGGATGACCGCAAGCTTGAGAATACTGTCAAGCAAAGCCAATTCAAACACTTGGGAGAGCTGCACAAGGAGTGAACTGAAGCTGAAGTGCATCAAGAGTCACCACGCTCCGACATCTTCAGGAAAAGGGCTACCAAGCCACTTCTGAAACAGAAACATTGTCAGAAGCATCTTACCTGGGCTAAGGAGATTTACCTGGGCTAATATAAATTTTACATTTCACTTCTGATTATACCCTGTATAATTTATTATTTAACGAATAAACAAACCTTGAACCTTGAAAAACAACTGGACAGTTGCTCAGTGGTTTAAAGTCCTATTTTCAGATGAAAGTAAATTTTGCGTTTCATTTAGAAATCAAGGTCCCAGAGTCTGGAGGAAGAGTGGTGAGGCACAGAATCCATGCTGCCTGAAGTCCAGTGTGAAGTTTCCACAGTCTGTGATGATTTGGGCTACCATGTCATCTGCTGGTGTTGGTCCACTGTGTTTTCTGAAGGCCACAGTCAATGCAGCCATCTACCAGGACATTTTAGAGCACTTCATGCTTCCTTCTGCTGACAAGCTTTATGGAGATGCTGATTTCATTTTCCAGCTGGACATGGCACCTGCCCACACTGCCAAATGTACCAAAAGCTGGTTCAATGACCATGGTGTTACTGTACTTGATTGGCCAGAAAACTCGCCTGACCTGAACCCCATAGATAATCTATGGGGTATTGTAAAGAGGAAGATGAGAGACACCAGACCCAACAATGCTGACCTGAAGGCCGCTATCAAAGCAACCTGTGCTTCCATTACACCCGAGCAGTGCCACAGACTGATTGCCTCCAAGCCACGCCGCATTGATGCAGTAATTAAAGCAAAAGGAGCCCCTACCAAGTATTGAGTCCATAGAAATGAACATACTTTTCAGAAGCCTGACATTTATGTTTAAAATATCAAAAAATATTTAACCTTTTTCATGATATTCTATTTTTTTGAGATGTAGCTATACTTCCACAAATTAAAACTGGTATAAAGGTCTTACATCAGAACAGAAGGTCGTAAATTCATAAAGTCATGGCATTAAATGTTGCATGCACTGCATAAATTAATATTTTCCTTAGTATATTTGTCTTGTTTTCCAATTACAAAAAAATATTAAATCAAGAGACAGTTATTTGGGATGCAAAATTAAGATATACAGTCTTGTTTTCTGAGACATTTAACTAAATTAATTGAGTTTATGTAGTGAATGAAAGCTTGTTTTCTCTTTGAATTCAGTAAATTTATCTTAGCCCATTGGCAGATATTTGCCCTTTTTTGAATCATAAACTCAGAATCTTGAACACATTAAAGTCCTTAATTTTGTTTATTTTCACAGAAAACAAGACATGTCATTTTGCTTCTCAAGTAAATGTTTCTTGATTTAAGATTTAGTCATTTGCGCTGGACAGCAAGACACAAATGCTGATGAACAACATCAATTTTTGTGGTGTGATCAGAAGGTACAGTGAAAGCTCTGAATTAAGATGACTGATTTTTGCAATTATAAATGACCACTCTTTGCATGCTCTCTAGGCTATATATAATCCATTCAGATTTGAATACAATTTTTGTTTTTCATGATGCTAAGATGCTAAGGACCAGTAGCCACATGGTGCAAAGCCATCCACATATAAATATAAATATGTGATTCACTCTCAAAATTGCAATAATTTCCTTGTGGCACCCTGGACCCCTCTCTGTCTCCGCCACTGTATTTTTCTTGTGCTTACACACAATACACACAAAATGACATGCGTATGTTTTAAGTGAAGTAAATAAAAACAGAAATAAATTGGATATGCATTATTGTATTGGATCCATGCATTCAGTCTTAAAGTGACAGCAGCCTATACATACCTGCTGCTGTCTGTGTCATTTATGTTAACAAAACAACAAAACACAGCTTCAAATAAAAATGAATTATACAATGTTATTACAGTTAATTGTTACATTTTCTTTACCTGAATTCTACTATTTTATTTGTATCTTTGTTCTATTGCATCTATGTTTGTAAATTTGTGCATTCGATCTTAATTTCATTACTGACTGTTCACTTGTTTGAACTTTATTAGTTAGGCAATATGTTTTTGCTCTAGTATTGAAGAAGTACTTCAAGTGTTCTTTAAAATAAGTGAGATCAGTAATTAATAACTAAATCTGATTGGTTCTTTGTGTTTACAGAACCCGGAAATGGGCGATGCAGATGCAGGAGGAGCTAGTGCAGTTGATCGATTCTGAGACCGGCATACAAGAGCTCCAAAAAGTAAAACCACACATTTGTTTTTCAGCACGCAAAGCAAATTATATGTAGCTATGAATATTTTATATACTGTCACAAAATCAAATACAAATGTGAGTTACATTAGCTTGATAATTAGTATATATCCCAGCTATAGAGTGCTACAGCGGCTGTACTTCCGGAAGTTGAAATCCGGAAGTAAGTTGAAATAATGCAGGCTGATGGCTTCAACTAAAGCATATACCATTAATAAACAAAATCCTAGCTTATTGTAGATCCTGTCTAAGTTTTAGAAGTTGTCCTTAAAAATCTATTTACCCTGTGCAGAAAATGAATGGGACTTGCTAGTACAGTAGTTCTAGAGTTCTCTTTTCATGGATGAAGGAAAGTCACGACATGAAGGTGAATAAATGATTTCAGATTTTTTCTTTTGGGTGAACTGGTACAACTTCAAAAAAAGCAAAACTGCATCAGCATCTCTGTCACCCAGTTTTAACAAAACCTTGTCCTGCACGTCATGCGGTTTTCCATTCTGATAGCGTTTGTGTCCAAGCCCAAAGACTGTTTACTGTGTGAGAAAGTCAAATAATTTATTCAACCCACTAAGCCTGCTGCCAGCTGCTAAGCTTGGTGGTGATCTTTAATGGTACATGTGGTCATCTTATGGGGATCATGAGCTCCAGTGTTTTCTCTGAACCAAAGATTGTTCTGTTATTTTATTTTACATTAATTATACTTTTTTTTTTATTAACAAGTGAAAATCACAAATGATCAGATATAAACATCCTCAAACCTATACGGGATGTTTTATAAGCACAACATATATCCCTCCCCTTTTTAATTTATGGAGTTTATTGATGGAAACAGTTAGAAGAAAGACAGAAAGTGATCATTCTTATTTTGGCCTAGATGTTAACATAACATTCTATTTACTGTATTATATTATGTGTTTTATTTGTTATTCTATACCAGTCTTCTCAGCACACCCCACAATCCTAAACCATTGTCTGTTTGGCTTAGCAATATCTGAAACATATGCATTCTTACTAACTTTACTGTTTTTACATAGCCGTGTTTTGGATAAATTACAGTAGCTAGTAAATGTTTGGATAGGCTAATTAATCATTTGGATATTTATTTATTTATGCATTGCTTATCTGCCACAACCGATTTTACATTAGACTAATTTTGCAGGTATGTTTTTAATAAATGTTATGCTGTCTTTCATGACTAGAAGAGTGCCCCCCCCCCCATCTGCTCATAGGTAATGTCCTTTGAACCAATTTCGAGCAAGTAAACCTCAAACCTTAAACCCCTCTCTTTATCTTTTACTCTCAGATTTTCCTGCAGTTTCGGAATCACTATAATGTGAAACAAAACAACGCTACACAGCTTGTGGCAAAGGCTGCACGTGAAATCGAGAAACTTCTTGCCAATCGTTCCAAAGCTCTAGAGGTAAGTAATGAGCATTATTACACATTATCTCATAATCCAAATCATAAACGGTTTTTGAAATATTTACACAGTGCAACTAAATATACATGAGTGATTTGATGCAATTTGGCTTATAACCATGCAAAACAATAAAATTAGCTTTATATTCATGCATATTTCCTGTTGATGTGTATTCCATGTGTCTGAGAATAGCAAACTTAAATACAACTTTTGCTATTTCATCAAAATACCAAGACGATCTACTACAAAAATGGGCATTGTACAAACAAAACATGCTACATGGAATACTGTACCCCACAGTGCAGTGTGACATGTAATAAATTACTACATTAAAAAAATAGTAGATACAATGAAGATACATACACATTGTTTTTCTCTGCTCCGTTCAAACCCTTCCAATATTTTACATTGTTAGTAAACTAGGTCTTGCAGAAAGATCCAGCTTGGATCGACCTGCATTGATCTAGATCTGATAAAACCGGGTCCAGAATGTTGGCTGGGCTGTTTGAAGCTGAAAGTGAATTAGTTTGTGTCACGATTCATGGGTTCCCGGTCCCATCCTCACCGTGTCTTGTGTGTGTGCGTGTGCATATGTGTGAGCAGGTGTCTGTGGGTGTGTGTGATTGAGGCTGATCCGCTCCAGCTGAGCTTCATTACCGTGGGCTATATCAGATCCTGTCAAGCTGTCTCCCTTGTCAGATCCTTGCGGTGTTTGCAGTGTTTGGAGTGTTTGCAGTGTTTGCGGTCGACGTTTACGGTCCGTTCTGATTTCCTGGTTCCGCGATTCCTGAGCCCTGCTGCTTTCCTGGACTCCGATCGCCGGTGACTCGTCTGCCCATTGCTTCCCTGCGCTACCCGCCTCCGCCCACGAAGGGCTCCACTTTAGTTCTCTCATTGTATTACTTCTTGTAATAAACTCTCTTTCCGCAACTGAATCCTCCCGTCTTCATTGTGACAGAAGGATCTGACCAATCTTCATGGATTCAGCGGAGACTCGTGGTTTGCAGGAACTGTTAGCCGGTAACAACGCTCGTATGGATCTCCAGGAGGAGAATATGTTGAACACCGGACGAGCTGTGCAGGCGTTAGTAGCGCAGGTGTCCGAGCTCACAACCCAGGTACAGCTATTGAGATCACCCGCTGCGCCACCCACACCGCCTAGCCTTTCCATCCCCGGGAACCACAGCCCTCAGCACGAACCTAGACTCCCTGCACCGGAGATGTATGCCGGAGATCCTAACCTCTGTAGAGCGTTTCTGACGAAGTATTCTCTGTTTTTCTCGCTCCAGCCACTGACGTTCGCCACAGAGGTTTCCAGGGTGGCACTAGTGCTTACGTTGCTGTCAGGAAAGGCAGCATTGTGGGGAACGGCGGTGTGGGAGAATTGCCATCCTTGTTGTTCCTCGTTCCGCTCACTCTCTCAGGAGATGAGGAGGGTGTTCGATCGCACGCTGGTCGGGCGCGAGGCAGCGCGCATGCTGGCCGACCTCCGCCAGGGGGAGCAGTCCGTTTCCGACTATTCCATCCAGTTCAGGACCCTGGCAGCGGAGTGTGAGTGGAACGAGAGGGCGCAGTGGGACATGTTCCTGCATGGGCTGGCTGACCGTATCCAACGGGAGATCGATGTGGTGGAGTTACCTCCCGGGTTGGACGAACTTGTGGACCTGGCCTTACGCGTGGATGCACGGCTTCAGCAACGCGATCTACGCGGTCGACGCAAGTTAACACCGGGACATCCTTTCCTCAACACCGGCGATACGGTCAGTCATTCGGTCATTTCCTGGTGAGTTGCCCCGTAAAAGATCAGGCCCGACAGTAGGTCTGAGGCTACTGTCGGGTGGGGTGTCTCTAAACAAAGCCTCATCCACTACCCTCCTCCCGGTGAGGTTGCAATGGGCGGCGGGCGACATGAGGGGACGGCGCTGCTAGACTCCGGAGCCGAGGGTAACCTGCTGGACATTTCCCTGGCTCAACGCCTTCACATTCCCTTGGTTTCCTTCCGTCACAAGATCTCTGTCAGCGCTCTCAATGGACAGTCACTTCCCTAGATCAGTCTCTCCACTGCACCTATCACCCTCGTCACGTCAGGCAACCACTCCGAGACCATCACGTTCCTCGTCACTCATTCACCTCTGGCCCCGGTGGTGTTGGGTCACGCCTGGCTCACTCAACACAATCCTCGGGTGGATTGGGGTCGTAACACCGTCTCGGAGTGGAGCAGAGCCTGCTATGCCTCTTGTCTTGTGTCTGCTGGTTTTTCTGTTTCTGGTTCTGTGTTGCAGGATGAGATGGGGAGCCTGTCTAACGTGCAAACGTTAACGTGCCCGAGGAGTATCTCGACCTGAAGGAGGTGTTCAGTAAGTCCAGGGTCGCTTCTCTCCCTCCACATCGTCCCTACGACTGTGCTATAGAGTTAGTACCAGGTATGTCTCCGCCTAAGGGCAGATTATACTCGCTTTCTGTTCCGGAAAGGGAGGCCATGGAGAAATATATTTCTGATTCTCTGACAGCCGGGTTCATCCGCCCCTCTTCTTCTCCAGCGGGGGCAGGATTTTTTTTTGTTGCGAAGAAGGATGGTTCTCTGCGACCTTGTATTGACTATCGGGGCTTGAACAACATCACGGTAAAGAATACTTATCCTTTGCCGTTGATGTCTTCAGCCTTCGAGAGGTTGCAGGGAGCATCCATCTTCACCAAGTTAGATCTTAGAAACGCTTATCATTTGGTTCGCATAAGAGAGGGGGATGAGTGGAAGACCGCGTTTAATACCCCCAGAGGGCATTTTTAGTATTTGGTTATGCCTTTCGGGCTCTCTAACTCTCCTGCGGTCTTCCAGGCACTCGTCAATGACGTGTTGAGAGATATGGTCGATCAGTTCATATATGTCTACCTGGATGACATATTGATTTTTTCTTCTTCTCTCCAGGAACATGTTCAACACGTCAGGCGAGTGCTCCAGAGGTTGTTAGAGAATGGGCTTTTTGTCAAGGCGGAGAAGTGCGCGTTCCATGCACAGTCGGTTCCTTTCTTGGGTTTCATAGTGTCGCCGGAGGGAGTTCGCATGGATCCTGACAGGGTTAAGGCTGTGGTAAATTGGCCAACCCCTGATTCCCGCAAGGCCCTGCTGAGGTTTCTGGGGTTCGCAAATTTTTACCGGCGTTTTATTCGCAATTTCAGCCAATTAGCCGCGCCTCTGACTGCCTTAACCTCCACCAAGATGACGTTCAGGTGGTCGAATGCGGCCGAGGCCGCATTTACCAAACTCAGAGGCCGCTTTGTTTCGGCACCCATTCTCCGGGCCCCTGATCCCACACGCCAGTTCGTGGTGGAGGTCGACGCGTCAGAGGTGGGGGTAGGTGCAGTGCTATCCCAACGGGCTACCTCGGACGACAAGGTGCATCCCTGCGCGTTTTTTTCCCATCGACTGTCTCCTGCCGAACGCAATTACGACATCGGTAACAGAGAGTTGCTGGCCGTCAAGCTAGCGTTGGAAGAATGGCGTCACTGGTTAGAGGGTTCGGGGGTTCCTTTCATAGTTTGGACCGACCATAAGAATCTTGAATATATTCAGTCCGCCAAACGTCTTAACTCCAGGCAGGCTCGTTGGGCACTATTTTTCGGACGTTTTGATTTTTCCATCTCCTATCGGCCGGGTTCTAAAAACATCAAACCCGATGCCTTATCACGCATTTTTGATATTTCGGACCGCCCGGTGTCTCCCGAGTGCATCATACCTGAGAGATTGGTTGTTTCTGCAGTCACTTGGGAGATCTAATCGAAGGTCCGCACGGCCTTGGAAGGGGTAACGCCTCCGCCTGGATGCCCAACGGACCGGTTGTTTGTGCCGGAGGGGTTACGGTCCAACGTCATCCAGTGGGGTCACGGTTCCAACGTGGCTTGTCATCCAGGAATCGGTCGCACCATGTTTTTGGTTAAACAACGATTCTGGTGGCGGGCCATGGCTCGCGATATCCGAGAGTTTGTTTTGGCCTGCTCAGTCTGTGCTCGGGGTAAGACTTCCAATCGACCTCCAGAGGGGTTACTTCAGCCGCTGTCAGTCCCTTCGAGACCCTGGTCCCATATCGCGCTAGATTTCGTTACTGCCCTCCCACCCTCCCTGGGTAATACGGTTGTTTTAACCGTAGTGGACCGGTTCTCGAAGGCGGCCCATTTTATTCCCTTGCCCAAATTGCCCTCAGCCAAGGAGACAGCGGCTACGGTAGTTGATCACGTCTTTCGCATTCATGGCCTCCCAGCAGACGTGGTTTCCGACAGGGGTCCCCAATTCGTGTCCAAATTTTGGAGAGAGTTTTGTCGACTACTGGGGGCGACTGTGAGTTTGTCTTCTGGGTTTCACCCTCAGACCAACGGTCAGACTGAGCGGGCCAACCAGGATCTCGAGAGGGTGTTGCGATGTTTGGTCACTCAGAATCCCACTTCCTGGTGTCAGCAACTTTCATGGGTTGAGTACGCTCACAACTCGTTACCAGTGTCGTCCACGGGCCTTTCGCCGTTTGAGTGTAGTTTAGGCTACCAGCCACCTCAATTCCCTAGTATGGAATCCGAAGTCGCGGTCCCCTCTGCTCACGCCTTCGTCCAGAGGTGTCACCGTACCTGGACGAGAGCCCGAGAGACTCTCCTCCGGGTGGGGGCGTGCACCAAGGCTAAGGCTGATCGCCACCGGTCGAAGCCTTCCGTCTATGTCGTTGGTCAAAAAGTGTGGCTTTCTACCAAGAACATTCCGGTCCGGTCCGTGTGTAATAAATTTATTGGCCCGTTTCCTGTCACTAAGATTATTAGTCCGGTGACAGTCCGCCTCAAACTCCCTCCTGCGTACAGGAGAATTCATCCCGCGTTCCATGTATCCAAAATTAAACCCGTTTTTCGGTCTCCCCTTAATCCGCCTACTCCGGTTCCCCCCCCGCCGCGACTCGTAGATGGGGAACCTACCTATTCGGTGAATCGTATTCTGGACTCGAGGCGGAGGGGACGAGGATTTCAATACTTGGTGGACTGGGAAGGTTACGGTCCGGAGGAGAGAAGTTGGGTCCCGGCCAGGGACATATTGGATCACTCCCTTATTGATGATTACAATCAACAGGTAAGGTTGGCTGGGAGCGCCGAGAGGCGCTCCTAGGGGGAGGGGTACTGTCACGGTTCATGGGTTCCCGGTCCCATCCTCACCGTGTCTTGTGTGTGTGCGTGTGCGTATGTGTGAGCAGGTGTCTGTGGGTGTGTGTGATTGAGGCTGATCCGCTCCAGCTGAGCTTCATTAACGTGGGCTATATCAGATCCTGTCACGCTGTCTCCCTTGTCAGATCCTTGCGGTGTTTGCAGTGTTTGGAGTGTTTGCAGTGTTTGCGGTCGACGTTTACGGTCCGTTCTGATTTCCTGGTTCCGCGATTCCTGAGCCCTGCTGCTTTCCTGGACTCCGATCGCCGGTGACTCGTCTGCCCATTGCTTCCCTGCGCTACCCGCCTCCGCCCACGAAGGGCTCCACTTTAGTTCTCTCATTGTATTACTTCTTGTAATAAACTCTCTTTCCGCAACTGAATCCTCCCGTCTTCATTGTGACAGTTTGTCGTTACACTCTGTCCTTTTGATTTTATTTTCTTGATAAACTGTACACTGTGTGCCCTAAAAGCTATGGTTCTACAGCATGTTCCATTAATTTATGAATAGAAGTCATTATATATCATTATGCAGGCTCATTTTACAATATAGTAGAGAAATATTGCATGTTGTGTGTGCTTAAGCAGGGTCAGTCAGTGTTATAAATGTTTAACTCTTGCCCCTGAAGTGCAGGTGATGTATATAGCAGACTGTGTAGAGCTGCTTTTATTGGTCAGCAATCATTGACAGCTCACCCTGATGACTAAATGAAAGTATTGACCTTTCACTTTCTCTCTCTCTCTCTTACTGTCTCTTTCCTTTTTTTTCCTCTGCTGCCTCTCGTCTGTCATGTTTAATTGGTCTGAATTAAGTGCTCTTGTTTTAATGGATATGGAAGCACTGGTGTCCTCATATGATGGAAATAACTGCTCTTAGGTCATTGGATCTGTAATAGCTGGCTGTGCTGAGAGGACAACTTGGCTATTTGCTTCTCTGTCCATTTGTGTGTGTGTGTGTATTTTTGGCAGATTGTCTCTATCTCCAGTCACAATGCCCAAACTGGTTGCTGTCCTCATGTCACCCCGTTTAAAGTAGTCTTTATCCACCAGTGCAAACACAGGTTTTCTTGTGTTCTTTGCTCTCTTCATCACATTCAGAACAAAAAATATTTCAGTGACTCATTGGAGTTTCTTGCGTATCCTGCCTATAATTAGAAGATTCACAAGTACATCAGGTTTGGCATCTCCAGTGAATCAAGAAGAAAATGCAATTAAATGCAGCTAATTCAGTTTTATTGTTAAGCACTGAAGTGTACTTGTTTAAAATGTTTACTTTTATTGTAGAGTATATTGATTTTATAGTGTTATTACAATAACTGTTTTAAAATGTAATTTATTCCTGTGATGCAAAAGATGGTTTTTCAGCACAAGAAACATTTAATACTAAGAATGTTTTAATACTAAGAATGTCAAAAAGCCTTTTTGTGAAATATCATGATTTATTTATGTGGACAGTAATATTTTTTAGGATTGTTTGATGAATAGAAAAAAGAAAACAATCCTGAAACAATATATAGTATAATAATATATAACGAACAAGGAGAGAAGTAGAGGAGAAATATAAAATTGGCACACCATGGCTCCAAAAAAAAAAAAATGTATTGACACACAGAAATAACGTTTTGAGCACACAGGCTCTTCTAAAAAAATATGTCATTTTTTGTTGTAATATTTTGTGGTCTTTTACGTTCCTGATACAGTGACTGAAAGGTTCCGAATAAGACCAGAAATGTGTTTTGGCAAAGTAAATTGGCTCAATTTTTGGATTTCATGTTGACTTGACTTTTTTTTTGCAGACTGATTAGTGGCCTTGCTTGATCAAATAAATCATGCATGTACCATAGTTTATTTTTCTGTCTAGCACAGCTGAAAGCTAATGAGTACAAAGATGTACGATCAATTAGCTTTTTTTCAGACGGGACAGTAATCTTAGCAATTCATTTGCACTTCTTTATCAGGCATTTATAATTTAAGTCCTACAGCTCAGGAACATTATTTATGGAGATGCTCATTCTCAAATAAACAGCATAACAGGGCGTGAAGCTTTTGCCAAGGACAGTTGTGAGAGCAGATCTCTACATGTTTATCAGTTAATCTCACCCTTCTCTTGACAGTCAGCACACACGACTTTGTACAATCTTGATTTATTTCTGACATCTGTTGTGCTGTATGTATACTAAATATTCAGTAGTTAATTGTGGCACCACCTCAGATTATCCTGCATCTAAAGTGGGCGGTGCTTGGCTGAATCACATTATCTCCAAACTCATCTACCAAGAAACATATTATCAAAGAAACAGATTTTTCTCAAGAACTCTTATTTCATAACAGGAAGCCAGCTGTCACTATGATGATAAGCACATCTTGCCGATGATGTAGTCCTGTTCACGTTCCTGTTGTTCATTCCTGAGTGACCCCTCAGGTGCAGGATGGCCACAGATCATGTCTTGTTCTAATCAATATCTGCTGGATGGGGCCTGACTGATCTGGAGGCCAAACGTGACTGTGGCTGCTGTGGATGAATTAGACTGATTGATTGGCAGCTCAGTTAAGTTGATCAGTGGGAGTCTTTAATTTGGAGGCATCCATCAGCAGCTGTCTGCGTGGTCGATGCGAGTTAACGGAGGTTGCTTGACGTGCGGTCGGGATGCTGTGTTGTCTAACAGGAAACTGAAGGTGCTGGCTGCTGATGGAGACTGTGTTATCCTAAACGTCAATCAAATCAAGTAAACAGCAAATGTGTCTCACTCATGCCCCCCACCCCCCCACCCCCCACTCTCGACTTTATTCCAACTACAGCAATTCAGTTTACAAACATGAACCATTCATTGTCAATCGCTGTTTCTTCAAGCTCTCTCTCTCCAGCTGGTTTCTGGACATCCCTTTTTTATCCTGCTGACCTCCCTATACACCAATTAATTTCAACTATTTTAAAGAGTATGTAATATTATACAACATAAAATGGAGCTGTCATCAAATGTCTATATATTTTGACCTTACAATAGTTGTGTTGGGCTTTGTGTTTTGAATGTGTTGATTTTATAGTTTTATTAAAATAACTATTTTTAAATAGAATTTATTTCTGATGGAAACGCTTTTAAAATTTAATATAAACTAATGAACGGATAATAAACACCAAATATTTATTTTGTTCTCGAGGTGGACATTTTTTTTTAAAGTACCTTCTTTCAATGCCCATTACAATGAAAGAAAAAAATATGGCATAGTGTTTTCTTTTAAACAGTTTTTACTCGCTTGTAAATCGCTAGTAAATCAATTTCATAAATAATTATAAAGAAACTGCAAGTAACACAAAATATCCTCCAGTAATCTTTGTTTTATTTACAACAATGAAAAGTCATTTTTTGACAGTGTATGAAATTAAATGTAAAAATTAAATCAAGTGAAAGTGACGTGACATACAGCCAAGTATGGCGACCCATACTCGGAGTTCGTGCTCTACATTTAACCCATCCAAAGTGCACACACAGCAGTGAACACACACCGTGAACACACACCCGGAGCAGTGGGCAGCCATTCATGCTGCGGCGCCCAGGGAGCAGTTGGGGGTTCGGTGCCTTGCTCAAGGGCACCTCAGTCGTGGTATTGAGGGTGGAGAGAGCGCTGTACATTTACTCCCCCCCCCCCCCCCCCACCTACAATTTCTGACCTTTGGGTTACGAGTCCGACTCTCTAAACATTTCCCCCACGACTTAATGCAACTTTAAGAGCTGCCTAGCCTGTTTTGTACCCAAGTCATGAAAAGTGTTTACCTTGTTCTCTTCTTCTTACATAACCAAACTGAAATGGAAGCTCCTAGTGACTCATTTAGAACAGTCCACATATAGGCAGGAACTATAACGCATGAGAGAATCAGTTTACACTGCTTTCCAGTGGAGTTTGATGTTATGTCTGATATAAACGCTCAAAACTTCACTAAGCATAAAAAAGCACAAGATTTGAGAATAATACATTTTGATATTATTTTTGATACTTTATACTTTAATTATTATATAAAAATAGTGTGTTTTATTTAGCACTTCTTTTATGTCAGAAAAGTGTATATTGGTGCCTTAAAGTTTTGTCTAGGTGGGCAGCTTAAGGTTTTTGAACAGATCCAGTGTGTTTAAGTATGGTATTTCAAAGTATCTGCTTCCCTTTTTAGAAAGAAAGAGGGGCTTTCACGGTGATCTGAGAGCCCAACTGCTAAATGCTGCATCAAAAGGAAGAGAAATGAAAAGCAGGACAGAAAAAGAGAGAGAGCCACTTGCATCCATCAAAAGGGAAAGAACAGATGGAAAGGAAGAGTGTTTATTTGCTCTCTCTTTGATATGGCAGATAAAACAGCAGCAGCCAGATATGCCGCTCTATGCGCTGATTCTCTAGCTAAATATCATTAGAGCTTCTGGAAACTAGATTGCAGACTCTCATGGGCCTGTACTGTACACCAAATGTATTTGCAATAGTCCATTCCCTCTCCTCTCCACACTCGTTTCTTATCCTATCAGTCTTTCTGTCGATGATGTGCAGTGAAGGGCGAAGGAGCTTCAGGATAACATCGGTAAACAGCACTGGGTTGTTTTGGTTTCAATGATGCACAGTTCACTCCAGTACAGTTAGCTTGTTAACCTACTTCTTTCATACGTATTCATCTTGTTTAAGTAATAAATTATTATTTTTTTTTACCTTTCATTTCTCTTGATTAAGGGGAAAGGCCAGCAATAGTTAACTGCTCCCACAAGAATACAAAGGCTACAGTACACACAGAGTACATCACTTGATATGCTATGATATATTGATACATTTCTATGATATATTGTATTGTATCTGTATACAGTATATGTAATATTTGTTCAATTTAATTTGAATATAAATAAAATTAAACTGTGTATGTGTTAGGGCTGTGATGGTGAGGACATTTTCCCACCGGTTAATCGACGTGTTGTCACAACGGTTATACCGGTATCACCGTGGTGGGGCGTCGTTTGAGTTTTCCCTCTTTTCCTCGCTTTCCTTTGGTTTAAATACCCTGTAAGCGCTGTGCGCGTTTTACTATGACTTTCATATCAGCGGCAATTCAGTGTCAAGGAGTTGTTTGTTTTTAGTTTTTTTTAGTTCTCCCTCTTTCCCTTACTTTCCTTAAATAGCTTATAAAAGCACCGTGCGCATTTTACATCCACTTTGAAGAAATTCAATTCAAGCAACAACAAAATACAACGTAGATCATAGAAATGTATTAACAAAATTAATAAAAATACACCATGCTATATGCCTAATATAAAATTACAGGTAACGTACACGAAGTTTAAATATACAAAACTAAAAATCAGTTAAGAATGAGGAACAAACAATTATGAAACGAAGAACGTTTATTAGCAAAAATGAGTAATAAAGTTTGAAGGCAGGGACGGCATAAACCTTGATGTAAAATAATGGGAAATAATCACACTGTTTGAATATAATAAAAATCAGCAAATACTGTGGATCCAAATTCATGAGAAACTAATGTTTTTTTTAAAAACATTATCACATAGATCAGGGATGCCCAATAGATCGATCACGAAGGCAATGCTGTAAGATCGCACTTTAGGTCAGTGTTTCTCAACCAGGAGGGCGAGAGATAAAACTACAATATAATATATTCACTAATATTATGACTCGCATGTTAAGTAATGTACAAATATATAGTATATAAATTAATAACAGTACCACCTCTCTACGTATTCTGTGTTTCGGAGAAGCAAAACATTTCTCATCGTGTGTAATACAGACTGAACGGTTGCTCAAAAATGCTGTATAATCATATAATACGCAAACTACATCTCTCGGCTGGATAAAACAAGCCAGTGTCACACTAGTACACACAAGTTTTGATGAACGACTATTGTAATCAAGGTAAAGCTGACAGTGACATACAGGATCGTGCATTAGGCGCGCGTTATGTCCGTTATAAATGATGTGCAAACGAACCGTGTATTTGCACTCTCGGTTCATTCATATTTCTGTTTGAATACAGCTCAGTATATTCACGTAGTTGAATACAGCGAGTGTTTTATAACCAGAATATCTAGCAATGGCCAGTATACAGTATATATACCAGTAGTTATAAATGATATACAAATTAATAAATCCCTGCTCTCATTAAATGTATAAAAATATATTGTAAAGCCTTGCATTTGTTTATTTGCAAAATAAAAAAATGAAGCATCTAATTTAATCTAATCTATTTTTTTCATTCCAATACTGCTTGTAGTCTTACTCTATTTCTATGAATGTCTAGACTGACTGATTAGATTGTAGGAAGGAGAACTGCACCTTGGGAAAGGTACTGAATTAGTCACTTATTGTAATGAGGAAGAGTGAGGACGTTAAGGACAGAGGAAGGGTATGACGTCAGATTACAATACCCATAAGCGTCCAGTGCTTCTCAGAGGACAAACGGCTGTCATAGTTACCACATGTCAAATAACCGAACTAATTGAGCAGCGTAAATGACCGTGACTTTCATAACAGCTCAAAAACTAGGAAAGAGACCTTGATTGTCTTGATGTTCTTAGCAGGCTTTGTGTTGGGAATATCCTGAGCTATAAAGCATATTAGCAAAACAGTTCACATTACAATCATATATTATGTTTGGTTGCTAAAGTACCTTGGCTCCATACAGGCACTGCTAAACTTAGCCTCACCTCCTATCTCCAAACAACCAATGTTATAAGAAACAAACGAAAGAAGGCTCACGCTACCTTCCTGCAAACTCCACCAACCTAATATGTGACGTAATGAAGCACTTGTGTGAGAGCTTGCAGTAGTTAAAGTCTCATCTCAAGCAACGCCGAGCTGCATAATTAAAGTGCTGTCCACCCACAGTGGGACTGTACCGAAATATATTTTCACTTCTGTTTAAACACCCTGTGCTGGGAAATGTAATGGGATGTTACGAGCTTGGATAATCTTACAGTTGATTCACTGATGTTTTTAGTGAGATCGAGAGGAGAGAGGCTGATGGATGTCCAGTTGTTGAGTTTCGGATAGATATACTGCACACTAATGAGATTAAGCATATAAAGTTATGCAGTGAATATAAAGATTTTAGCCTAAATAGTTTGGTGTTGGAAGAAACGCTAGGAATCATGTTGAAATCTCTGACTTTTCATTTCAGATTTGGCGAATTAGAGCAAAGTTTGCATTATTGTTGTTGAGATCTGTTTTGAATCTGTGTACATGTGAGATCACTGGGAACTCAAAGTCTCTATTTGATCTTCGTTTAATCTTACTGTTGCTCAGCAACATTTGTGTAATCTATTTCAGTTAATGAGCCAATGGGAGAAATGCTCTTTTAAAAAATGGATGGAGTGATATACGAAATGTCATTAATTTTGTCTTCGTTGTACTGTTTCAAAACTAACGTGAATAAAAGATTGGTATAGTACCCTCACAAACTTGTCAGCATTTGTACATTTGTATTTAGTTATAAATACATTTTATTTTATTATTTTATTTTATTATTTTTTATTGCGATTTAATTTAAATGGTTTAGTTTTTATTGAATTTTGTTGAAATTCAACAAAAAATGTTATGTATTATATCAAAATGTTATTTAAAAAAAAATGTTCTAACGTATTTATTTTTAGGCTTTACTATCCTAGTGGGGACATTATTTATTCTATTTTAATTTTGTACTATTGTTTTTTTGCTCTGCTTTGTGCTTTGATGTTTTTTGTTTTGTTTTGTTAGTATTCTGTGTAGGTATTTACAGGGTTTACTATCCCAGTAGGGATGTTTGATAAAACAAGGAACTTTTGCCGCACCCATTTTATTTTTTGCTTGGTGCTTTGATTTTGTTTTGTTTTGTTTTGTCAGTGTTCTAACAATGTAGTTATTTACAGGTTTTACTATACCAGTGGGGATGTTTGGTAAAACAAGAAACTTGATCCGCACACATATACTCAGAGCCATCTGTATTAAAGCAAGTCGTGGTAGTGTGGATCAGCTCCCTCGGCCTCAGGCTTGTCTTCAGTATGTTGAAGTGTAGTGCTGGACACCAGTTTCATCATGTTGTGCTTGGAACAGTGACAGGTGGTAGATCCCCAATAAGCATCACACTCTACCCATCTTGAGCCAAAATGACAACTGTTGCACTCTGACAGGCCAGTACAGTTTACTCTGCCACAAGCCAACATGGCTCCAGCTCCCATCAGTCTTTGTCAGGCCGAACACGATGAGCGTTATAGGTTATCATAGTTTCTTATTCATAATCTGTGTTTACTCTGTGCTAAGAGGTGTGAAAATGCCTCGATTACCATAACTTGTGTTTGTAGCCAGAGAACTGATGTCAGAACTTCTAAGGTTCATGCTCTCCATGTTGTTGTGACATTCAAAGGGTTAACATATGGACGCTTTCCAGCAATTGTAAAAAAGAATTCAGCTTCACATTTTTATTTACTAAGCGAATAAATTGACCCTATTTATCTAATTTTGATTTGGCTAGCAGTCATGTTACTTGTTACAGGTCCAAGCAGGGAAGGTATTAAGGATAAAATTAATTATTTGTAGTTTCAATGCTGTGACTGTTTATTTAAATTTCTTGACCATTTGTAATCATATCTTATCTTCACTTGTGACACTGAGTTTTGACCAATTTGTTTTATAAATGTAGAACACAAACTTTTGAGCACTTACTATGGTTCTACCATGGTATTTTGAAATGCCTTGGAGTCTGGTAAAAATACCATAGTATGTGGATATAGTACTTATTCAGGAGAAGGCTATTTTTTTAGGGCTGGGCAAGTTGTCATGTGTTGTTATTTTATACATTGTATTGATTACAATATTTGCTGACTAGTAATTGTGTTATCTTTTACATGTTTGCTATGTCATGAATTGTTTTATGTATGTTTCACATGTATGTTTTTATACATCCATCTTAAAGTAAAAGAAAAGTAAAAAAAAGTAAAAAAAAATGCCTATGAAATATTTACTGGTTGTAAAAAGTTTAACGGTCAAGAACAGATTTTTTTGTCTTCTTGTTTAAGCTAGTGTTTTATATACAGTACACTCTAGTTTAAGATCAGTAAGATTTTTTAAATGTAAAAAAATAAAATAATAACAAATAAAAATATTACAATTTAAAATAGTTTTCTATTTGATTATATTTTAAAATGTAATTTAGTCCTGTGACGCATTTTTTTTCCCCAAATCAGTCTGCTTATTGCTAAGAAACATTTCTTGTTATTATAAATGATGAAAACTAGGGCTGTAGTACTCGAGTCCGGTCTCGGACTCGAGTCCGGACTGGAGACGTTTTTCTATCGTCTCGGATTTGTCTTGGACTCGTTGGTATTTGGACTTGGACTTGGTCATTGGACTCGCCAAATGTTCAAGTTGGTCTCGACCGAGTCCAGCAATATATGCTTTTTTTTTCTCTTTCAAAACAAAACCATTAATCTGGCTCGCTTGTTCCGCGAATGGGTAATGTAATTGCCATTGGTTTAACTCCATCTAGAACGGGCATTGTCATTGGTCGCCTGTTAAATGCACAGCTGCGTCATATGAGTGTGCGCCTGGCTCTGAGTGTGCGCGCTGGTGGAGGCATAAATAATCTTTATTTTGGCCACAGACACGATGTCGGCAAGTTGCATAATACAGTTTGGTTTTACAAAGTTCGTTGGAGTTTTCCCTCTCATTTTCCTTCGCTTTTAAATACCTTATAAATGCCCGTGCACATTTTGCTTTCACTTTCATTTCAGGTCAATTGCTTATCTATAACTTACAATGACACATTTTCTGCAATAAACATGGGACTTTAATTAACAAAACGAATAAAAATACACCATTACCATGCTATAAGCCTAATATAAAATTACAAACTTGCAAAATGTTTAAATGTAAAAAAAAAAAAAAACACTGACAATCATCAAACACCATGGCACCAAATGAATAAGAAAAAGAACGAATAAGAGCAAAACGAATAAAGCCTGGAGGCACGGAATACAACTGGTTGTAAAATAAAATAAATTACACAATGTAAATAAAGTAAAAAATAAGCAAACACTGTGGCAATGGCTGGGCGATTTATCAGATTGTATCGATTAATTCGAATTTTATGTTTTGCCACAATTAGATTTTTTATAAATCGAGGAATCGCGATTTTTAATAGAAATATTTCCAAACGCTAGAATTAGACACTTTGATAATAACAGTAAAGAGAAAAGAACAATCCAACCGCTTGTCGATGCACATGATTAACCGCTCACGTGAGATGCTCTCTAGGTGCCATTCACACAGAATGTGTTTTTGTGATGATGTGGGCAGTGGAATAGAAAAAATACAAGAAGATGTGAGTTAAACATCTTTTAATAACTAGAGTGCCGCGTTTTTAGAAAGCCGTGAAAGCTCATGCACGAGACGCTGCAAGAGACGCGAGCGCAACAGTCAATCGCGTCCATGCTCACATAGAAAAAAACTATGGAACAGCAGCGTAATCAAATACAAAACCTGTGAAGAACTACTACTGTATATCTGATATTTCAGGTTTGCATCCTGGTGACAGGCTGAAAACTGCTGTTCATTGTTTTACAGAGCCTTTATAGTTAATAATAGCACTCTAGGTGTTATACCTTCAGTCATTTTGAATTTGAATTACTTGAGTTTTTTGGAGCATTTGTCTTGTATTATTTCAGAACATATAGCCTAATATGCATAATATAAGTTTGTACACGATGTAGTTGTAGTTCATCTTTTCTGCAAAGATATTTAGTGATTTGTTTAACATTTACATCATGAAGACAACGCCGTGTGGTGCACTTAGAATATACTTTTCTTTAACTAGAGGGTTAATTAAGAGAAAGTTGCTTGAATCATGTTGTAGTTACATTTTCAAGTTGACTAGATCAAATCTTACAAAATCGAGAATTGGTCAAATATAAGTGAAATTGCTAAACCTAAAATATCCTCCTGAGAAGCCCCCCCTAAAAAAAAGTTTTCATGTCATTACATTGTTTAGACCATAAGAAAAAAAAAAAAAAAATGTGTATTTATTTTTTTAAATGTTCATTTATGAAAAACTCTATTTTATTCATAGAGGACACAAGGACTAAAATTAAATGGCATGAATAGACATCAAAACGGCAAAATCAATGGGAGTTTTTTTAAATCACCAAATACATTTTTAGGTTTCACTATGTTTTAAAATGTATAACAAAATTATTTGATATACCATTTTGTTTTATGCAATATGTGTGTGTAAAAGATTCCATAAACTGGTTTCCCATTAAACACAGCGTACCTATACACTGTATCTAATTTGCTTATTAATGTGTTGCTGTTGGGACAGAATGTTGAAAAATTATTTTCATAATGGGAGTAATACATGGCCAGATTTTCATAATAATATATAATATTTCATAAGCAAACTGATATATAATTTATTTCCCTATTCAATTGTTGTCTCCCAAAATGCATAATAAACATGCTTTTAGTCCTGGTGTCCTCTACATTGAACATGTATGAAATGATGTCCTGTTTCATAACAGGAAGTCATATTTGAATTTGAAAACCCATAACATTTTCCTGAGATGTTGCTTTATGACAAACAATCTGAAAATGATTCAGATGTAAAAGACATTACAGAATATAATCATATTTCCATAAGGATGTACAATTTTTCACTAAATTAAATATAGCCATCTTTAAAGACGTATGAGAGTGTTTAAAAAAGATTTAGTATCTCTATAAAGCCCTGAATGAGCTCTGTACAGGACATCCAGGCTTATAACTGTGACACGTGAGGTCTCAGAGAAATACACTAAAATAGAATGTCCACTACAGAGGCACAAACTCCACAGCTGGGTCTCAGGAGGAGAAATAAAATAGCCTAATTTGATCCTACAGTGTTGCTGCACATGCTTTTAGATCATTACAAACAATAATGCAAAATTATTATATTAGAATAGAAGATATGCCGTCTCTCGTATCACATCAATTATCAATAATTAAGTATGTGGTTTTGAAGAAGATAATTTTTTTCTTTCTCTGTTTTGACCGTCTCATTTGGACTTGGACTTGACTTGGACTCGAACCTCTTTGGACTCGGTCTTGACTCGGACTCGAACCTCTTTGGACTCGGTCTTGACTCGGACTCGAACCTCTTTGGACTTGGACTTGTCTTGGACTCGACAAAGGTGGACTTGACTACAGCCCTAATGAAAACAGATGTGCTGTTGAATATTTTATTATGCTTTTGTAGTGTTCTTTTTTAGTACTTCATTAAAATGTTATATTGTAAAGCAATTTTAACAGTGAATACTTTATACATTATATTTTGCAGCTGTTGAAATAAAAAGAGAAGTCAGATCCTGTTAAACTAACTGAGCTAAATGACACACATTCACAACAGCAGGGAGACATAACAATTAAACCCTGCAGCATTTCACGCCATTTCTTCCATCATCCCTCAACACTGTAGCAGGATTCAAAGGGTAATTGGCTGACTTTTGAAGAGCTTGTCAAGGCCCAACAAAATGTGGCTTATTTAATGGTGAATGTCGGGCTGTTACAGAGACACATAAGCCTGGTAGTTTTCTTTAATCCACGGAAAATGAATGAACTGGAAATTCTGAATGGAATTTACATTTCTTTAATGGTAAAATGCCCTCATCAAAGCAGAATCTACATATAATTATTGCTGTAATTAGTTATGCAATTATGCTAGCCGAGGGCATGTATAACCCCAGTTCTGTTCATGTGTGAACATATGTGTGTGTGTGTGCATTAGTCCTTTGTTGATTCCCTATAGTTTTTTTAAGGTCTTCTTGTTTTTTGCTAAGTATTCTGGGAATTAAAGGCTAGATAGTCAGGAGCAGCAGATGTGTGTGTTCTAATCATGTACAGTGATGCTCTGCACATCAGGTGTTTGTACCTGAGAGCTGCTGTACAAGACTGACTAATTAGCTACTAATGCATTATATGAGTGTGTGTGGTGCTCAAAAAGTGCTGTTAAAGATTCTATCTCTTGTGCTTATCTGCATACATTAGTAGCATAGTCGCCTGGGATTTCCTCTATTATCGTGTTATTAGCCTCATTATGGCTGATACGGGCCTGACTTTTAGCCTTACACCGTGCTTAGGAGAATTACTGTAAATATTAATAATAATTAGTGCTGTCAAATTATTAATCACATTCAAAATAAAAAAAATATCACATTTTTGGTTTACATAATATATGTTTGTGTGTTGTGTATATTTGTCATGTATAGCCACACATATACACACATACAGAATATATTTACCTGTATTTACATGTATATATTTATATTCATATAATTTATATAATAAATAAATATTTAATATATAAACAGAATTTTTTTCTTATACATGCATGTGTGTGTGTTTATATCCACATAATAAATATACACAGTACACACACATATATTATGTAAACAAAAACTTTTATTTTGGATGCGATTAATCGTTTTAAAGTACTACTAATAATAATAACTGTTGGTTTTAAAAACAGTGTGAAGAGAGTTTAATGATGTACTGGATTGATTAACAGGGATTGGGAGATGGATTATATGCACATATACTGTCTTCGGTGTGCAGTACTGGTGAAAAAGTTCAGAAACATAATAGCATAGGTTTAATAAATATGTTCTTCAATAAAAATTATTGTTGATTGGAGAAATTTAACCCTCTGAGGTCAGTGAACACGCTGGTGCATTCAATTTCATTTTTTCTTGATAACTGTCAAAAGAACTTAAATAAACTTTATTTTGGGTTGCACATATATGAGTAATATCATTCAAAACTGTAAAGAGTCTACATAAGAAACATGATATCAGTTTACATGGTTTACTTTTTTTAAATTGAGGTTAGATTTAAATAAATAAATACATGCATACATACATAAATGTTTATTTCATTACAAAAACAATCCAAAAGAAAAAACAACATTATTTTTTATTAAAAAGGATTCTTCAAATTATCTAAAAGAGAGACACCTTATACTTATGCCTATCCCAGGAAGGAAATTAATGAATGGAAGTGAATTAATTAAACTGAATGAATGAAGTTTAGGTTTAGTTATATATAGTTAGTTAATAAAATCAAATAATCAAAAAGAGAGACAATTTATGGATAACACAGAGGGCAATGAATGAATAAATTGATCAATCAATTAATTAAGTCAGTCAGTCAATCAATAAATTGTTTAAAAAAAAAAAAAAATTTAAATATATATATATATTTTATTTTTTGGGCTGAGGCCTCCTGGTAGGCCCTTACAGCTATTTAGTATTACCCTTCTCACATGGAAGAGGGTCCCACACACAAATATATTGTTCCAGACCCTGTGAATTTTAGCGATGACCCTGATCAGTCCGAAGTGAGACATGTTTCTCTAAAAATCTCTTGCCATGCAGATTGTGATGTCCTCCCTGGACAAACACACACCCCAGTCCCAATGTGACTGAGACCACGCTACTGGGATTGTTATGGCAACAGCTCATCAGAGTTCGTTGACCCTAGGGTCAATGTTGTTATGGGATTTCTGAAGTGGGTGGTCAGTTCATCATCTAGCCATGCGTTACACTTATTTGTTCATTTCCCCTGGAGGATCGAGTGATAAGAAATACAACTGTATTTTTAGTCTTATTATAATGGAGAGACTCCAGTGGATCTTTTGTGTGGATTAACATCACAAAACTGAAATTCCACTATGTCCCTACAGCATAAAAAGCCTTCAAAGCCATTTCACCATTATGCAAGATGTACTTATGTTGGCTTTAATTAGTGGCATTTATGCTCTTCTGATGTCATTTATTCTGGTAGTGGTGATATCAAGCTTATGTTTTATGTTTTATGTTTTATTGCTGCCTTCAAGTCATGTCAGAAAGATCTTACGAAGGTCACATGAATGGCACTACATTGGCTAATTGTAATTAGCAAAGGAAAACTTGGGGTTTTCTTTAAACGCTGACATTTCGAGTTCATTTTAATTAATTTTTTTATGAATAGAACAGAAATAAATTAAAATATAATTTGTGAGGAGTTTTACTCATTTAGAATAATTATGTGTGTATATATATATATATATATATATATATATATATGTACACTCACTGGCCACTTTATTAGGTACACCTTGCTAGTACTGGGTTGTACCCTTTTGCCTTCAGAACTGCCTTAATTATTCGTGGCATAGATTCAAAAAGGTGTTGGAAACATTTTGGTCTATATTGACATGATAGCATCACGCAGTTGCTGCAGATTTGTCGGCTGCACATCCATGATGTGAATCTCCCGTTCCACCACATCCCAAAGGTGCTCTATTGGATTGAGATCTGGTGACTGTGGAGGCCATTTGAGTAAAGTGAACTCATTGTCATGTTCAAGAAACGAGTCTGAGATGATTTGAGCTTTGTGACATGGTGCATTATCCTGCTGGAATTAGCCATCAGAAGATGGGTACACTGTAGTCATAAAGGGATGGACATGGTCAGCAACAATACTCAGGTAGGCTGTGGCGTTTAAACAGTGCTCAATTGGTACTAAGGGGCCCAAAGTGTGCCAAGAAAATCTCCCCCACACCATTACACCACCACCAGCCTGAACCGTTGAGACAAGGCAGGATGGATTCATGCTTTCATGTTCTTTACGCCATTTCTGACCCTACCATCTGAATGTTGCAGCAGAAATCGAGACTCATCAGACCAGGCAACGTTTTTCCAATCTTCTATTGTCCAATTTTGGTGAGCCTGTGTGAATTGTAGCCTACGTTTCCTGTTCTTAGCTGACAGGAGCAGCACCCGGTGTGGCCTTCTGCTGCTGTAGCCAATCTGCTTCAGGGTTCGACGTGTTGCGCGTTCAGAGATGGTATTCTGCATACCTTGGTTGTGAAGAGTGGTTATTTGAGTTACTATCATCTCTAACCAGTCTGCCCATTCTCTTCTGAACTCTGACATCAAGAAGGCATTTTCGTCCACAAAAATGCCGCTCACTGGATACTTTTTCGGACCATTCTCTGTAAACCCTAGAGATGGTTGTGCGTGAAAATCAATAGATCAGCAGTTTTTTAAATTATCAGACGAGCCCGTCTGGCACCAACAACCATTCCACATTCATAGTCACTTAAATCCCCTTTCTTCCCCGTTCTGATGCTCTGTTTGAACTTCAGCAAGTCGTCTTCACCACATATAGATGCCTAAATGCATTGAGTTGCTACCAAGTGATTGGCTGATTAGCAATTTGTGTTACCAAGCAATTGAACAGGTGTACCTAATAAAGTGACCAGTGAGTGTGTATGTATATATATATATATATATATATATATAGTATCTCACAGAAGTGATTACACCCCTCACATTTTTTAAAATGTTTTATTATATCTTTTCATGTGACAACACTGAAGAAATTGCTACAATGTAAATTAGTGAGTGTACAGCTTGTATAACAGTGTACATTTTCTGTGCCCTCAAAATAACTCAACATACAGCTATAAATGTCTAAACCGCTGGCCACAAAAGTAAGTACATCGCTAAGTGAAAATGTCCAAATTGGGCCCAAATTGTCAATATTTTGTGTGGCCACCATTATTTTCCAGCACTGCCTTAACTCTCTTGGTCTTGGAGCTCACCAGAGCTTCACATGTTGCCACTGGAGTCCTCTTCCACTCCTCCATGACGACATCACGGAGCTGGTGGATGTCAGAGACCTTGCACTCCTCCAACTTCCGTTTGAGGATGCCCTGCAGATGCTCTAAAGGGTTTAAGTGATGATTGGCCAGTCCATCACCTTTACCCTTAGCTTCTTTAGCAAGGCAGTGATCGTTATCATGTTGGAATACTGCCCTGCGGCCCAGTCTCCGCAGGGAGGGGATTATGCTCTGCTTAAGTATGTCACAGTACTTGTCGGCAGCACTTATGCAGCCCCAGACCATGACACTCCCACCACCATGCTTGACTGTAGGCTGTAGCCAAGACACACTTGTCTTTGTACTCCTCACCTAGTTGACGCCACACACGCTTGACACCATCTGAACCAAATGAGTGTATCTTGGTCTCATCAGACCACCGGACATGATTCCAGTAATCCATATCCTTAGTCTGCTTGTCTTCAGCAAACTGTTTGCGGGATTTCTTGTGCATCATCTTTAGAAGAGGCTTCCTTCTGGGACAACAGCCATGCAGACCAATTTGATGCAGTGTGCGGTGTATGGTCTGAGCGCTGACAGGCTGACCCCCCACCCCTTCAACCTCTGCAACAATGCTGGCAGCACGCATCTATTTCCCAAACATAACCTCTGGGTATGACGCTGGATATGACATTTTTGCAACCTGGAGTAACCTTGACTTATAATATTTTCATATTTGTGATCATTCAATCATGTCATATTTTCTGATCATTCTGAAATATTTATTGATCTTGACACATAGTCACGAAGGTCAGCACTAAGTAGGGCTTCTCTCTATAATTTCCTGTTTTATGTTATTTTTCCACTAACACTTTTATATAGGGACCATTACTCACTATTAAGTTGCTTATGAGTATGCCTATTTATAGCATTTTGGCTGTTTATTAGTATTATAAAGCACATATTCTGCATGCACATAATTTACATCCCTAATCCTAGCCAATACCTAAACGTAACAACTACCTTACTAACTTAATAAGCAGCAAATTAGGAGATTATTGAGGCAAAATTCATAGTTAATGGTTTATTAAAAGTGAAAATTGGACCTTAAAATAAGTTGTGATCATTTTTCCTGTTATATGTTTATGTTTGTTGCACCACAACTTCCGCACTAAACTGTAAAACATAATTAAGCTTCAGCTTTTATTACAAACTTCCACAAAATGAGAAACCAACTGTTTATTTGATCAAAGTTTCTCCACTTCTTATATCTGTAGTGTCAAATGAGAATTTCTTAATTCTCTTTTAGTCCCCTGGTTATCAAGATTAAGGGTGAATCCCAATTCTCTGTCTTACCCCTTCCCCTTACCCCTTCCCCTTAGTTTTGCTCGTTCACGTGAGAGTAAGGGCTGTCCAAATTCTCGTTTTGACCGAGGGGTAGGGCTAAGGGGAAGGGGTAGATAGCCATTAAAACCAATCATTTTTGCGAGCTTACTTGAAACCAAGGGGTACCCAGAACACACTGTGGCCAGATCATCCAGAGAGTATTTTCGTCCTAAATAATTTATTTAAAATTACGACAGTCTTGTTTTGTGCCCTACACAGTCCTGTAACTTACATATATATTTGCAACAATGCTCTTAATTGAAATGTTTTAAAAAATCGCTATTTTTCCACGGTAACGTTACATTGCTGATTTGCACAACAGTCCTGCATTTCTCTGACTAGAGAAAACATCACTTAAACCCACGCAATCGATACACACACACTTTTAGACGGAGAGTTTGCGATCAACACTTGTCGCCTCTGGTGACGTAGCAGCCAGCTAGCGACGATGTATGATGACGTAACCGTAACCAAGTGGCGTCTGAAAAATTAAATTAAAATTAAAGGCTGAATGCAGGTCATTCTGAGAACAATGTGTCTTCTCAATTGTTGAATATGAGGTTTAAAGCTGAGCTTCATTTTCCTTCATTAAAACCAACTGTTGACTAAATTATAAATAAATTAGCCAATTGTATTGGAACTCTGTCATGTTAATGCATTTATTTGGTGTTATTAAGTGTCTTGATCTTAACGTTTGGTTCTGAATCTATTTTATGAAATTTTAGAAAATCTATTACGCTTACCTAGATGATTACATATTGTTAGAACTAATGTTTTTTGTGTTCTTTTCTGGTTTACAATGATTATTTATATACATTACAGTATACTCTATACCAAAAGTGTGGGGTCGGCAATATTGTTCATTTTTTATATGTGTTTAATTAATATTGAGACATTAATATTGTGGGATATTTTCTTTTTTCCATTTGAATATATTATAAAATGTAATTTGTTTCTGTGGAGCAAAGCTGAATTTTCAGCATCATTACTGCAGTCTTCAGTATCACACAATCCTTCAGAAATCGTTCTAATATGCTGATTTGCTACTGAGAAAGCATTTGTAAAAATATTTATAATGTAGAAAACAGTTGTGGTTCTTAATATTTCTTGTATAAACCATAATATATCCCCCCCCCCCCCCCCCGGTATTTTATGATGAATAGAAAGCTATTTAGAACCATTTATTTAAAATTGTTTTTTATAATATTAAAAAATGTGTTTACTGTCACTTTTGATATTTTTAATGCATCCTAAATTAATTTCTAAATTCAAAATTTCAACAAATATTTTCTTAAAAGAAAATCGAAATGTTCGGATGGTAGTATATGTTTGGGCATATATTTATGCATTCTTTAACACTTTCATCTCGTTCGTTGTGTTTGTAGGCGCTGGCGGTGGCTGCGGAGGACCTGCAGAAGGAGCACCAGTGGAAGGATGATCTTGACGTAATGCTTCACACATTCACATCTTGTAAACAAACACACACAGGTGGAAGAAACAAGGCTGTGAAACATTGGCCAGGGCATGTTTTCAATCAGTCCTTTATTGGATGAGAACAGATACCGGACACATTTACACACGCCATCACCTTATTTAGATGGTGAGATAATCAGTTTGGTTAGAAAATGTTGGTATCCTGGTCTTGTGTCTGTGGTATTGATGCATTTCAGGTTCCTACGGACTGAAATATCAATTCTAATTTGCAGAGAAATGGATGTGATGTCTGCTTATAGATTTCTCAGTCAAGTATTGTCTGAATGAGCAAAATTTGTAGCTCTGCAATGTTTCATTTCTGAATCAGACTAGGGGGAGAATCGCTATTTAAAATGCTTTTAAAAAACTTTAACTCAAAAACGTTTCAAAACATGTTTATTCAATGTTTATTCAGATTGCAACTGAATATTAGAGAGATATTAAGAGATTCAGATTATCAAAGCCAGTGGTGATTTTCCACAGTAATATGCGTGATAGTGAGCATATATATATATATATATATATATATATTCCTCATCTGATATTAACTTAAAGCTCATTACATTTTTTTTTAGCAAATCTCAAAATGAAAAATGACTTGCTGAAAAGCTAAAAAGGTCAAATAAAAAAAAACGTTGAAAAAAATAAAAAATATTAGCTTTGCAGCTAACTGAGTTATGTTTATGTATAAATACTAAAATTGCAAAAAGTAAAACCATAATAAAAAATTAAGCTAAATAGACATATTTAAAAATAATAATAATAATGAAAATGACAAAAGTACATAACAAGATTGCTAAATCAAACTAAATCTGAAAATATAAAAATATAAGAAGCTAATCTGAAAATATAATGAATAATATAATAGTATATAGATAATACTACGTAGCATTTAAAACAAATTATGTTGTACAATTTATTTATACAAAATAGCATGCAGGTAGGATCATGTTAAAGACACAATCTGCAAAGTCAAGAGTTTGATCCCAAGCAGGGCTGATCTATATGTGCATGTCTCAGCGATTAGTGGTCTATAACCTAAAAAGAGTGTCTGCCACATGATTAGCAAGCAAGTAGGACAGGTGGCGGCAGACGGTGATGATCCACTCCTATGTCTCCAAGGCAACTGTATGTCAGATAGTGAGCTTGCTTGTTAACGCCCCGCTAATGCTAGTCCTGACAGTGCCCTCACACTGTGAGGAGAACAACACTGGGATAAGACACACACACACACACACACACACACACACACACACATAAAATAACATGCATCACTTCTGGAAACGAGAGAGTAAAAAAAATGTAACTTTTGTGGATGCACATAAAATGTGAGCATTTTTCCTGTTTTATGTTTGTTATTATCACAACTTCTGCACTAAACCCTAAAACCCCATTAAGCTTCAGATTTTATTATAAACTTCCACAAAATGAGAAACACACTTAAAGCTACATGCACCACTTCAATACACAAAGATTAGGTACAAACCACACATAGGCCTGGTTTCACAAACAGGTTTTAGGTTAAGCCAGGATTTAATAATAAGTACATTAGGTATAAGTACTTTTTATAAACAAGCCTTTGAAAAAAAACAATACTGATGTGTATCTTGAGACAAAACAAAGGCACTGACATATTTTATGATCAGTTAGTGTAAGTTTCTTTAAATTGAAACAGCTCAGATTTACATATTTGTCTGGGATTAGGCCTAAGCTTTGTTTGTGAAACTGGGGGATAGAGAGCTAAATAAAAACATTTGAAAATACACAGTAACATTCAGATTCAATATACTGGTAAAAATGGACACTTTGATAAAAATGCAATAAATTGATGACATAAAATATAAGATGGAATTATATTTAAATTCAAGTAAAGTCTCATATACCTTCCTTTAAATAAGCATGATTTAATGAATTTCTTAAATATTACTACTACTACTACTAATAATAATTTATAAATATAATATAAAACCAACTTGCTGAAAACTATTGCAAAAATAGATTTGACCTCAGAGAATCACAAATTAGTATAAACACACTTAAAACTATATGCAAATGCCTATATTTCTGCAATATTATGGGAATGATAATTTGTGATTGTGAAATATAAATCAATATTGTGACAAAAACCTAAGAGGAACATTAATTGAATGCTAGAAATTGGTGATTATGAAGCATAAAACCTAAAAATAACCATTATAAAACATGTTTTTTTTTGTCTGTATGTTTTAGTAGGTTGTTGCACAAACCTAACCTGCAACTTTCTGGAATTTTTATGATTATTTCAAAAAAGATTACATTAATAGACTGCTCAACTAAAGAAACAATTCGATAAAAACATATTGAAACCAAACTATCCTAATGATTATTTAAACCTTTGATATTAAAACACTAAAGTCTTGTTCACTCTTTGTCAAACAGGTGAATGATACCATCTACTACAATGCCAAGGACAAGGTAATGTTTCTTTTTAAAAATGCATGCTTGGATAGAAACAAAACAGCACAGAAATAAATTAAAATTAACAAGGTGTTTTTTTGATGTTTGAGAGGTTTATGCTTATTTTTATGTTCCTAGTTTGACATCAATGACACTGAAACACACCAGAACCGTATCAAGCTAGATTTCAAAGTGGATCCTGATTTCAAACGCCCTGTTTCATTGAACACAACAGCAGTGCACATTCCCACTGATATCTACGAGGGATGTGAGTACACACACACACACACACACACACACACACACACACGCACACACACACACACACACACACACACACACACACACACACACACACACACACACACACACACACACACACATCTTTGCATGTATTCTTTTTTTACTGCTTTGCATGGTAGATAAAATACCAGTTTATAAAATCAATCTTTCAGTGACAGCTCGGCTTTATTGCTGGGTGTCAGGTGTGGACAGCCAGAGGCTTGTGGAAAAACTGCAGACTAAATTTAGAGAGGAGCCCAGCTCAAACGCAGCACGCCTGGCCCCTGGGTGACCCCACAACCCCCAATATCCTCCAGCAAGAGAATAGCTCTCCCTCACTGTCTCCTGCTTCAAAAGGTTATGGGTTATGAATGCTTTGAGGTGAGAAAGCTACTGTAGATCATGAATAGCTTGTAGCTTGAGTAGATCCAAGATGTTTCTTTCTTCATCAGAACAGATTTTAATAAATTTAACATTACATTACTTGTTCACCAGTGGATCCTCTGCAGTGGATGGGTGCCATCAGAATGAGAGTTCAAAAGCTATTAAAATCATCCTAATAATCCGCATCCAGTCGATCAATTTACATCTTGTGAAATGAAAAGCTGCGTGTTTGTAAGAGAAAAATCCAACAAGTCTTTAAACCACAACTTCTGGTCAAAATGCGAGTCCATAATCCATAACAAAGCTCCCTCCAGTAAAAAAGTAAATTCCCTGTCGTCTTCTCACATCAAAATCCACCAAAATATTTGTTTTGGATGGTTTTTGCTTGTAAACAGTCCTTGATCTGTGCATATTTCTCTCCTGATTCAGACGAGATGACTTTTTCACTGAAGAAAGCATTATTATAAATAGAGGACATAATGTTTTTTGTTTTTTTGTACAAACAGCTTTTTGTTTCACAAAATATTTAGTGTGTATTACTGTGATGTTTTTATCAACTCTTTGGACTCTCATTCTGACGGCACCCATTCACTGCAGAGGATCCACTGGTGAGCAAGTGCTGCAATGCTTTATTCGTCCAAATCTGGGGTTTTTTTCAATAAAGAGACAAACTCATCTACATCTTGTATGACCAAAGTGAGTATTTTTTTTTTTAAGGGTTACGTTTTGTTCAGTACTCCCACCCTCAAATCTGTATATTAAACATCACATGCATATGTTGGCATGATTTTATAACAAGTTGGTCAAATCGGCTAGTACTTTCTTAAGACACATTTTCATTTATTCATTTAGCAGATGCTTTTATCCAAAGCAACGGTGCATCATATTCTCTGTGTTGGCAGAAATCTGATCTCCTCACTGATGGGCTCACTGTGGCCTTGCGCTTGTGTGAGTGTTTCACCAGCAAATGAGTCTGATGTGATATTTGTGTTCCATATGAGGAATGAAGCAGCCACATTCATCATATGACTCATCGCTCTCTGTCCCGCTGTCTCTCTTTATCTACTTTTACTCACTTCAAGTTACTCTTAGTACCTTTTGCTCTCTGCCTGATTCTCTTGGTCCCGCAGTATTGCTTAGTGCAACTCAACAACAACCATTGGGTGAAGCTTTCAAGCAATATTCTGTTTTCCATTCAAACTGTGTTTTTTTAACTCTCTTTATTTAATAATAGTTTATTATGTAATAATGTGGATGATTATTCAAGTGTTTGTGTATTCATATGTGTGTGTGTTATTGCGGGCTCTAGGCTATCAGTATGCCTGTGTCTTATTAAGATATGACTCTGTGCGTTTTGCCTCAACGCAGTGTGTCATCTGTCATCACAATCTCAAGATGGACACAGACATGCTCAGAGAGCGTGTGTGTGTGAGCTCGATGGCGTGTCTTTCACGTGGATCCCTCTGGCTGTGCTCGTAGTGCTCAGATTGGTTTTTACTGTTGACTGTTTGCCCTGATTCATTTAAACAAGGGAAAGTTTTTTTGTTTGTTTTTTACCACACATTTGGTACATGGTGAGTGTTCATTTTGGACCCTAAGTGCCGTTGTACAACCATACACTTCCAGTATATATATATATATATATATTGTAATTGGACTTTGATCTTGTTATTTGTGCTGATTTTCCAGACAAGCAAATAGAGATAGGACCAACAGAAAGAGAGAGACCTGGTTGGATGAGTGTTAGCTAATAAGGACGTGTGTGGTGTCTAACTCTGTAGACTGACAGCCTGATGGATGAACAACAGGAAGGGGTGTGAAACCACATCTAATCTGACCGAAAACACACACACACACACACACACACACACACACACACACACACACACACACATACAGTGGATGATTTTAAACAGATATATACTCTCATTCACTAATGCACTTCCTTTATGCCTTCATGGACTACAGGTGCATCTCAATAAATTAGAATGTCGTTGAAAAGTTAATTTATTTCAGTAATTCAACTCAAATTGTGCAACTCGTGTATTAAATAAATTAAATGCACACAGACTGAAGTAGTTTAAGTCTTTGGTTCTTTTAATTGTGATGATTTTGTGCTCACATTTAACAAAAACCAACCAATTCACACTGAATTTGGGGTTTTCATTAGTTGTCAGTTATAATCATCAAAATTAAAAGAAATAAACACTTGAAATATATCAGTCTGTGTGGAATGAATGTATACATTATACAAGTTTCACTTTTTGAATGGAATTAGTGAAATAAATCAACTTTTTGATATTCTAATTATATGACCAGCACCTGTATATGCAACAGCTTTTACTTGCAGTATTGACTTTTGACCTATAGAGTCTGTCTCTATGTAAAGAAATGATGTGTATAGTAAGTGTGTGTCTGTCTTTGTGTGTGTGTGTGTGTGTGTGTGTGTGTGTGTGTGTGTGTGTGTGTGTGTGTGTGTGTGAGAGGGTGTGTGCAGAAGGGATATCCTCTCAATGATTACAAGCTTTCATGATTCTGCACTGATCCTGCAATTTAGCACTCACTCTGCCACAGCACCACTATAAAGATTATGTTTTCAGAGCTGTTTCCTCAGTGTGAGAGAGTTTGGTCCTAGTTGATTGCTTGATGTATTATTTATTTATTTAACGTGAATTCCAATCAACTAAGTGCAATTATTGTGTAACAGGTATTGTCTCTGTATTTTATTTGTTGACCATGTGATCATTTTGAATAGTTTTTAGCTTTATGTTTTGTTTTTCATTTAAATGTTACGTTTTTAAATTGTGTTGCATGCATTTGTCATTTTTATTTAATTTCTTTATTTTTATAATGCGTAGTATTTATACAGTTTTACCTCTTAGTTTTGGATCTGTTTTTAGTTGTTTTAATACTACATTTAATTTCCTCTGTTGTCCTCATTTGCAATTTTGAGGGACAGGATTTTGGACCAATGAGATTTCACCATGGGTGGGACTTTCTAAAATAACTGGTTAGGACAAAAACTCTGATTTAAATGGCTTGTGTATAGATAAAACAATCTGGCTGTTAGGCTACAAACTGTTTATGATTAACATATTTTTTTCCAATAATAATAATAAAAAAAACAATTTTCCATATTGATTTCTATAGGCTATGAATGAGTATATCAGGAAGGACTGGAAGGAAGTGGTAGAAATAGAGGAAGATGAGATGTAGCTTTAGGCTGCTGATGGACCCTCTTAAAGATGATCGATAGGGTCTGGTCTGTTTTTGAGTGATGGAGAAGGCTTGTATTGATTACACACCTAGAGTGGGAGGAGTCGTGATAGAAAGAGGCCGGAGGGGTAGTAATAGACGTCCCATGGGATCAAACAGAGGCTTTCAAGGCAGTAATGATTCTTATAATAATTCAGTATCATAATACTTAAACTAAAGAGATATCAACAACTTTCGGGGGGAATGAATCATGTGGCATCATGGGTAATGATGTCATATCTTTGCCAGGGCTCTTTTTAAAACGTTAGCATCACTCTGACGTACAACAGGCATTGTGTCCATTTATGACATTCTCTGGAACAAAGGGCCCGATTTTCCTATAATTCCATTAGAACTGCATTAGCTAATAGTTCACTTTGTTGTTTCCTCTACCGCAGTGGTTTATCACTTAGCATAACATGATGGGATCTGAAGTTTTGAGAGCCAGCGTATTGATTTATCCCTGATTTGGGGCTCATTCGAGTGTTTGTTAGAACAAAGCTCTCAGAAAACATGTCAGCTTGAGTTAAATCCCATACGACCTGAGGGGATGCTGGGATTTATCCTGTATATATTTATGTGTTTGTAACAGCCACTGTAATCCTGAATGAGCTAAACTGGACTGCGGCTCTGGATGGCGTCTTTAGGAAGAACAAGGAAGATGACCCATCCCTCCTCTGGCAGGTGTTTGGCAGTGCAACTGGCCTGGCTCGATACTTCCCAGGTAAAGCACTGGATGAACAGGAACGCCATGTTATCAAGCAGTTTCAATATTACATACATTCATAATAACACAGAGACTACAGAAAGCCATTGCGGGATATAGTTCCTGTCCCAAGTGTATTTCATAGCTGATGGGGGTATGTGGGTGGCATTTAGAGCAAGGACTGTAGACTATGGTAAACACAAAAACGGGGAAGGAAATAAAATGTGAAAAGCCAAAACTAGTGCACAAAACCGACAACACAGGGGGAAAGGGAATGCATGAGTGCTATATGACTATTAAATTACATCAGATTTCAGTTTTGAATAGGAATAATTAATTGAAATTATAAATGTAATGCAAGTCATGTTATTTTTCACCTCTTAATTGTTGTTTCATTTTTTAGCATCAAAATAATATTAAATTACATTGTATTATATTGATATTAAATATCAAACCTACATTTTTAACTAAATATTAAGTGCAATTTTATATTTTGTATTAAATACCAAACCTACATTTTAAAGTTAAATTAATATTAAGTAAACGTAAACTAAATTAAACATTTAGTATTAAATAATGAGATTATTTATTTGCTTGTTTGTTGTTTCTTAAGAGCCAATACTTGGATGTTTTATCTAATTTATTACAGGTAATAGTGATAACGTTGATCACCTCTTAGCTGTGGTTTCATTTTTTTCTATAGTATCAAAATAATCAGTTTATTTAAAAAAAAAATTGTATTTGTATTAATTAATATGAAATACTAAACCTAAATGTGTACTTAAATGTTAAATACAATTTAATATTTAGTATTACATACATTTTTTATTTATTATTTATTCATTATTATTTTGTTCATACATCATATGCCCATAACACTTATATCTACTTACACTGACTGTTACTTAAAAATGTTTTATCTCCTTCATTAGGAGTGATTGTAGAAGGCTGGGAAGATAATAATCATAATAAACCCATTATCCCACTCTCCCATCTGCTCTAGCTTCCCCTTGGGTTGACACAAGGAGCACACCAAACAAGATTGACCTGTATGATGTACGCCGAAGGCCCTGGTGAGCAGACCTGTGCTGCTTTAATTTACACGTGTCTGCTTGTGAGAGAGATAGCAAGTGTTGTTTTTCTTCAACTTCTTTCTCAGTTGTTATGCCTGATGTGTTTTCTTGTTTGTGTGTTTGAAGGTATATTCAAGGTGCAGCTTCACCTAAAGACATGTTGATCCTGGTGGACGCGTGAGTGAAGTCTCTATGATTTACTGTTGCAGTTCATACACTCATTGACACAAACCCAGCAAAGCAGTCTTTCTCACAACTGATCCTGTTTCAATTATGCACTTTGAGCAACTGGTTGATCAGCAGAATGTAATTTTTCATTGCGTGTGACACATCCCTCACTCTCTACTTAAAGAGCTCATGTTAGTTCTGCATTAGAGTCATTTATCAGTGTTAGAGAGAGAGAGAGAGAGAGAGAGAGATGCTGATTAAAGACTGACACAGCATGCCAATAAAAGGTGAGAGTAATAAACATGAAAAATCTATTTCTGCTTTTTTAGATTGGAAATCTTTGGCAGGTATTTAAATAACAGGGTTGTGTTAAATTAAGCAGTTTATTAATATCAATATCAACAATCTTTTTGTTCCCATAATGTGTCTTAAACTGTTATTCCACACGTTTTCATCATTACAAATTTGCATTCAAAATGAAGCAGCACATTACAGTCATTCTTGGCATCTGAATACATTTCTAATGTAGATGTAACGGAAAAGTCAGTTACAGATATGACCTAGAAATATACAACATCCATCAAAAACCACATTAATATGTCATTATATATTGTATCATGCTTAAGGGTCGTATTTTGGTTACTAGTGAAATTAGCCTTGTTGTGTTAGAAAATATGGCCTTGAAGAGTTGATTCTGTTATTGCTCAGCCGTAATGATGATAGTGTTGTGCTGTCTGGGCGTTGAACCCATTAGTGTAGATCAGCTTTAGCCAATCAATGTAGTTTAGCTTTATGACTAAACACTAAAGCCCACACACCTCCCATTGGAATCACAGAGTGATTATTAACCCGTAAAACCTGATGCAGCATGTCAGTTCCGGAGACATTAAAAGCCTAAATGGGCTTTAGTATTCTTTGGATGTGTTGTTTTGACTTTGTGTTATCTGCCAGCATTCAAACCTAGTGAGTGATTTGAGTTCTGTTTCCCTCAGATTTTATTTATTTATTTATTTGTGTAATCAGCTCTTTGGGCTATTCATAGCTGTAAGGTGTCTCTCTTTTGGATTGATTTATTGATTGATTGATGGATTGATGAATTGATGGATTGATGGATTGATAGATTGATTGATTGATTGATTTGTAATTTATTTAACTTTTTTCTCTAGCTTGATTGTTGTCTCGCTGTCTCTCGTTTGTTTTCATTCATTCATTCATTCATTCTAGTTATTTTGTATATTGTTTCAGCTTTTTTCCCCTTCAGCTCTTTGGGCTGTCCATAATATAATACAATAAATATTTATTATTAAGTTATTTTCAGTTAGATGTCTATCTTTTGGATTTTTTGTTTATTTTTGGACTTATTTGGGCTGCTCATAACTATAAGTTGTATCTCTCTATATATTTATTGTTTAGTTTTAGTTGTTTTCATTTGGATTTTAGATTTTTTTTCTGCCAAAGTAAATCAAATAATAAATAAACATAATCATAATAAACAAACCTAGTCTTTTGTAGCTAACTGTCACGATTATATAGAAAAACATGTTCAAACTGTCTTCTAATTCTCTGTAGGAGTGGAAGCGTGTCGGGTCTGACCCTGAAGCTCATTCGCACTTCCGTCAGCGAGATGCTGGAGACACTATCTGATGATGATTACGTCAACATCGTCTCTGTGAGTCTACAGGAGATATGTGTGTTGCTGAGAGTGTGTGTAAATGATGAACTCCTCCGACGTACCTCAAAAAAATCAGGATTCCTGCTGAGTAGGAATATAAAATTGGAGGGAAACAGAGGCATGGAGCCTCCGAGCATCCATAACGTCATAGTTAATTTTTCTGCGGTTTCAGTTAGGCACCGCTGAGGCGGCAGGCTAAAGAATTATTGATGTTTCCCATCATCCTCCGCACTAGATACTGCATTTATTTTATTTCATTTTCTTCATGAGACTACTGATAAAAATCACAAACTCTGTATTCTGCTTTTAAGTGAGTGAGTTGTTTAGTACATTTTAAATGAACTTTCTTCCTCCATTTCTTTAGTAGCTTCACGTTTGTATTTTGTGGCCTGACTCCAGCTGTGTGACGTTAGCTTGGCGTTAATGAAATTAGCCAGCAGTGCTCTAAGTGTATTGCTGGCACTGAGCCATGGGACTTGTATAGAGAACCCGAACAAAGCCTTGAATCTAAATTATTTCATAACAATCTTTGCATGTATGCGAGCTGCACCTCACATTCTTAAACCGATTTTTACGAATCGACGATGCTTTTATATGGTTTCAGTTCAACAATTCGGCCAAGTCAGTCGCCTGCTTTGAAAACCTGGTCCAAGCAAATGTCCGTAACAAGAAGATTCTGAAGGAGGCAGTACAGAAGATCACAGCAAACGGCACCACTGACTATAAAATCGGCTTCAAGAAGGCTTTTGACCAGCTATCCTCGGTAAGAATATGTAATGTAGCTGACCCAAAACATTATGAGACCATAATATCACTCTTTTTACCCCTCAAAATATTTACCCACACAACAGCTTTTTTTTCACAAAAATCTTATTTTGTGATGGACTGTATAATGTGTAGCCTATTCATTGTCTATATTGAGATATAGTCTGTGTAAAGGTAACTTTTTTAGTTTGTTGCGCCATCTTGTGGCGTACGCTAGTTATAGGCTACTCAACAAAACTAGCAGCAGTGAGTGGCATCACAGTACATCTTCAAGTTATAGTTATATATATATATATCTTTGCACTTTTAAAATGATTTGTTCCTTTTATAGATGAATTTTTCAAGAGCAGACTGTAACAAGATCATCATGCTATTCACTGACGGAGGGGAGGACAGAGCCTCAGAGATCTTTGATGAGTACAACAGAGAAAAGAAGGTGAGGAACCACATGGACAAGCACACACACACAGACAGACAGACAGACAGACAGACAGACAGACAGACACACACACACACACACACAGACACACACACACACAAATTAGGATGTGCCACAGATTTCTACAGTTTTTTTTATGTACAGCTAATAATAAATACTATGCACTAACATGAAACTTTTATTGCATTAGATATACACACTACCTTTAAAAAGCCATTTTTTGGAAGAAAATATTACTTTTAATTCAGTTTGAATTTATTAAAGTGATCAAAGGTGACTAAAAGCATTTATAATATTATGAGAGATTTGTCTGTTTCAAATAAATGCTGTTCTTTTGAATTAAATTTTCTTCTGGTTCCTGGAAAACAACATATCATGCTTACCAACAAAAATATTATGCCTTATAATAAGCATTATTAAATAAGCATGTTCTCAAATGTTTCCTGAGCACCAAATGAGCATTTTAGAATGATTTCCGAATCATCATGGAATAAATTACATATTCAATTGTAATAATATTTAACAGTATTTGTGTTTTCACTGTTTTGATAAAAAAAGCCTTACAGTCTTGGTGAGCACTGAGAAATCACATCTTTCAAAAACATTATATCATTTATATCATGTTTAATTTAATCTGTAACACTAGCACTCTCTGTTCTACTTATATTGACACTTTGGATAAAAGCATCTGCAGCTAAAGGACTAAATGTAACAACTGACTTTTGACAAAATTACTTTTGTAACAAGGTAAGTCTTTAATATAACTTTTTATCCTTTTAAAACATCCTTGAAGAATAAAAGTATTAATTTATTTTCAAAAAAGGAAAGCAAAAATGTACTGACCCGTTTACTTAATTTTTTAATAGTAGTCTATATTGTAACACACAATTTATATTTTAAATTAACAAAATAGCAATAACATTTATTTGTCAAAGAATCCTGAAAAAAGTATCACGGGTCCCAAAAAATATGAAGCAGCACAAGTGTTTCCAACATTGACAATAATTAACATAATATAATGATTTCTGAAGGATCATGTGACACTGAAAACTGCAGTAATGATGCTGAAAATTTAGCTTTGCTTCACAGAAATAAATTATATTTTAAAGTATTGTTATTTTAAATTGCAAAAATATTCCACAAAATTACATTTATTTTCTGTAGTTTTGATCAAACAAGTGCAGCCTTGGTGAACATAAGAAACATAAAAAATAGTTCTGTTTCTCTCTTCTGTCAGGTTCGAATCTTTACCTTTTCTGTGGGCCAGCATAACTATGATAAGACTCCAATTCAATGGATGGCTTGCAATAACAAAGGTAAGACACTGAAATGTAATGCTAAGAAATTTGGAAGACTTATAATATATTATCACGTATTAAGATTTGAATGTTTCCTGCAGGTTATTATTATGAGATCCCCTCTATTGGAGCCATCAGGATCAACACCCAGGTAAACGACAGTGCATCATTCACATAAACATGACTCCCGTCCAGCATCATATATGATAATAACCAGCATCCTTTCCATGCAGGAGTACCTGGATGTGTTGGGTAGACCCATGGTGAAAGAATACAAGAAAGCAAAAAGTGTACAGTGGACCAATGTTTACGTGGACGCTCTGGTACGTCGAATGTTCTATATATCTGGCTGATATTAGGCTGATCCTGAAGTATTGAATAGCTGTTGAGTTTGTATTTGTGTTGCAGGAATTGGGCCTTGTGATTACAGGCACTCTGCCAGTGTTCAATAAGACCAGCACCAGGAAAAGTCAAGACAAGAATAAGGTGGAGTCAGTGAATTGATGTCTTGTGATTTAGATGAACTGAAGTGGAACGCGTTCGGTTTTAATGTCCTTGTTATCAATTGCAGGCCCAGAGCCAGTTGATTTTGGGGGTGATGGCCGTAGACGTGTCTCTGGATGACATCAAGAGACTGACTCCACATTACACTGTAAGGCGTAAGAGCGTGTGGGTGCGATCTGCACTTCTTAATTTACGACCGATAGTTTGCAACATTGAAGAGCTTGCACAAGCGTTGCATTGACCTGTAGCAGTGCTGCTGCATTCCTTGTGTTTAGTAAATCCTGTTATTGTTTCTTTTTGTTTTCAGTGCCAAATAAATTTAAAGGGGTAATTTTATGTTGAACCATAAGTTTAATATTTAATATAGGTGTATTATAGCATACATACTCAATGAAAGTGAGGAAAACTTTTTGGGTCTGATTTTGACCTTTTATTGAGTTCACATGGTTAATGTCCAATATTTTGATTAGTGCTGTTAAACGATTAATCGCATCCAAAATAAAAGTTTTTGTTTTCATAATATGTGTATATACAGCATATATTTTGAAAAATATAAAAAATATATATCTGTGTATTTATACATACATAATAAATACACACAGTACACACAAATATATTATGTAAACAAAAACTTGTATTTTGGATGCGATTAATCGTTTGACAGCACAAATATTTATAGATTTTATTAGTTTGACTGAGTTCGACACATTTTATATAATAACGTTTTATTGTTGTACTTTTTTTTCTGTCCTTTGTATGTTTTAAGGTTGCACTGATATTTACATTTTGATTGATACTTATAAGGCAATAATTATTATCACATTGCTAAATTAACAAAATAAATGTTTTATTTAATTATTTCAATAGAACTAAAATAAAAATACTAACTAATAATAATATAAAATACAAATGTTAAATTATTTGTTAAATTCTTATTAACCAATGAAAGGTTAGATTTTTTTGTGATTTTTTTAAATAAAAGATCAAAAGGATTAACAATGCAGATTCATTTTCACAGCTTTCTTTGATCATATTTATCAAGGGTGCCAATTATTCTGACCACGACTGTATATTTTAATATTTCTCAATAATAGGATTTCTTTGTTTGTTTGCTTGTCAAAAATGCAAAAATTAATCATCCAAGCTTAAACTTATGATGAACTCTTTGTGGCAGCCTGGTGGAAGTGTTTATAAACATTTCACATGCAAATAGGTTAACCAATAATAACATATGTCATTTGCATGTAGCAGTCTTAAAGGTACAGTAGCAAAAGCACCCTATCAAATGTTACAGATTAATAACCACCCTTGTCTTTTGTTCCATAAAGCTTGGACCAAATGGATATTACTTCGCCATCGACCCCAACGGCTACGTGCTACTTCATCCCAACCTTCAGCCAAAGGTACGACTCTCACTCATGCCATCACTGTATGTTTCCTTCTCTCTGTTGTTAAAAGTAGCTGCCCATAACCATGTGTATGATTAGTTATGCACGGCTGAATAACCTTAACTACAGGTTATGATGATATAATTCTGGCCACCCACATGTGCAGAGGTCATCTGCCCTTTGTAATAAATATAATTTGTGCAATCCAAACACAATCGTTCTGTTTAGTTCACAGATGAAACGGCAAAGAGAGCATTTATTCAAAACCCATGCATGATAATTAGTAAATATTTAGTCAGTGATCCATGGTATTAGTGAACACTTTGTGTGGAACAAAGTAGATGTGCTGAGAAACAGTTCCTTATTGGGCACTTCTTCAAGGAAAAAGTGACTCATTGGTAAATATTTCCCTGCACAAATATGCTGTCCAGTATTGATTTATGTTATTACTTTGAAAGTTGTTGTTGTTTGCCGGCAGGATCTCAAATCTCAAGAACCCGTGACATTGGACTTCTTGGATGCAGAACTAGAGGATGAAGTGAAAGTGGAGGTGAGAGCAAACTTTTATGATTATGCCGAACATGCAAAAACAAAAAAAGAATTTGTCAATACAATGAAAGTAAATGGGGTCCAAAACAACGCTGGAACCAACTGACTTTCATTTAATTGACAAAAACCCTTTTTCAGAATAATCTTATATCCCATTAAGTTCAAATCAGCATTTAGAGTCAATATTTCTTGTATTAAAATGAATCCAGGCTGGTGCGATTTTGTTTTGTAACTTAACTTGTGCTCTGTTGTACAGATGTTCAAGTCATAACAAAGCGATTAACGAAACATCAACAAACAGCAAAGTTGATTCTCAGTCCTGTGTGATTTCATAACAATATGTTGGCTGTAAAAATATAATTTTCTCACTTCACAACCCAAATTACTAATTTTCTCACTTGAAAGTGACTTAGGAGATATTAGATTACTGTAGTAATTGAAAGCAGTCTCTTCTTTTAGCTGAAAGCAACACTCTGTGTCTGCTTTTAAAGATCCAGTAACATACTGTATTTATAGAAATGATACCTCGGTGACACACCTGTCTGTCTGTCTGTCTGTCTGTCTGTAGATCAGAAGAAGTATGATAGATGGTCAGAAGGATCTAAAGAGATTCCAAACACGTATGAAGTCTCACGATAAGGTAATGATGCATGAAAATCTATTTCTTATATTATTAATTACTTGTTTATCTTATTAAGCCATATTAACATATCTTTCTGATAATAAATGGCAGATGAAATGACACTAAAATGGTGCGGAGTTGGATTAGCCACACATGCTTTGACATAAAAAATATATAAAAATACAAATTAAGGCAAACAATCCATTTGACACACTCTTAAATAAATGATTTAATCATTTTTAAAACATTAGGAATTAAGCATCGATTTCAAAACAGGAAGAGAACAAATGACAGATGAAATTGCCCTAAAAATGTTCAGAGTTGGATTAGCCACACACACACACACACACACACACACACACACACACACATAAAAAGTGTTATTTATTTCTCTCTTTTAAATGTTTTTGGGTCGCAGCCCACCAGTTGAGAACCACTGGGCTATACAATACTAGTTACTCAGAAGTAAAACATAGATCAATAGCTCATTAAACCACTAAGTGTTATTTTATTCTAATTCCAGCGTTACATAGAAAGAGGCATCCGAACCTACACTTGGGGACCTGTCCTTGACACAGACTACAGGTCTGAGAAATGTTTTGTTTTTGTCTTGTGTTGTTTTGTTGTCTTTTTACTATTTGTATTTTTTTTTCCTGCTCCTGTGGCTCAGTGGTAGAGCTTTGCATTAGCAACACAAAAGGTTGTGGGTTCAATACACATACACATACTGAAACAAAAATTATTTGGAAAAAAGTTCTAGTAAGTCGCTTTGGTTAAAAACGTCTGCTAAATGCATAAATGTCTTTTTTTATTTGCTTTTGTCTTGTTTTATTTATTTATTTATTTTTGCTTTGCTTTTTTTAGTTTTTTGTTACATGTATGTTGTGATGGACGGTGTATGTTTGGTTCTGTGTGGCACAAGTGAACATATGAATGTTTTTATATATATATATATTGCCGCTAGGGGGCACTGTTCAAAGTCATGTTGAACAGAAATTTGACATTAGGCCTATACTTCTGTAAAGGACACAGAGAAGTGAAATAGAATGTTTTAGGTTTAAGTTTAAAATCTCTTACCACTTTGAGTTGGAATCTATAAATTGCAACATACATGGACAAAAAGCTACAAAACTCCAATGTTTTATTAATTTCTCAATTTGTATAATGTCAGGATATCTACTGCTTTTCATGCTCATATATTTATTTTGTCTCCTCTCTGTAGTCTCGCTTTAGTTCTACCTGATTACAGTGTCAGCTACATCAAGGCCACTATAGTAGACACCATCACTCAGGCCAAATGTAAGTACCATAACTCACATTCTCACACATTTATCAAAGAGATTAGAATGACTGTCTCTTGGCCTCAGAGGCCAGAAGCCGTAGAATGAGCTCCTTGTTTTTATCCAGAGAGTCCCCTACAGCCTCTGTCAATTTCACATCTCTTTTTTGACACCCTCACCTTTTCTGGAGATTTAACAGCGTGGTTCCTCAGTTGTGGTTTGTCTCCATGAGCGTGCGCCAGACAGGGCGACGAATTCTTTAACGGCAAAAGGGTTTCACCTTGTGCATATTAGCCATTTCTTCCAGATGCACCTCTGTGCCCATGTTTACTCTCACGTCCTCTCTCATGTGGCTTTTGGGAGAGGAAAGGGAATCTCAAATGCCCCTCTCTTCAGGAAAGCCCTCACAATTCTTGTACAATATTCTTATTCAAAGCTTCTGGGGTTGAATAAAATATTGTGAAATCCCTCATGTTCTTTCCTATATCTTGCCTTCCCCAAAATCTTTTCATTCTCTCTCTGTTTTTATCTCCATATCTCTCCCTTTCCTCTTTTCCCTGTCTGTTTATAGCTTGGAATGTCTCAGAAAATTCCGGCAAGTATTTTCCTTCTGTATTTCCTTCATAGTGTTCAGTGATACTCTCTAGAGATCGGCCGATACTGTTGTTTTGTGATATCCTGGCTCAGATGGAATTATCATTCAGATTTACTGAGCTGCTTATTGTCAGTAAAGACTTAAACCATTTTATTGGCAATATGAACTTCAGTTAATGTATTTCTTATAAATGTTACAATAATATGAATTTTAGGATTTATTAATTTATTCTAAAATACATTAAAATGCAACAAACTGCAACAAAAATGTGACCAACTTTTGAAAATGTAATTTCTGAATTAAAATACATTTTAATGTTTATTGGGGTATTAAGTAAAGAATGTCAAGGTAATAAAATTTTCCTGATACTATAATACATAGAAAGACATTCTGAAAAAGAAAACCTTATGAAAATCATTTGAAATTGAGTTTTTTTTTACTGTTACTGTTATTTCTTAAAAAATATTCCATTGGAGCAATTTTCCTTAAATATTAAATATAAATATCTCAAAAATGTTTGTCTAAATCAAAGTCATTTAATGGTTTGTGTGAAGATTGATAGTATGAAATTATATAATGACCTATGAAGACCCTTATGACAATGTGTTGAAATCAGTAAGTTACTTAAACTATCTGATCATTTTGTAGTTTTCTATCTACAAAGTAAATTAATTATTAATTTTATCTTTAAGTAAATTATCATGTGGTGCAACTTATACAAAAATATATATTTATATGATTTTAAGTAAAATATCATGTGTGCAACTTATAAAAAAATAATACATTTATATGATTTTAAGTCAAATGTAATGTGGCGCAACTTATAAAAACGATATGTATGTGAGTTCAAGTAACATGTCATGTAGTGCAACTTATAAAAGATGATATTTATGTGATTTCAAGTAACATGTCATGTGGTGCAACTTATAAAACATGATATTGATGAATAACAATTATTGATACTTGTTCAAATAAAAAATATATATAAAATACTCATGTAAATTGTACACAGATTCAGGGTTTAAGCAAAATATGTTTTTACTTTTTACTTGATGGTTACACCACTTGACATTTTTGGAGTCATTAAATTTGAACTTTAATCTGTTAAAACACACACGTGTTTTAAACTAGATTGTTCCTTATCGGCCTATCTCTACTACTAGCACCTGCTCTACACTTACAGTGTCTAAATCGCAGCCACCATAAAAAAATAATGCACAAACACACATTTGTTCTCTCTTCAATGTGTGCTTTGCATGTGTAAATGTTTCCCAGCTGAGTAAATCTGTTTAGATGTGTTTTCTCTTTGCAACTTTGGTGTGTTTGTCAACGGTATATGAGTGTCATGAAGAGTGACTATCACATTTACTCACCGGGACCGAGTCAGAATGTGTGTGTATGTGTGAGAGCATCAGGAGATGTTCAGTAGATGTTTTCCTGGAGGTTTGGAAGGTGAAACCGCAGAGGACATGAGTATGAGTCTTTGTGCTCTGAACCGATACTTTTATCTCCACCCCTTCGCTCTCTGAATCATCTGGATGCTTTCAAAGACTCGTAAAGGGGCGGTTTAACAAAATACAGGCTTCGCTCTTTATAAGGCATGTCCTCTGTGTGTGTGTGTTGGGTCCACGTGTTCATGTCCAGGTGTGGATGTGGCATGTGTGTGTCCCTTTTTAACTTTTAACGGGACAGTATAACTTCAAGGCGTCTAACGTTACTGTTCCGCAATAACAATCTGTAATAATCTCTCATCTGCCACCAGATCTTGGCTTGTCCTTCTGCTAAACTATATTTTATATCCTTTAAAACTATATATTACCACTTTTTTGTCTTTTTTTCAGCCTGACACCATCACAGATATTGAGTTTAATATAAATCAAGTGAAAACACAGCGGCCTCAAAATGCACTTGGACAGTTTGCCCACATTTAAAAATGTCTGGATGTCATTGCATTAACAAAATATAAAACCAAGTGACTTTCATTTAGAAGAAAGTCGCTTAAAATTATTTTCTGCATGAAATGTTCCCCTCCTTCATCTGTCATCTTTTTTGGCTCATGTGAATGCATAAATCATTAACGTTGCGTGTCTTTCAATTTGCAACCAGCAGAAAAGCTTAGATGGGAATGCAATATTTTTATTCAAGGCTTGTTCTGGTGAATAAAATATTGGTGACCTTTGACCCCTGTGGTTTTACCCTGTTTCTCTGCCTCTCTTTGCCTCCTTTCCTCGGTAAATCGCTCCCTCCTTTCCCTCTTTGCGGCATTTGACCCTTCAGAAGAAGCTGGCAAGTACCGTTTTTCTCTCCTTTTGTCTTTTCCTTCATGTTTGAACCTGGATGTAACGTCTGACATCTCACATGTTTGAGTCTATCATCTGGATTCAGATGAACAAACATACTCACAAACATACCCACATGATTAAATATGTAGAAGAATGTATGTGGGAGAATGCGATGAATTTAAAAGAGACATTTATTTAAACAAAATATATTATTATAGTGCAGAATCTTAAATAATTCTTGGTCTACATCTCAACTTTGCTCTGAATTGTTCTTATTTATTTTAGTTTTATCTTATGAGATTATTTAGCTTTATCCTACTACTTTTAAAATCACTGTACATGTATATTTTGAGATAATAGATCAAATTTCTAATTTTGACCTTTCTCTGTCTGGGCCACCCATATGTGAGGTCGTGTGCCTAAACAGCAGGGTGTCACAGTAGATAACCGCATTACTAGACAGAAGCTCACAGACATATTGTTACAAGCTGTTGTGCAGCGGCCCGCTGTCTGTAGAGTTGTGTTTCACTGTCAGGTCGTTTTGAATGTACCTGTAAGTTTTGGGGTCTGTTATTATGCTTCTGTATATATCTGTATCTTATTATTTTCTGCTCTGTAATGACAAAACCTATTTGAAATGTTCTTTGATCAAACTGATTTCTGATATTTTCATATTTTCTTTCAGTTTTTGAAAGCCTGCATGTGGACAGATTTGAAGAATATGGATATACTTTAATAGCACCCAGGTCAGTCTCTTAAAGGGATAGTTCACCCTAAAAATATTGTGATCATTTACTCACCTTCATGTTATTCTTACTTATTAATGTTATAAATTTTCCTTTTTCATGTTTTAGAGATTACTGCTCTGACCTGAAAACTCAGAGTGACAACAACACACAATTCCTCACAGACTTCATGAAATACATTGACATATATACCCCCAACCACTCGACATGTGAGTATCTTCTGGCGCTTTCTGGGTTGCTGGTTCAAATCCACTGAGGTCAGGGATTCACACCGCTAGTTTAAAGGTTCAGAGTTCATTTCCAGTGCTTCTCAGGGGGTAGGTAGCAAGCAGTTTATGAGGACTTACTGTATCTTGATTAAAACATTACTTATAGTCACTTCTTTTAGCTAAAAAAAAAATATTTTGTAAATATTGCGATTACACTAGGGCTGGGCAAGTTAACGCATTATTATCGCGTTAACACATTAATTAATTAACGTTGACAGTTATTTTATCGCGCGTTAAAGCAGTTTATTATGAGTATTATTATTATTTTGAAAGTCCATTGCTCATTGGCTCGGATTTCACATACAGAGAAACCATGGGTCGCAGGAGGGGTTAGATGGTTCGCACACACACTCTCTGATCTATATATAACTGAACCGTGCTCTGGCCCACCTCTTCCAACCGAGCCAGGGATGGTGAAACTAACCACACCCGAGTGCGGCACGGAGCGATCACACTACTCATACAACCAGGCTTTGTTGTTTAGATGCACTCGTGCACGGTTAAGATTGCCTAGTGTGTACACCCTTATTCTCCCACATCCTGCGCACACACGAGTCTCTACGTGCTCCCACTCTCTCGCGTTGTGTCCCACGATAGTGCAGGTCTCCACTCGGAACGGGCCTGTTGTAATGTAATGTTATGGTCAAGGCTCTGGACTCTCTGACTATAAAATATTTTCTATAAAAGCGTTATTGCCCTGGCAGTGGCAAATAGCTTCTAGGTTTTATATTTAATTTGATTACATTAATGTTTAAGTTGATATTTACAATAAATAGTTTGACTGCTACTATGTAAAAGGAATACTGCAGTAAAAAAGCACCTTATTTGTTTAAAGTGTTTGCAAACCAAATGCACTTTTGGTCATATAGCAGTACTTTTAAATGAAAAGAGTGCGCAACACACTACTTTTGAATTCATTATTGAATTTTGTGCTTAACAATGCGATTATCACAATTAAAAATCGTAATTGTTTCCCAGCACTAAATTACACCTTTTATTACAATTTAATCATTTTTAATACAGTATTTTTTTAATTACTACATTATATTACTAAATTAAATAATTAAGCATTTCACTACATTTTTTAAAACAGAATTATAAATATTACTGCATTATGCAGAGCCACTAAATAAATAAAAAAAAATATTTTAAATAAAGCATTTTTATCAGAGTCTTATAAATATAATTACTAAATATTGCAATCACACATTTTAGGACATTTTTAGAATTTGAATACCGTATTTTAAATATTACTACATATTACTAAATAACATCATCCCACATTTTACTATTTTATTTTTAAATAGCTTCATACAATATTAAAAGTTTCAAATATTGCTATTTCAGGTTGGAATATATTTGTATTATTTGTTTTTTTTAATTAAAGGTGTTATAAATATTACTGTATTATTACTAAATAATGTCATTTTACATTTTAATAGTTTTTTTTCTGGCAAATAATAAATATCTATATTTTAATTCAGTAATAATACTGAATTAAATAAAGTTCATATCCAAAAATATTAGATACAAAATAAATAATTTTGAATAATTTTGAGTTCTTTCATAGGCGAAAGCAATCAGACTGCTTCTGCTGTATTTTTAGCAGTCCTCTTACACCTTTTGTTGATTAAATTAGGGTTTGTGTATTTTAGTTGGAATCTAATTATATGTATTGTTCTCTTGTTGGCTGTGTTAATACTAAGTAAACCTCCTCCCTTTGCCCGCACACACAGACACCCCCCTTCCCCTCACCTTCCTCTCCACAGGACACTTTGATCTCATCAGGATCAGTTAGTGCTGCGGTAATCACTTGGTTTGGTGCACATGTGTTGAATGTGTAGGTTTGGCTGTAATACTTTATACCTATGAGCCCACCCCCGAATTCTGCACCAATTACCCGGTGTGAAAGAGGAAAAGCAGGACATGTCATGGGGGAAAAGAGAGAGAGAGCGTTAGAGAGAGACAATGTGTGTTAATACATTGGTAGGGTCCAGGAAATTAAATTAAATTAAATTAAAACATTAATTAAATAAAAAAGATAATTTAATTTAATTAAAAGTTGATCTCTGTTTCAGATGTCCTACAGAAATCCAACAGAACAAAAAAATGATCTCACATAAACCAACAGATAATAATTTTGACTCATTATTTTGTTGTCCTTGTGAGCATAGACAATACAATTTTGTAACCAGCAAACCAGCACTAAACGCTCATTTCTGTGGCCTGGTATTTTAAGTCCACGATTTCCTCGCTGTCAAACACAGGCGGATCAGTTGAATTGTGTTCTTGCACTGCTCTCAATCAGGTCCTAATGAAAAGCATGCAGTGTGCAGAGGGGGGCAGAATCAAGTTGTACACCAGCTGCTCTTTCTGAAGTGTGTGTGTTTTGTCGTAAAGGCTTTGCGGTAATGAACTGCAGTGCGATGTTATAAAACACTCTAACGTTCTGAACGTGCCCGCACCAAAAAAAATGAAAAGCCTTTGAACACTTACTGCCGTTTCAAACAGCCGAAGAACACAATCGTGTTCCACGTCTCTGAAAATTAATCTGCGTGTTACTTTCTCAACATGTCTCACCGCCTTGTTTTTGCATCGCTGTCTTGCTCTCTTTTTTATGAAGTTCTACTGCTTTATGACTTTGGCATCGGTTGCCTCAAAGGTCAGAATGTGGAGCCTGCTCTTACTCCTGACCAACAGGTGTTTATGCATTTATCAAGTCAAAGGTGAAGCTTATAATGACGTAAAGCTTTGTTCTGTGCTTATTGATCTTCCATTAGATTGTGCTCCTGTAGTGTGAGAGTCATTTTGATTCTTGTCATGTCAAAACGATGCTAAAAGGATGGCGAGATGTTGATAGAAGTCTTTTTTAATATATATATATGGTTTCTCAGGTAATATGGAGCTAATAAACAGACTGCTGCTGGACGCTGGCATCACGGCTGAACTGGCCAAACACTGGAACAAACAGGAGCAGTGAGTTATCAATGCAAAATACACAAGGCCAAGCGAATTTAAATTTACTCTCCTCATGTTGATCCAAACCTGTATGAACGTCTTTCTTCGGTGGACCACAAAAGGAGATGTTTTGAACTATGTTCATGCTGCTTTTTTCATACAATGTAAGCATAGGCTGTCAATTTCCAAAAAGAGCATCATAAAAAAAATGTATTGTGCTAAATTGTCCTTTTAGGAGTTTGGCCGCTGTATGCTTTTGTTGTATGGAAAAGAGCAGCATGAACATTCTGCTGAGTATCGCCTTTTGTGTTCCACAGACAAAAAAAATCACTTAAGCAGCATAAAAGAAAAATGATGATAGAATTTTCATACAGCACTTTTTTCAGTCAAGTTTGTGGTTTTCAGGAATGACAGAATCAGGGCTAAGTTTGTGGCAACAGACGGCGGAGTCACTAGAGTCTATCCTGCAAGGTACTATTATATTTTAAAGCTTTAGAGAGGGATTACCAGGCAGGCCTATGTGGGATTTAGACTAAAATGATCTGTGTTCTGTGTGTGTTCTGCAGTGCTGGTTCAGAATGGACTGAACAAGCAGAAACTTACATGTCTAGTTTCTACAAGAGAAGTCTGGACAACAACATTTATGTATTTTCATCATCACCATACACATTTAATGGTGCGTATGTGTTTGGGATTATAATACAGCAAAATCCCATTTTACTTTTGGATTAATGGACTTTTTCTGTCCCCTTTTTATCAGAATCTCAAGATTCCATTTTAGTGAGCAGAGCGATGGACCTGAGAGTTGATGAATTCATGCTGAAGCCAGCAGGTAAGAGTCGGACGTTATATTTTTGATATGGGAATATACTGTAGATAGTCACTGGGATAGAAAGATAGAAGAAAGCATGTGGTGATAAACCAATATAACAGCCTGGTCAAGTAATCTAACAGTATTTTCAAACTATTGACACGTACCAGAAGTGGCCAGTTCAGAAAGCTACCAATAGTGTAATTAAAGTTGATTTATAGTTTTGTCAGTGAATTGTAGTTTGATTGTGTCATTGTGAACTGATGAAAAATGTCAAACTAAACCCATTTTGGTTTCAGTGGTTGGTGTAAAACTGGATAAACAGGCTTTGATGGAAAGCTTCATCAACGCTACGATTACACCCAAAGTGAGTGCAAAGAATGGACTACCTGTATTCGTTTAACTGTAGAGCAGGTTAGAAAGATGGTTGAGAATATTGTCAGTTTGATTCATCTTAATAGTGTCAGTTTGCCATTTGTAAGAATTAGATATGCCTTGCTGAAAGTTAGAGTTAAATAGACAATATTCAAATTCGAAATCTAAATGTTACAGGTGAACTTTGTAATCACAACATTGTAATGCACAGTTTAAAAAACAAAAACTGATATTAATTTTCAGATTTGCTTTTACATTTAATAGTGTTATTATTGTTAATGTTTTTAAAGATTAATTTCAAGTGAGGATTAGATGTTGTTAAAGGTGATCTAAATGTAAAAAGCGAGCATGCACAATTAAATATCCAATATGAGTCAATGTCCACTGATACCAATAAATTCAAACAATCTCTAATATTGCCTGATAATATAGTTTTGATATTTTTGTGCAACTCTAATATGAATCTGTCTGTATTCTTACTCTTTCTGCACAGTGTGTTGGTGAGATCTGTGGGTGCAGGAGGGACGATAGCGTAAGATCATATTTATGTGACTACTTTAGTACTCACTCACCACAAACTTAGTTTAAATTACACTAAAACTGTATTTACCTTTTTCTCTCAAAGAATCTGGACTGCTTTCTTCTGGACGATGGCGGCTTCCTTATCATGACCAATAAGGACCTCTATATCAATAAGGTGTGTCTCTCTTCATACCCAATCACCATTTTGCTTCCATTCCACATTCCCCTTCTTTGACCCCTGGAGAGTGCCCACCCCAACCCCACCTGCACCCCGCAGCAGTAGTGTAAATGTTTAAAGTTTGGCTCAGTGAGGGAAACCAATCAGAGCGGAGTGTGTGCAGGATAAATCACGGCCGGAGTGTTTGGCAGCAGAACTGAAGCCAAGGGGACCGATTGTGCCCTAAATCCCGTCTCCTCCCCTCTGTGTGGGCAGACTCTCCAGGGGTCGGCTAGGACCGCCGGGCAGACCGCACATTCATTATGGCTGTTATTGCACAGGGAGCGGCGGCCGTTCTGTATGCTCTAGGATTTATATCGCCTTTGGACTGACTTATAGTCTCGGATGCACACACTTTTACATTCTTACGTGGAATACAAAGCTGGAAGTTAAGCTGTGTGTGTTCGTTACAGTAACCAGAACAGGGGTGTTTTTTTAAATTCCACAAACACTCGCAGTCGGTATCACACCTCAGAGATTTTCTGGGCTCACAGACAACTCTTTCTTTGGTTTAAATGATGGTAATGCAGTAGGCTGTCCTAATAAGATTAGAACAGATCCTATTGGCTCCCCTGTGCACGGTGGGCTCCACACTCTTTAAACACACAGCATGTAGTTCACAGCATGAACTTATTCTACAGATTAGGACTGAAAGACATCCTCATACCCTGAGTAACACATGCCGGCTGTGAAACTCGGCCAATGTTGTGAATTCTGAATAAGAACAGCCACATAGAATCTGAAGTGATAGAATTCAGCAAAAAGCTGTGCATAATTATTCACTATTTAATTTTACACTGACATATTCTTTTTAACAAATTTATGCATTTGTGTTAACACTTTAGTATAGTGACCAATTCTTACTATTAGCTAATTGCATGACTATTATTAACATATTGGCTATTTATTAGTACTTATAAAGCACATGTATAACCATATTCTACATATCTAATCCTACCCAATACCTAAATTTAACAACTACCTTACTATTTATAAGCAGCAAATTAGGAGTTAATTGAGGCAAAAGTCGAGATTAATAGTTTGCTAATAGCGAGAATTGGACCTTAAAATAAAGCATGACTGCATTTTTTACGATTCCACAGAATTATGCACATTTTCCCCAACAATCAGTGTGGAAAATATGAACTATTTTGTTATTATTTTTTATACACCTTTGCTTAACCAAAAAAGAAGCCGTATTTGTCTTCCTGCAAACTGTTAATAGTGGGCGACTCATTCTTCAGGAGCAGATGTGTGTATTCAGTGCTTGATTCTTTATACTGTTTGTAGCTCATCTCAGGACATCTGCAGACCAAATGGCGAATAAACAAACATTTCATTGCGGGTTTAAATGATGTTAATTGAAAAAAAAAGCTTTTGTATACTTGATTTTTCAGTGGTGATTCCTCACAGTGTGTGTTGCTTTTTAAAATGCTGGTTCATGAAGGTTATTCTTTGGGGGCATTAAATTATCTCAAAAAGTAAGCTAAATCTGATAAAATCCTTTGGATGTTCCTTTGAAGATGCCTTTGGAGAAATTTCAGTAGGAAACAAAATTTTACATAATGGGGAATAAAATTCCCACATAGATTTCACATCACATTGACTAATAGAAGGCTGCTTGATTTGAAAGTAACATTTTGTCTGAATTTTTGCTGAAATGTTGTAAATGTGATGATTTTTTTTTGTCTGTAGTAATTATAATTATTCCTGTATAATAACAACAGAAGTCTATGATAAGTAAGTAAGTAATTGTGTGTGTTTGTGAATCATCTATGTTTTCAGATAGGGCAGTTTTTTGGGATGATTGACCCCAGCCTAATGAGGAATCTGATTAACGATTCCCTGTTCTCAGTCAGCATAACCTACGACTATCAGGCCCTCTGTGAACCCACCAAAGAAACTAAAGCCGCTGGTCTCAGATCAGTCTATGTGGTGAGTTTCATTTTCTTTGAATTCATTTCAGTTTCTTAAGACAAAACAATTAAGTCAGTTTATATGTTCACTCACAATAAAATCGTATCCAGTAGTGGTTTGCGTGTTATCTGAAAAGTGTTTTGGCACCTGTAAATAAAGATTTGCTTACATAGCACATTTCCCCCAGACTATAAAGCTTAGTCATGCGATTAGTGAACTTCATATTATTGTTCCATATCACACTGATACGTTAGCCTCACGATACTCTCTCTGATCTGTGTGACTTGAACGATTGTGGCCTTGTTTTACATGCTGACTAAATCTCTCAAAACACACCGAGTCAACCGTGAATCATCACAAGGAAACACTTCCTCTATCATGCTAATCAGAGTAGCGTGTGCGGCAGCTAATGGTCCCCTGAGCTCATTCGTTTAGCCTTATTTGTGGATTTTTGCTTGCATCTGCTTTCGTCTAATATCTCCCGTATTGTTTGGCACCGGGTCCTTTCTATCTGGCAGGGTCGTATTAGGGCCCCCTGCCAATACAAATGAGGATGTTTTGGTGCTTCTCAGCTCCGGATATGCAACTTGCAAAGTTAGAGAAGAATGTCTGAGAGAATAGGAGATAAGGTGCCAACATTTTAGAGCTTATGCTGATTTTAACGGGGGTGATACATCACAAGGACATTTTAGATGCCCTTAGTGCTTATATAAATGTTGTATAGGTTTAAAAGATGTTGTTTGTCCCTTTTAGCCCACCATAGCTGATATCCTAAACATTGGATGGTGGGCTTCTGCAGCAGCCTGGTGAGCGATTTTACTTTTTCAGTTCACACAAAAATAAAAATCCATGATTTTATTGATTATTAACTAAAGCTCATGTTTCAAACCTTTCTACTGTGGGAAACAATAGGAAATGTTTTTTTTAAAAGTGCCTCATTGTATTTTTCATCATTGAAAAATACAATGTCCAATGTTGTTTTGGAACCCAATGACTTTCACTACAGCATATGGACAAAAACTAAATCAGTATTTCTTTTGATTTCTCCAGGTCAATATTGCAGCAGTTGTTTGTCAGCATCACATTTCCAAACTTCCTTGAGGCAGGTAAGATGTAGACATTAATAATTCATTGCTATGAAACAATGATTAAGCCACTGCGATTTAGCAGATGTCTGTTTTTCTTGTCGTCTGGTGCACTGCCAAAACTACAGTGCTAATGACTTCTAATGTTGAATTCATGTACGTACAGAGTGTGGCCATTTCAGAATGTCAAAGACTATTGATGTGATAAAGGCACGGTGTAAATTTTGATTGTATTCATTGACTCACTGACTGTTCAGTGGGTGTTATTTTGGCACAAAAGCAACAGTGATTCAAATAAGCACTTAAAGTATTGTAGTTCATGGCAATTGAATAGCGATTGTGTTTTGTTCACAGCGGACCTAGACGACGACCTGTCAGAAATGCCATTTAAAGAGAGTTGCATTAAAGAGCAGAAACAGTATTTCTTTGAGAACAATGAGACAACTTTTAAGGGGACTATTGATTGTCAGAACTGCTCCAGGTGAGACTTTTATGGAACATGATCATGGAACTAAAATGATTTGTATTTCTATGTATTTACTTATTTAAATTGTATCTCATGTAACAATAAATAAATAAATAAATAAACATTAAATAAAGAAACTAAATTAAACATGCAGTTATACAATTCTGTAACTTCTCTTTATTTGGTTGGCATATCATGTAACAATAAGTAAATTAAATTGAACATTTTATGTCTTTATATAGCCTTTTAATTAGTTGTCACCCAGTTCTTAATGATCAAGGTGATCTTTGTCACAGATGAATTGAGCCCATTAGTTTGAGCATATTTTTGTGTTTTTGTTTTCAGGCAGTTCATAGCTGAAAAGCTTCCGAAGACAAATCTGGTGCTTATTGTTGCCGACACAAAAGAACCGTCTTGCCAGTCTGATGAAAAGTTTTTCTCCCAGGAAGAAAAGCCTTGTATCCTTAATTCACGTATAAACAAACCTGCTGTCTGGTATAGAGACACACAATGATAATTACTCAATTACTCATCAGGTCAGTGTCAGCTTTGGGAAGGAAATTCAGAAATAACTAGAAGTAGCTTTTCCAGTTAAAGCAGTGTGTCTTACAATTTCACGCAAAAACACATTCTGGAAGACATTTTAGGCAGTTCATTCAAGCAGCTGATGTCAGTAAACTGGAAAAAATGGTTGACCAGTTCTCAAGTCATAACTTGTTTATCTCATTACATTTCCAATTTTCCTTGGAAATAAGTGACTTTTAGAGGTTAAATAGGTTGCAAAGTTTTATAAAATTGTGCAATGCTGGTATTTTGGTACTTTTTGCTGGATTTTGCTGCTGAACAGCTAGACCACAGCACTAGATCTGCATAAACCAGGATGGACTAGCAGTTTTTTTCCCAGCAGGATTGTATTAAGTCCAACACACTCTAATGTAAATTATAAATGTAACTTAAGTTTTAGTGAATCATTTAATTCGCGAATTGTTGTATGATCTGCGTACAGCCCACTGACTGTTGGGTTTTCTTCTAAAAATCGTATGTTTCCATACAAATTAAATTTCTATATGAAATTTATGCGAAAAATGCCACCTCGGAAAATACTTACATTTTCGTATAATATCAGATTGTGCTGATTTGAATCCTGAACTTGGTCTCACAGCTCCAGGTCCAGATCCCTGTGAGATAGCCCAGAACCCACGCTATCGGAAAGGTCCAAAGCAGTGCTTTGACAACAACGCAAGTGTAAGTCACCCAAACACCTCCTTCCCGCAATGGCCTACAACAGATTGAGACCAAACTAGCAATCAGCATGACTTAATGTGCATCGTGCCCTATTCTTCTTAAATGGCTGGTCTTTGCTGCTCTCATTTCAGTCATTACCTGAGATCTACCACACTGAGACTCTGTATGAGAATCATTGAGTCATGATCAATGTAAAGAAACGCTGATATTTGTCTCTGTGTGATAGATCTTGGTTTGGGAGAGCTTGGCTTTGTTCTAATCTTACACAAACATACATTTCATGGTCTAAAGAATGTGGACACCTTTTTTTAATTAACTGGTTTGGGTGTTTCAGATATGCCTTTGATTAACAGGTGCATATTACAAAGCGTATTTTTATGAAATCCCATTTTTGAAGACATGAAGAGTATAGTGAGGAAGAATTTGACTGGCCTGCACAAAACCAAGACATGAACCCCATTGAACAAGCTTAACCTCCTATTCATAATTTTGAATTTAAATGTTCACCGAGTACATATGACTGGGGTGTCCACATACTTTTGACCAATCTTTATCTAAACACACCTACTTCTTGCTCTGGAATATCTCTTTTTACTTAAAGTATTAACGCTTTTTGGCTCAAGCACTTGTTCGTGTGTTGCTTAAACTTCTGACTGTCAAACATTTTTCTGCATGACTCTTCCTCTCTCTTTCTCTCTTTCTCTGGTGCTTTGTATTTGGCTGTATAATGTATGTTAGGATGAGGCCATGTGTAGGAGAAATGCAGGAAATCCACTGCTTTCCTCTCTGCTCATGTTACTGCTGCCAGTGTTCATGTGCTGTCTCGGGTCAGTCAACCTCTCTATCTCCCTCTATCTCTCTGTCTTTCTTTTTATTTGTTTATTTAGTCATTAATTTTCTTATCAATCTATCTTCTCTGCTAAATTAGAAGTAAATTCACTATGCATACAGTGGGGAAAAATATTTGATCCCCTGCTGATTTTGTACGTTTGCCCCCTGATAAAGAAATGATCAGTCTATAATTTTAATGGTAGGTTTATTTGAACAGTGAGAGAAAGAATAACAACACAAAATCCAGAAATACGCTTTTCAAAAAGTTCTAAATTGATTTGCATTTTAATGAGTCAAACAAGTATTTGATCCCCTATCAATCAGCAAGATTTCTGGCTCCCAGGTGTCTTTTATGCAGGTGAGGATCTGAGATTAGGAGCACTCTCTTAAAAGAAGCTTGTTGCCTGTATAAAAGACAACCTGTCCATTTTGAATCAATCAATAAGATTGCAAACTCTCCACCATGGCCAAGACCAAAGAGCTGTCCAAGGATGTCAGGGACAAGATTGTAGACCTACACAAGGCTGGAATAGGCTACAAGGCCATCGCCAAGCATCTTGGTGAGAAGGTGACAACAGTTGGTGCGATTATTCGCAAATGGAAGAAACACAAAATAACTGTCAGTCTCCCTCGGTCTGGAGCTCCATGCAAGATCTCACCTCGTGCAGTTTCAGTGATCATGAGAACGGTGAGGAATCAGCCCAGAACTACACGGGAGGATCTCGTCAATGGTCTCAAAGCAGCTGGGACCATAGTCACCAAAAAAACAATTGGTAACACACTGAACTGAACTGAACTGGACTGAACTGAACTGGAATGAAATCCTGCAGTGCCCGCAAGGTCCCCCTGCTCAAGTACATGTACAGGCCCATCTGAAGTTTGACAGTGATTCAGAGGAGAACTGGGTGAAAGTGTTGTGTTCAGATGAGACCAAAATCCAGCTCTTTGGCATCAACTCAACTCGCCGTGTTTGGAGGAGGAATGCTGCCTATGACTTCAAGAACACCATCCTAACGTCAAACATGAAGGTGGAAACATTATGCTTTGGGGGTGTTTTTCTGCTAAGGGAACAGGACAACTGCACTGCATCAAGGGACGATGGACGGGGCCGTGTACCGCCATTGAAAATGTGTCGTGGATGGATATTCCAGCATGACAATGACCCAAAACACACAGCCAAGGCAACAAATGAGTGGCTCAAGAAGCACATTAAGGTCCTGGAGTGGCCTAGTCAGTCTCCAGACCTTAATCCCATAGAAAATCTGTGGTGGGAGCTTACGGTTCGAGTTACCAAACGTCAGCCTCGAAACCTTAATGAATTGGAGAGGATCTGGAAAGAGTGGGACAAAATCCCTCCTGGGATGTGTGTAAACCTGCTGGCCAACTACAAGAAACGTCTGGCTTCTGTGATTGCCAACAAGGGCTTTGCCACCAAGTACTAAGTCATGTTTTGCAAAGGGGTCAAATACTCATTAAAATGCAAATCAATGTATAACTTTTTTTGTTGTTGTTATTCTGTCTTTGTCATTTCTTTGACAGTGGGCAAAGGTACAAAATCAGCAGGGGATCAAGTAATTTATTTTCCCACTGTATGTGTCACTTTTGTTTCTAGTATGTCATCTTATTCAAGTTTGCTTAAACAGCTTCCTATATAAATGTCTTCCTTTAGTGCTTTATAACTGCCTGTGCTGTATAACAGCACAGTTAGTTTGTGCAAAAGGCTATCAGCACACTTCTGTTCTTTTTATCTGCATATTCCATGTTTTTTTTCTGTCTAATTCAGATGAATATCTCTTTCTCTCATGCATTTAATTTTGCACGAGTCAAACTAATTAGCGTAGCTGTTGCTTCTTACAGCTTGTTGAACTGCTGATGTAACTTTCATGCTTGACTAATTCACCAGCTGTAATGAATAAATATTTGTATTTTTTTTTAATTAGTTTTTAGGCTGATTGTAGTAAGATATTGTAGTTTTATGGTGCATTCATCTAGTGTCACAACACAATTACAGTAATTAATAATATATAATATGCTATATATATATATATATATATATATATATATATATACTGCCATTCAAAAGTTTGGGATCAGTATGATTTTTAATGTTTTTAATGGACTTTATTATGCTAATCATAGAAAAGCTGCATTTATTTGATGAAAAACACTGTATTATTGTGAAATATTATTTCAGTTTTAAATACTATTTTATATAATTTATTCTTGTGTTGCCAAGCTGAATTTTCAGCATCATTACTCCAGTACATTTTTGCAATAAACTATAATATCTACTGTCAATGGAGAAAATCAATGGAATTTTTACCTTATTCTAAAGTTTTATTTTCATCCTTACGGTAATTCCCACACTATGAGATCTCAGCATTAGTTTCCCAGCAGACTTATTGGCTTTCTCTTGCTGGCGATAGGAGCAGAACGAGGATTGCGGTGGGGCATCAGGTCTGAGTCCATCTATCGTGTCCATGGTCATCCTCCAGCTGCTGCTGCTCTGGCTTCTGATTGGACGAGGACACTGCCTCTCGTGACCTCAGTATAGAGACGCCACACCCCACTACGATGCCAAAACTTACCACATTTGAACATTCATCCGGACTCCCACGGTATAGCCCAGCACATGGCAGGAGAGGCTCTGACCCAGGAAGTACAAAATCCAAGCCGCGATCACTCACAGCCTTTGAGGTCAAAGTAGGTCGGAGATGATAAATGAGCAACGACCTTTGACATTTGACCCGTGAGGTCAGACTCTCTCCACATGAGCAGTCTTACCTGGGTGGGCAGACCTTGACACTTCATCGTCACTTCACTATGAAGAAATGTCCTGTTTTTAAAACGAAAAAAATATATCCAATCACTACACTGCCAACCAAAGTTTCACCCTTTACCGATGTGATGCCTTTTTTAACCTATTTGTCTTTCAACATATTTACATGGCTAATTCCTAATATTAAACTATGTGTTTATATGTGACTTTTATGGTTTGCCCTGCTTAGATCTTTAATGGACCCTTCAGGGTTGGGTCAAAATCCAGCCTTGTTTGTGGTCTGCAGCCCATTATTGGGGAAAAAAAAACGGACAAATGAGCTTGTGACCTGATACAAAAGTCTCTTGTTTTTCCCAGTGGTCTCCACCTCTGTGCCTCGGGAATATCGGTTTCATTTCCAACCGCCGTTTTGAGTGAACAGTCCCTCCCTCTATTTGTCCGTGGGTACCTGTATTCGCTATTTTTTAACGACTCGATGCATTTCAAATGCGCACTGCTGCCAAACATTACTCTGTGTGTGGTCTTGCTGTACTTTGCACTTGATGCCAAGCAGGTCGTGTGGCCAAACAGCCCGTTGGTTCTTATTTAGGGCTTTTTAAATGACAGACGATTCGACCTAAAAGCTCGCAAAGTTCTGCGTCCTGGCTGTGCATCTGACGAGAAAACCCCGCTGTTGCATGTGTGTGTGTGTGTTTTTTTTTTTGGTGCATTACCTGTTTATTTAATTTGTTTTAGATTTTTCTGCTGTATGTTTAATGTTGAGTTTTATGTGCTATATTTAATGTACGTGTGTGGATATGCAGATGCTAAAGGGTGAAAGGAGATTATGACATAGTTGCTCTTTCCCACACTTTAATATCATCTGGAGAACTCAAAAAGGTGGAAAGAAAATTATCTAATGTTTACAGATATTTTGAGACACCCGAGAGTTTTTATAAGAAATGTTGCCCCTGGTTGTGCTGTCTGAGTCTCTGATGTGTCGTTTTTCACTTTAATGTCAGAGCTCTGTCAGCCTTTCTTTCCTGTCAACGTGCCTTGATGTGAATGGATTCATATTAAAATAAGCGAAGGAATATCACAATGTGCAATCTGACCCAGAGAAATGTAAAATATCGGCATTCTGATCTGATAAAAAAAATTAAACTTCCGTCCCTTTAAGAGGTCCTGATTGGATCTTTGTGCCTCATTGAAATCTGGGCCAAAATCCAAAATTTATGGAATAATTAAGATTTTATGAAGAGACAAGAATAATTACAGAAGCCCTGGACTGCCCATAAAATGAGCGTTTTAAAATATTTTTCAGTGTTTTATTTATTTAATACTAACAATAATAATAATACTATATTTAAAACATGTATGTATTGTTTGTTTATAAATTGTATTATTATAATTATTTGTTTTAAATTAAATTTATAAAAAATTAGTTAGAAGATTATAGGGGAAAAAATGTAAAATATATTTTTAAGAAAAAGGAGAAGAAAAAACAGGGGGTGGGGTCTGCATTCTGTATATCTACATGTTTCCCCAGTTTGTTACAAACAGACAAATGTTGTGATTCAGAACTTCTTTAAATAAATAAACATAAACCCTATTCACACGGGATTAATATTATCTGGGGACCTTGTGTGATTTTGAAATGACCCCCCCCCCCCCCCCCCAGATCGTGCATTCACACGGGATAAGCGAAGCCTGTGATTTTACTCGAATTTACTGATTTATCTCCAGGATACCCGGATGTCAAGGCTTTGAGAGTCCCGCTCTATGGTCCGGTTAGATGGATTAAAAAAAAAGAAACTAATATAGTTTTGTGCCCTGTGTCATTTACATTTTACCAGGTTAAAATAATATCTCAAGCTTTTATGCTTGATTTATTTGTAACACATTAACCTCGAAACCTTTTCAGCTTTCTCTTTCTGCAAATTGTGTAGTTGTATGGTGTAGTATAGCGATATGACAGCACCCAAAATACTATCAAAACACTACAAAGCAGCTCCATTCTTCGCGAACGATGGATTAAAAGGCGCAATGGAAACAAAAAACACGAAAAATTGATAAAAGACCCGTATAATGCAGGCCAAATCACAGAGATGCCGATTCGCACGGGACTAATATTATCACAGGACCTCGGTGTTCGGCGAAATATGGTAGGTTGTTTGCGGGGGAATTTTTACTTTAAGAAATTTTAGACATGGCCGATTTGCACGGGATTAAGATCACAGACAACCTCCACAATTATTACAAATGACTGGAGGTCACCGGGGGGGGGGCGGGCTCCAATTACAAATGATTACTTGTTTCATGAATGTTATGTCTGTAAAAAAGCAAAGCATTTTTTTTCTATTTAAGCATACAGTTAAAAGTTTTGAAGTTTTGTTTTGAAGAGAAGGAAGGATGCCTAATGCTTAGCTAATACCCAATATATTAAACACTGTATTGATTATGACTTATGATGATTAATTAATAGCAAACAGATGATTTCTGCAAGTGATTAATGGCCGCAGAACCTTATGTGCATTGTTTTTGGATTAGTGTATACATGTACAAAGTCATTTGGGTCTCTGTCAGCACTGATTACCATCGCGTTCTTTCTATTTTTATAAGCGTAGACAAACAGGAAATTAAAAGACACGAAGACACAACATCAAATCCGGAATGGAAAGATAATTTTACTGGGCAACATCACTGCTACTTTATGCATAATTTCCTCTGTACACAGTAAACGGTTTTGGTAATGCACCTGAAAACAACATAATTGGACTTTGTGGATTTGGCTTGCGTTGAAAAGCCATTCTTTTCTAAATCTTTCCATGATTCATCACCGTAATCAGACAAGCATTCTATAAGTGATTTGCATTCAATCAGTGTATGATTTAAAAAAAACGCCATAAACATTGTAGTTAATTGGCTGTCAAAATGAGAAATGATTGAAAACATCACCAGTTCCAGACCGTTAACTGGACGAATTATCCACGTCAATTCCCAGCAAAACAATAACAATAATCTCATATTGTTAATCTATACTATAAGTATAAAGTACATGTTTTTCATTTCATCTACCTGTATTTTAAAGTGCCATAGAACTCTCAAATCGGTTTTCCAGCCTATTTGTTCTTTCAAAACATTAACTTTAACATAATCTTATCTCCTCCTTATGCCCTATTTAGTCTGCATTTGTTGCACTGGAAGTGAAAACTAAGCTGTGTGTGCGTGCATGTGCACATCTGCTTCTGTGTGTGTGATGCTACAAAAGTAACAGATTACAGCTCTGTTTGGAATAGCATACTAGCATACTACTACCATATTCGCAGTATGTAGTAGGTACACTATGGACAGTATGCAAATTTTCAATGTTTCAAATGTTCGTTTTTTTAGTGAACTGACTAATGTACAAATAGCACATTGTTTCCCATCTGATGATTTTACAATGTGGCATTCTACTGTTTGGAATGTTTAGTGTGGAATAATTTATATATTTTTTAAAGAGACATACTGTGCAGTATTCAGTATACACTGTAGTATGCTAATATTCGATTCTGGACGTAGCCTAAAGGTCTTTGCACACTGAGTCCGACATTTTTGGCATGATAAAAAATAAATACGACCACACGTTTTGTCAATCACGTTTACACACGCTTCCGAAACGTTCATCCGTCATTAAAAAAAATCGGATCGGGTTCGATTTTCTGTGCGTGATGATGATGAATACGAAACATTGCAAAAATGTTGGACTCAGACCTTAAAGGTGCAAAAGGTACAAAGACCTTAAAGGTGCAATCACATTTAGCGAAACTTGAGCCTCGCATGAGGACGGATGCAGATTTTGCGAATTTTTACTGGCTTTGAAAGTGACTTTTGTGTGAGCTGTGCTTCATGCGTCGCTAGACTATTAACAAAATACAGTTTTTGCCAAATCTTGCTGACATTTCATTAATGTGACCTCACCTTAACATTCACTGCCTTTTTCTTGGGACGACAGCTTCTGAACCGAGACGTATCCCGATCCTGACGGTCCAATTTAACCTTATACTTAAATGTCACAACTGATTTAGGACCAGTATTTGAAAGCATCAAGGGTCCCCAGCTTCTGACAGAAATTGTTTACAGGATACATTAATAGAGGTGAAAGTGTTTTCTAGAATATCAAAAAGACAGATGTTTAGGGGAAATATGAGATCAGTTTATATTATTCCTTAGGAAATACTGAATTAGATTTAGCAACTTAGTCCTTCAGACAAACTGTAGACTGAGCTCAGATGCTGTCACCTCAGGAACAGAAAATAGCAAAGTGTGATTTACAAAGCTGCCGTTTGGGTTCTCTGTCTCTCTGGTGTGTGTGGGTTTTAATCTCTGGAATTGTCTGATAGTGTGAAGTGTGTTTTAAGTGGTCAGTCAGATCCTGCTGCCTCCACTTGCCTCCTGGCTGACCGTCAGCCTGCCTCGGTCAGGGTTCGGGAGGACTTATATGTGGGCTTATTTTCAGTCCCCCTTAATTTGACTGCATCCAGTGGTTCGCATCTGGTTTTGCTTCAGGAACCAGATTTTAAGTGGTGACCCAAACAATACCAAACGCAACCTGAATGTAGTCTGGGTTGTATTTTTTCACTACGCATAGTTTTGTTCGTGGTTTTTGAACAATTTAATAATTTATAATAACCGTGTTGCCATCGGCCTAATTTGGATAAATAGCTTCTATTAAAATGACAAATGAAGTACAAATTTTTGACAATTTTTAATGTTTTTTGGATGAGCACAACAGGTATACAACAGTACAACCAACTGTATGTTCATCCTCACAGCATTGTGTTCCTTCACATAAAATGAAATATGGCATTAACCTTAAGGTCCATGCAAGATTATATGCTTATTAGCAATTTAATATTTGCGTTTAGCAGTTTTTCCTGCAATCCGTGACCCTCAGAGCAGACCTGTGGCCCACCGGTTGAGAACCACTGATAACAGTCTGTATATTTGTTTTTTATTAACTAAAGTACAAATGATTATCTAAGGCAGAAATGATAAAAAGCCCACTGTTTATAATCCTGCAACTGTCTAAAGTTCGTGTTCAAGTATATTCAGAATAAAACCTTTATCATCAATGTGAGTGTTGCTGTGTCCTTTGCCTTGACTGTTTGACCGTGACAGATTTCTGTTTTTCTTCTTTTCCAAAATCTTACTTGTATTTGTCCTGGTGCCAAAACATTTTTCCCCATGTATGTCAGAGGGAAGTTGGAGTCTGCAGTTTCTCTGCTCTCATGTGACATCCTTCTGTCATCAGCGAGGACTCAGACCGAGCCAACCACAACACGGCCCGCGAATCGCTGAAAGCCATCGATATTTGCACACAATGTTATCTGACTGCCATCACTTTTCTATTGCTCCATCGCCATATGCGCTCGCTCGCCTCTGATTTGACATTGAAGGCCTCGGTAGCGTTTCACCTTGAGTTTGAATGTGAAACCAGCAGCATGCAGATATACAGGCTCGTTCCTACGTTTATAGGCTATATTAAATGGTCTCCTTCTGCAGTGTGTGATATGAGACCGTTAAAGCTCACGTATGGTACTTTAGTGCTCCGGGACATTTCAAATAAGTTCAATTACAGTCCCCACAGTGTTTTTGTTTAATGAAAGGCCCGTTTATATTTGCGACACAGCTGGGGGAAGCCTTAAAAGGACACGTATGATATAAAATTACATATTTTACAGACTGGAGGGAGGAAATAAGCTGTAATATTAACGGCTGAGGCATTATTAAAGCTGTCAGTCTCCTAATGCTGCCTGCTTAAATGGAGAAATGTAAAATATTTTGTGGACTGTAAAGCAGAATCATAAATATTTGATTGTGCGTCTGAATTGGTGTGAAAAGTGCAGTGGGAACTTTGGTGTCTGCGAGCAGGTGTGAGATGGAGGAGATCCAAATGTTGCAGTCTGGGCACAACATTATGCCTCTTATAAGTTACTTGCAACACAAACAACTCAAGTGATTCTTGTCTGTGATATATATTCGTCTCACGAGATACGGGTCGATACAAGAGACAGAGGTGCCAGATGTGGAGATTGATTTCAAAGTCAACATGAAATTACTATTGGCCTTATTTACTTGCTTCATACACATTTGTGTGTTATTGTGAATTATTCACCAGTGTATGATTTTTCAACAGTTGTTTGTTTTTGTTAATCGGTAGCTAATTGGCAATAATTGTTTTAGGCTACTGTTGCCTTATAAAAAAAATTCCAAGAGTGAGCAAAGCAGTTTAATGCCAGGTTATGACAATAATAGCAAATGCATTTCTATTGGGATTTCTCTTAAATGTTATTTTATTTGACGTCTCGGTTTTATTCGATGTTTAATTGAATTTATAAATGTTGTATAAAGTCATAAATCAAATCTTCATTTGCTCTCTGCATTGGCAAAATCATGGATGGAAATATGTGATTTTCAGATTCACATTTATTAGACCAGTTATGAATTCAACGTGCATTTCCATAGGGATTCTTCAGAAATGCTCTCAACGTAAAGTCATTTAAATGCAATCGCAAAGTGAACATCCTTGTATTGTTCCTACATTTATGTATTTGTTTTTATGACAGGGCCTGTGTGGATGATCTGTTGTTGCTAAAAGCTGCTTTGAATAATTGAGTTAGTCGTTCACCTTTTTTTCCTCCAAAATTCTTCGACATTCTTAGACTCTGCAAGGCCTTATTTCACAACGAGTTCTAGACGTGGTGGCTCTCGAATGGAACGTGTCCTTATGTTTTTCCTCCCTTGTCACCTCATCGACCCTGAACTCATAAACAAAATTGAACAGTGCACAGTAAAAACTAAACATGCTCACTGTGCACATATTTATACAGGACATAATTCACAAGTGCCATCCACAGCCATGTTCTATCTCCTTCCACGGATTTTGACAATGACATGGTTTGTATTAAACCAGCATTTTTCCTCTATAAACATTCTAGATGTTGCACATTTGATGTGCATATTTTTTTAAATAAGGCTGCATTACAGAATCCAAAACATCTTAGTGGTTTCAGCCAAATCAGACAGACTATAGCATGCAAGAACACCATGTCGGATTGTGGCGCTTGCTCCAGCAGAGATATTAGCCTAAAGTGTCTTTTCTAAAGGTTGATGTTGGACTTTTGGTATTTGTGGGGACAAAAAAAGTAGCAAAGGACCAAACCTCAAGATTCAGATGAGGGCGTCTCAGTCTCGCTAGTGGTATTTCTAGGTCTGCGGTTGGATTTCGGTGGGGTTAAATCTTGATTGTTAAACAAATATGTTTGAATAAACTGCTGTTTGTATGTTGATCGCTTCTGGTTATTAGATGGGAGGCCACTTTATTTCCATTATAAAGGCTCACTGATGCTTCATGGAATGACAGTGGTTGCTATTTTTCCAGAACGCCTCCAGACAGATTCCGGATATCCAAGAAAACAGCTGTCTGTTTAACAGCACTGCTTATCACACGAGTTAGTGTCTACTTCGTGTTAATAGCATCTATCATTATATTTACTCTGCAAAATGTAACAATTAAGTTGAATTGACTTGAACCTGAGAGGTAAAGTTTACTCCTGTGCTTATTGTAACTCTAACCCTAAACCATTCTAAAATAAAATGGTCTGAGCCTAAATCCATTATTAAGCCAATATTATGTAATTTACTGTATGTAATGATATTTTCTTATGCAAAATTAGTAGTTTGCTTGTAAATTCATGTACATAATCAATGATTATTTATGTTATTTCAGGTTTTCCACATCATTTTGAAAATATGTCAAGTACCAAAGAAATATAAACAATATATATATATATATATATTAGGTTGCTAATTGCAGAAGGTGTTGTGGTAATGAGAGCAAATAGTTAAAATCAAATAAAAATCCTAATTTAACAGAATAGTTCGTTCAAAAATGAAAATGCTGTCCAAGTGTATAAGACCTTTGTTCATCTGCAGAACACAAATTAAGATATTTTTAATTAATCCGAGAGCTTTCTGACCCTGCATAGACAGCAACGCAACGATCACGTTTAAGGCCCAGAAAGGTAGTAAGGACATCGATAAAATAGTCCATGTGACTCAGTGGTTAAAACTTAATTTTACGAAGCTACAATAATACCTTTTGTGCGCAAAGAAAATTACGAATTTAATCAACAATTACTTCTCTTCTATATGTCAGTTTTCGATGCATGTTCACGAGTATGACATACTGTCGTGACACGGAAAATAATAAATTGTTGAATAAATTCGTTTTTGTTTTCTTTGTGCACAAAAAGTATTCTCGTAGCTACATAACATTGCGCTAGAACCACTGATGTCACATAGATTATTTTATCAAAATCCTTACTACTTTTCTGGGCCTTGAACGTCTCAGTTGCGTTGCTGTCTATGGAGGGTCAGAAAGCTCTCAGATTTCATCAAAAATATCTTAATTTGTGTTCTGACGATGAACGAAGGTCTTACAGGTTTGGAACCACATGAGGGTGAGTAATGAAGAACTTGTCTTTTCATTTTTAGGTGAATTATCCCTTTAAGAATATACATTATTTCAGATTTTTGAGTAACTGTGAATGACTGTTAATACTCAGTTTTAAAATGTGTTAAATTGTATTAGCTTTCCTTATGGTGTTGACATTTTCCAACTGTTGAGGAAACTATGACATTTTTAAAGACTTTGGAAAATATATGTTAGATGTTAAATAGATGCCCATGGATGTTAAATTGTCAGTGGATGTTTTTCCAATTAATGCTCATAAACACTAGCTTTGTTGTTAATTTGCTGACGGAAGTCTTTGTAAACATTTAATGTTTGCGATGTTTGAAACCAAGCTCTCGTGAGAATCACCCATGAGTTGGCTTGTACATACGCACAGAAGAGGATGTAGAGGAACGTCCAGGTGCTGTAAACTGTTTCTCTGTTCTGTAGTCATTTCTGGAGAAAAACCACTACAATCAAGAGTGTTTAGATGCCAAGTCTTTCTTCTGGGTGGGTCATTGGAAATAAAAGGATTGCTTTTTAGATATTCTTCTTATTCATGCCCACTCCCCCTATACACACATGCCAGCAGCTGTAAACTCCACAGACCCCTGAACTGTGTGACTGTGACTCACCTGCGACTCATTTGAGACACGCGTACTGAAAGCGGGAGCCTGGTAGCGCTCTTGCTTTTCATGTCCTTTCATGTCCAGCTGTGTGTTGTGAAAGTGATTTGGCCGCCGCACGCAGCACAGCCAAACACAATAACTTCTCACAGATGTGTGTAATGTCCGACTGAACCCCACCACAAAGCCAGAGAGAGGGAAAGCAAAGTTTTCAACCATCACTGAAACTACAGATGCTTGACAATAGTGCATTGGCTTGATAATTCCTAATGCTAATTAGAAAGCAAAAAATTTGTTAAGCACATTATTGGATGAAATAATACATGTATCAATTCCACCAATTAGTTTCAGTATTTTGTATTAATTGTCAGTTCATAATCATTTGCTTGAGAGCTGTCCATCACCTTGCTAATGCTAATATATGCTAGCACCATGGTAATGACGATTTTTGTTGTTTTTTGCCATATTGATTACCATTTGTATAACCACAGTTGCAAATACAATGGTTAAACTGTGGTTGGTGTAGCAAAACAATAGGTGTGTTCGACTTGATGATCTGACTTCGACAGAATGGTCAGTGAATGACATCAAAGTACCGCGAGAGCAATTCGTCAGGATCAGAATGCTAAACTTGCTATTTCTGCTATAAAGACAGTAGTCAGAATATGCTGTTCCACATTCAGCCATAGTTTTGCCACTGTTTCGAAAACTCATGGCAGTAGTATATTTTCATACTTTTTGCTGATGCATTTTGCTCAAATTTTGACAAAAAAAATATTCTGAGAAAGTAGTGTAGTCATTGCAGGCTAGGCTAACGATTTTTGGTGCAGTATTTCTTGAAATAATACATTGATGTATCAGTTTAAACAGTTTTAGTAATTTATATTCATTTTCAGAACTCAATAAAATCTATTCACAATCAGAAATTCCTGAGCTCTATCCACCACATTGCCAATGCTAATATATGCTAATAATACCATGTTAATGTAAGATTATCATATTCATATACTTTATGGTATTATTAAGACATTGTACATATGGAACTTCAATGATAAATGTCTACCAAACATTGCGTGAATTAGAAGTAGCATGTTAATCTGAACTATTTCTGCTAACATTTTTCTATTGGTCATCGTGGTAAATTTGCATGACTATCTGAACTCGTTCGCACTTTCTTTTAATGTCCAATTCTCGCTATTAACAAACCATTAACTACAACTTTTGCCTCAGTAAACTCCTAATTTTCTGCTTATTAATAGTTAGTAAGGTAGTTTAGGTATTGGTTAGGTATTGTTCAAATTTCCACCAAGTATGGTCTCTCAGATGGTAGTATCTGTGTGTATGCAGCACTTCTAATGGGACCTGCAGGTGTGGGATGGAGTCTGTGCAGCATCAGCATTTCTGAACACAAACTCTTGACTCACAATAACACAGTGTGGGTTGTAGCAGGAAGCAGTGATTGTGATAATGATCTTGTGACATGATAGGGTTATTAAAAGTGTCTGCACGATGTGAGATACCAGGCAGCTGCTTGAGTGTTTAATCGCTCCATGCTTTATGTTTCAGCTGAGGAGTCACTCTGCCCCGGGGATGGTTTATTTATGCACACAGATGCTCTTTTATCCTCTTTCAAGTTCTGCATCTCAGTGGCATCTTCTCCTGCGGTTCCAGCAACTGGATTCAGTGTGTGTGGCAAATGGAGCGCTGCTATGTTTTCTGTGTCCTTGTTGGCGTCACTCTGGTCTTTGCCCACACTGGATTTAGCTGACCCAATTTTACCCCCAAAAAAGTAACTTAGGTCTATTATGCACTAAGGATTCCAGACAGTCCTGGACTGATAAAGTCACAACAAGGGGAAGATGTCTGGAAGATTTGTCCTCATTTGGATGCCAACTTCTCTTTTTCGAAAGAGCAGCCCAAAAACATGGTTTATCACTGTGGAAGGTTCTCTAACACTGACCTAGTCCTGCAAGACTTCTCCTCCAGACTTGTAATGGCCATTTTTCATTTGCAAGGGGTTGTTTCCCAAAGCATTAAGGGAGAGGAACACCTGTTGGTCTTCATCATCTATCCAAGTTCCCATCTCAACAAAAGTGCAGGTATGAAGCGTTTAAAAAGAGTTTCTTTGGAGCTCAGATTTTACTTGCTGGGTTTGCTCGTTTACCTTGACCCCTCACTCAACACTTTGATAATAGAACCTGATACTATGTGAAGACTAGTGTTAAGAGATTAACACTATAGCATCAGCATTATTTGCAGAGGAAAAAAACAAACTGGGGAAATCTGCTGAGAGGTTTGTTGCTTTTTGGAGATGAGAAGGAGATTCATGCTGGCTGATTGGTCACTGAACCCATGAGAAGAAGCCAACTGACTGCTACTGAGAAGATATAAACTCTCCACAAAGCTAGGTGACACACTGTCTGTCACCCCAAATAGCTGACACATGGTTTGTCTACTTTAACAACAGCATGGTGCTAGCAATGCAAGACCATAGGTTTGATTCTCAGGGAACATACTGCCAAATATGTCTGTCTTGAACACACTGTAATATCCTTGGGCTAAATGTAAAGTGATGAACCAGACTTGGGACAGCTACCTTCAACACTGCTCGTTTAACATAAAATTCCATGTAATGATATATAAACAATATATATATTAAGTGATTATATGTATTTTAAGTCATGCTGCCTTTAATTAGTTTGACCTAAAAATAATGGTAGCACTTTATTTTATGGACCAATTTTCACTATTAATTTGCCTGGCTTTTACAAGCATATTGGATTTTTATTAGTACTTACTATATAAAGCACTTATTAATGCCTTATTCTCCATGACCATATTTTAGCTCCCTTAATCCTACCCCATGTCTAAACGTAGCAACTACCTTTTAATAATATTAATAAGCAGCAATTGGGACTTTATTGACACAAAAGTCTTAGTTAATAGTTAGTTATAAGTGAAATTATTTTTTTATTAGCCTTAAAATAAAGTGTAAGCAAAATAACATATAGGATAAAATAAAACTACAGTATATTATGATATATCCAAAATATAATATACATGTAGTTTTTGTGTGTGCACAATTAGTAAATGCAAAAGTAAACTGAATTTGTAATCACTTTGAATTTTGATTACATCAAATAACAAGAACTGTTATATTTGTGGTTCTGTTCATATTTTATGCCCTTAGTGTCCAAGCACACATGCCAAACATCTTTTCTGGTGTGTGTGCGTATTTGAAAGGCGAGGGGGTCAAACTGCGGTCCAGGTAATTTTCTGCCTGTGAAACTGAAGTCCAGCACCCAGACCTGCACGAGGGGCTTTTGAAAGCTGTAGGACATCTATTAACACCTGTCTCCTGCTTTCTTCTGTCGCTCGCCCTCTCCCTCTGTGCTCTCTCTTCCTTGCTAATAACTCCACTTAAGACACCGCAGTCACTCAGAGTCCGGCCTTGAGCGGTCTCAGTAGGGTGTCAGGGTGGCCGTGTGTCTGGAAGGGTAAAGCTATTTATTTGGGCTTGTTCCCTCACACGTGGAGCCACTTAGTAAGCAATGAGGTGCCAGACAACATCACAGCTGCCACAGCACCAGGGCTCCAGCCCTCCACCCTTTCCAGGCCAGGCCAGGGTCTTTTCTTTGGGCTCGATTTCAAAACTGTAAACCAGGAACTGGAAAACAACCAATAAGGAAAAGGGTCCAGCCTTCAGGAATCAGTCCACCCTACTGAGATTTCAAATAGTTTTTAGGACACCCTCATCTGATTTAGTTTCATTACCTTCTCTGAACTTTTTCTTCTTCTTTTTTATGTGAAGTTTTGTAGCTTCATTTTGAAGTTAGAAACAGGTTTGTCCGATCAAATGTTTCCTAAACTCCCACTAATATCACCTGCCTCCAACGAACATATAAAGTAACAAATCATAATGAACCAAGTGTGATGCAACTAAACTACTGTATACTGGCTATTTGGAAAATAAATACTAACCCTATATGTCCTATCCTAAGAGATATGAAGAGATATTATGTGATATACATTTGTTAAGACTTGTTTTGATCCATTTGAGACCAGAAGACAAACTTATGTAAGAAAGAGAAGATGCCTCATAAGTTTATCTTGGAAATTCTCAATTGAGCCATGACGACGAAACAAATGATCCTCTTAACATAGTTTAGTCCATTGTTTAGTTTAGTTTTGCTTCAGTGAAATTAATTCATTTGTGTCCTCGCTGACGTCAAGTTACAAAAGTGTGGTCAGTCCACTTTCCTCTGTTTTCATGTGTAACATTGTTATCTGGGGAAAGTGCAAGCCGCTCCGATGAGATCTGTGGCCGGTCGCACGCGCGCCAGGGTTAAGAGACCTGCTCGTTTGTAATTGGATTTATGTGCAGGAACGTTTTTCCAAGGTGCAACTTGTGAAATAACACGCCATCTGCTCCCTATTAGACTGTGCGACCAATGCTCGCTATACAAGCAAGGAAAAGCCCCAGATGTGTAGATTCATAGTGCTGGAGGGCTGCTTTATTACCGCACAAGGGGCAACTGTGGTTCTCTGACTCGCTGTTCAATCGATGCATTTTCTCTGCTAGGTCTGTTCTCTCAGAATGCATTTGTTCTTAAACTCTCCGTGAGAAACTCTTACCTCTCTATTGTCAAATTCCTTTTGAAGTTTATATCCGTCATACATCTATTACTGTTTTATTGCTAGCTATGTTTTCATCAGTTCTTGCTAATAGGCAAGCATCACTATTAATATCATTTACACTTTTTACAAAACCCCTGACCTTAAGTATTAAACTTCAGCATGTAATATGTATTACATGCTATGTAAACAAACTTACGACTTTCTAAAGTAACATGCTAACAACCAGCCAGAACACATTAGTAAGCATATAGCAACGCAAAGCAACATTCGAACAAGTACTCAGAGCTCCTTATCAATGACGTAGCAGCATTTTTTTAATGAAAAGCCAGTGGTTTTCCAAGTTCTTTATAAAACTGTAGTTTATCATTTTAAATCTTAAGTCTTCCTCCTCACTGTCCATTCTTCCATATCTCATATTTTCCGCTGAAATTCTGACTTTAACATGAGGGGCAATGAGAAACAGTAAGAATGAGCATAAGAGGGCAAGAGAGAGTGGGGGCAAGGAGGCCGATACTTTGACAAGCTAAGGTTAAAGGTCTCAGAAAGGAGATCATACTAGCGATTAGGCCCCTCGATGAGGGTTAAAACTTTAGACCCACTGGGGAATGGTACTTGTGCATGTGTGAAAGTGCATACAGCAGGATGACAGACCCCAGTCTTGGAGAATAAGTGTTCCCCTTGAGCCACTAGAGTGAGGACCGGCCCTTTGCTTTCACTAGTTTCAGAGCGAGTCCATATTGCAAGACTTATGTCGTAATGGTGCATGTTATTGCGTATGTAAAATAAGAGGCTGTGAAAGAATAAGCCCACAACACCAAATATAAGTAAGCAAGTGTTTGACTATGAAACTTAATGCTTGAGGATAGGTACACATTTACCATTTTTGAAAAACATGTTTTTTGTCATGTTGACGGAACAATACCCTTGAGAAAAACAAGTACATTTTAGCATAATTTAAAAAGAGTACTAACAACGAAAATAATATGTTTTACAATATATATTGTAGTACAAACTAAATATGATGGTTTTCACTTAATTGCATGTTATTTTCAAGTAGCATCAATATTTTGGTAAATATATAGGTCAGGTAAATTTTAGAACTTCTATCAATAATTATAAAACATTGCTTTAGTACAGATAAGTTATTGCATGTTTTTTATATTTTGCTTTTTGCATCTGATGTTCACATGAAGTTTTGGATGACTCACTTTAAACATAACTGTTTATGTTTTTGTTAGCTTGGTATTATGCATGCAACATGCATGTATTTTTATGCATGAGTAGGAACAGATTTGCTTATATACTGTAAGTTATCAATGTTTCAGGGTATTGTTTCACAAGACCTAATGGGCAAAATTGGTTAGAGATATGTGAGTGAGCTTTTTTACAATTGTTTTACAAAAAAATAAAAGTGGCAGCACAGCATCACATTAAAAACACCAACAAAACATTATATAGCACAATGAAATGCTTGAGATATGATGCCTGTAAAAAATGTATTACATCAGAACACATGGCTACTTCTAAATGGCTATAAATGAAAAAATGCTGTTTGCGGACTTCTACCAGTAGGGGCAAACTAGCCCATTCTAGCCAGCCAAACCTTGACCCCTTGGTGGTAATTCACTGGTACCAGACACAAAACTCTAATCAATATTTTACCTCAGTCTTGTTCTAATCTGTCTCCAGTGTTTTAAGAGGCCTGTGTTGTCCTAATGTGACTCTGAGACCTCATGGTGCTCATGGTTTACTTTTCCTCCCTTGATATCTGAGCTTTTTCTGTCCAGCTGCTATATAACGCCTGAAGCCGAAGCACACGCTCTCCTCTGAGGCGACAGCCCTCACACTGATGAGGAGAGTTTGAGCAAAGGCAGTGATGGAGATAGAGACTGTTTGGGAGTGTGACAATCAGATACAATCAGAAAGAATACGAATGGCAATTAATGAATGAGACAGCAAGAAACAGAGATTGGAGGAGTGGCTGACGTTCAGACGGGAGTTCTGACGGTACTTTAATAAAGTGTTCTCTAAAAGGAACAAGCGTTTTTGGAGCAAGATCACACACATAAACTCATTGACTCAATGGCTGTGCTGTGACAGAGCCAGAAGTTTATAGGCACAGTCAGCAAGATAAAGGATCAGAGGAGAGAATGGAAAACTAGAAGGGTCATTTTATATGAGGAATATGTGAATGGTGCCTGCCCAGGATATTGCTATGAGCTTGCTAGGTGGCAGTCCTTCCCTACCCGCTAAATTAAGAAGCAGTCACATTTAGGGTGAATCCCATTTCTCTGTCTTACCCCTTCCCCTTCCCCTTCCCCTTCGTCTTACCCCTAGCCCTTGTCCCTCGAAACCGAGTGGTAAGTGCTTGGGGTGAAAACATCCCCCTATGAAATGAGACGCCATTTGGTTACTGTTACATCATCATACATCGTCGCTAGCGTGGGTTTTAGTGATGTTTTCTCTAGTCAGAGAAATGCGGGACTGTTGTACAAATCAGCAATTTAACGTTAGCGTAGAAAAATAGCGATTTTTAAAAACGTTTCAATTAAGAACATGGTTGTAAATATATATGTACAGGACTGTGTAGAGCACAAAACAAGACAATCATCATTTTTTAATCAATTATTTAAGCCGAAAATACTTACATTTATGGGACTCTCTGGATGATCTGGCCGCAGTGTGTACTGGGAACCCCTTGGTTTCAAGTAAGCTCACGAAAATTCTTGGTTTTAAGGGGTATCTACCACTTCCCCTTAGCCCTACCCCTCAGTCAAAACGAGAATTGGGACAGCCCTTACTCTCACATGAACGCGCAAAACTAAGGGGAAGGGGTAAGACAGAAAATTGGGATTCACCCTTAAGTCACAGTCATTTCAATAGGAATCTACAAGATAGGGAATTTCGTATAAGGGGCGAAAGATTTCCCCATGCAAATTTTGAATTTAGTTCAAGTTGTTGTTCATGCTGATTTGGTGCATTGACCAACAGAAAACTTCTTGGTGTTAAAGTAACTTCTGTGTGAATGGTGCTTCATTACTCGATTAATAATAGACCTTGGACCTGCCTATTTTGCAGTACTTTCTCCTTAAAATACATTAAACCAACTTATAAACAATATTATTGTATTCCATTATTTCATAACTTTTTGAATAATGTTTGTGACAAATTGTAGCAAATATTCAGTGACGAAATATCTAGTGACAAGCAATTTGTACGTCTACACTAAAAACGAATGTCATAAAAAAAAACACAAATTTTTGTCCCTATACTTTGTTCAGTATGGACAAAAATATATATATTTTGGAAGTCAATGGGATCTGAAACTTAACGACATTACGGCATTACGTGAGGTGAGTGCAACGAGTATCATGACAGACTTTTTTTCTCGTAATTGCGAGTTCATATCACGCAATTCTGAGAAAAAAAGTCACAATTGTGAAATAAAAAGTCACAATTGCCTTTTTTTTTTTTTTATTCCATGGCAGAAACAGTCTTCCATATTAAACCCGTCCAATTTCTTACAATCAACTACATTTGAAATCAGATCTGCCTCCATCCAATCAACGACCAATGCATAGTACCAAGTACTTTTTTGGTAATTCTTCTTATACGCCACAATATGGAAGAAATTATCTGTCGCTACTTTCGTTACATTGCAACTTATTAGAATATTGGACCAATGAAATTTTTCTGAAGCAGGATTTTGGACCAATGAGATTTCTCTGCAGGTTGGGCTACTCAACACAAAGCTGCATAAATAGACAAAATGTCCCGATGCTTGTCACAGTATCGTGTGGGGAAATGCTCATCCTGAGCAGACTCGTCCCACCGAACAGTTGTCACCCTGGAGTGTGATACACGACAGGGACAGATGTTCTGACAAATGGGACTGTATCATTATCAGTTGCTCAATAAAGACCCTTTCATCTCATTGTAAAACTAGTACTTTTCACAATAAATCCTGTAGTGGAAAAGGGTGGAATTCATTCCAATTGTGCGGCTTTGTAATGGGCTTCACCAGGCCGAGCCGCCCATGGGGATTGGGTTGTGGTCGAAGCCCAGGCTGATGTATTTAGTTCAAGGCATTTAATCTGGCCACATTCTCCCCAACAGCCCCGCAAGGCACCGCTCTCTCCCTCTGACTGACACGCTGACACCTGGGCTTCACCGCTGCCGGGTGCCCAGCATGCTGCTTCGGCCCACCTGCTCGCCACACATACTGCAAAGCAAACATTTCAACAGTTAGGCCGACTTTAAAAGCTCCACGCGACTTAATGAGAAAGAATCCGAGGTCTGCGTTTCACCTCTTTCCATGTCTCTCTCTCGCTCTCTAGAGGGCATTAGAACTGCCCATTAACGGCCAAAGTGTGGATTTCCTGTGAAATAACGACTGTGCCCTCCACATGGTTCGCGTCTAAATACTCAAGAACACTTAGTTAAACATGAAGCACGGTGATCGGCAATCGGAATGGGATTGCTTGCAGCTGTGCAACTCTGACCAGCATGCAGAGCAGGAGATTCCTTCTTTATTGATGCTGTAGCTTATATTGCATATGTTGGCTTTGCTGAGGAATAACAGGGTGGGTGTGAAGTGGTCAGCCATTCGCTTACTCCCAATCCCCTCACCATGATTTCACTTTTAGATTGCAATCAAACTACTCTGTGCCTGGAGGTGACCTGACAGAAGACTGCTTTAGTCTCTTGGATCGCTTAGCTTCATGGGGAATATCTGTGCTGTAACTCCTCAGAAGTCCACTTGTTCCTGGAATTTTCTGGTTGATGAATAAGAATAGTGAACAAGAACAGACAGTAGTAATGTTAAAAGCCAAAGGGTATAGCTGTCTCAGATGCACTTTTTAGGGACTGTTTCATTTAACCATCGATGCAAGCACTGATAGTGGTGATGAATTACTTTCCCCCCTTAAAAGTGCTGCAATATAGCAGTGCTGAGTTTCAAGTCTGCAATAATTACAAGTAAATATTCCTTAACTTCCCATAAATTACTTAAAAATGCATATCATAGAAAGGTCAGGTGCTTATATTAGCCTTCTCAGAAAGCTAGAATATTCTAATTAAAGCTTTTACTCTAAAATGCAATAAATGAGCTCAGATGTGTGAATAAACAGTTGACAACCAAAGCCAGTTCTGCAAAATGTAGAAAAATGTTTCATACTTTGTTATCATACTCCTATTTTCTATCAAGAAGTATGTTTAGAATTAAATTTTGCAGGTAATTTCTAAATTTGAGCAAAAACAGTCTGTCAACTTCAATAGTTTGGAATAAGTAATGCATGACATACATGGTCCACTTTTATGCACTTTTGTGATATTTTGTATCCCTTTTAAAGCTCAAAGGGTCCAGAAGGCTACATTCACTGTAATTGCATGGAAGAGTTTTTCCTTTTTTGTGTTTCACCTACGACATAATGGTGAGTAAATGAAAGAATTCAATTTTTTTTTTGTAATCATAACCAAAAACATGTAATCATAAAACCTAAAGACACTGCATCTAGTCTTGCTCATCAGGTACACGTTTTATTTACGTTGTAGCCTACATATTGTAGTTAATATCCCTCCTTATTTATTTATAGCCTAGCTGTGTTTTGTATTAATTTAATATTACATATTTTTCAAATTGTGTCTATATCTCACACAAATGACGAACAATGACGATTTTACTTACAATAAGTTCCACAAAACAACACCTTCAAAGCTGACTCATTAGTATTATTATTTATCATTCACTTAATACACAGATTTCATTACCAGAGTGTGTCTCTAATGTCGTCATCACTCAACGCTCTAGGAAATGACGCGTTCATCCACATCCAAATGTAGGATCAAACTCGCCAATAAACGCTGTAGAGAGAGAGAGTGAGACAGAAGAGAGAGAGATCGCTGCGATCCGTTTCTGTTCATCACTCACACCAGCAGCAGCACCAGCTCGGACCTTATTAACTGTCCATCCCAACATCTGGAATATCAAGCCGAGAATCATGCAATCAGACATAATGTGGATTTATCAAGCTCTTCTGTGCGTCTTACTGTCTGTGGATGTGGGTGAGTGACCAGTGCGTAACGCACACGTGAAACCAACGTGCGTTATTGATTAATAAACTGATCGTGTTTTAAACACAACGCAAATGCCATTGTTAGATTGCTTTGAGAAATATAGCTATACAGAAGTCCATCAGGTTATGTATTCACAACTACTTCACCTTGTTTTTGAAAAATAGGTTAAGTGATGTGCTTGTTTATAAATGCATTTTGAGGGTTACTGTGATTCTGGGGACATTGGATATTGTTTTGTGTATGTCCTGTATTTAAGACTGGTTGTACTATCTCTCTTTACCGTGCAAAAGCTTAACATGGGGATCTAATACTTTATTTACTGCAGTTATACTAGTGAAACTACAAGCCATCAGTGACCTCACAAGAAATGAAATAAAATGATAAAAATATTCTTAGGATTCTGAATGAGATCTCATATTAATGACAAAGTTCACTAAATTCTGATTCCTAATGCTCAAAAATTGTGTTTAATTAAACTTTATTACTTTTGATTGAAGTTTAATTGTTGCAAAGTGGTTACGACCTGTAGGTTACGACCAGCTGTAAGTTCCTTGCACTTTCAGCTGCTTTGAATGACTTTTCTAAAGAAAGAAACTTAAGTTGAAACTCTAAACTTTTATAAATGAGAGATATTATTATAAAGATGACATTTTAATAGTGAATAATTGAAACTATGTTATCATGGTAAATTGTTGGAAAAGGAGCTCATCTTTTTCTCCACACAGAGTGGCTGAGAGGTTCATTTGAGTTTAAATCCACTTAATAAAAGAAAATCCTCCCAACTTTTGGGTGGAAAACTAAAAATACAAATAAACAATCCAAGGGGTTTTTAATATATGTTTTAGAGGCCATAGATTTCAAACTGTCCCTATTCACACTAATGTATATTTGCTTTGGATTTTACACAAATCCATGGACCTTTTCTCATGTTTCAGTCTCATAAACTGAAGCCTGAGGATGTTACATGCATCACGTAGTGCAGAGAATATGGGCTGGTGTGGCCTAGTGGTCAAAGATCTGGGCTGATAGTTTGTAGGTTCAAATCCCACAAATGTTAATCTATTGTATTTTTTAGAATAGACACCTTTCTTCAGCATCATCTTGAGAGGGCCTGAAACTGTGAATGGTTTATAAAAGCGCCAACATATACACTGCTTTCAGTCCTGTTCCACTGAAGAAACTGATGCTGAATAACAGTGACATGCATCGTTAGATGCGCTACAGCAATGCAACAGACCCATTCCAGAGTGCACATTTCACGCAATGGGCAAAAGCACTTATGGAGTGAATGGATTCTCTGAAGCGGGCGTTATCGACTTGCTGTGTGCAACATCTGGACAGAGCCGTTTCTCCCATATTTCACCATTGCAAATATTCGCCGAACCAGATGTGCTGCGTAAACACAGATCGAGAAGTTCTTCAAACTTTCACTTTGTAGCTTTAGGAAAGGAAAGGACATTAGTGAGTCAGATTGAAACCATTAATGCTGATGTTTCTCTGATGCCCGTCCTCATTGCTACCATAAACATCATCCCGTTGTTATTTAAGGAAGAGATTTACCCAAATCTAATAAGCAGTCTGCAGATAAAGATGCCCCCGACAGGCCAGAAAGAGGAATTTAAAGGAGTCTAATTGGGGCGCTGAAGGAAAAGATCAATATTTGAGGAGCAGCTCGATGAAATCCAGATGTGTTAAGATGCGGCCCAAAATGTTAATAATGTGTTCTCACCAAAACCACTTCAGCCACAGGAGTTCGGCAGGAGATTCGGCAGCACTGCGCGTGTCTGAAGCAAACTGAGTGTTAACTTGCACTGCTGATTTTCAACAGTTTACCAAATCACTTTGGTGGATGCTGCACACTGGTGGATTCAGGTGGATGCTGCACACTGGTGGGGGATGAGAAGATACCCCCTTACTATGTAAAGCATGTTGAGTGCCTAGAAAAGCACCATATAAATGTAACAAATTATTATTATTATTACTTGATAATCAGGGCACTGGGCCCAGGACTACTGGGCAGAGCAGATCCAAGTTCATGCCCATGTTTAGTGAGATAACGCGGAATATGGGAGAGGTATGAATACTTCAATTATCAGATTTTAAGAGGAATAGTTCACCCAAAATGAAGTAAGCATACCTGTCAAATGTAAAACTACATAAAATTAGACAAACTTAAAAGTATCATTAGTCAACGGATTTGTGTGAGGAACATACTGACATTTTAGTTATTATTCATTGGCGACATTTGTGAATCAGTGATTCCAGTCCAATTTGTGAATAACTGAAATGTTTTGAAGCAATGATCTGGTCAAGTTTAGTCCCAAATGCCACCCTAAATGTGCAGTCACATTTATTGTTGCTTAATTGGTGACATTCCAATAGGAATACATGTGATATGGAGTTTCTTTTCAGGGCAAATAAGTTCTTCACACACATTTCGCTCATGTTCAAGTTGGTCTCGCAAATTTTCCATGCTGACCAACAGCATATCAGAGCTGTGCTTCATACATCTTTACACTACTGACAATGGAAACATGACTTGTTTTTGTGTGAAGCCTGGAATTCGCTTACATTTCGCTGATGGGACCTTAAAGGCCTCAATATACTCATGGAGAAGTTATTTTTTGTTCTTTGCTTTGGGTACAAAACAAGTTTGAAATACCTCGAACATCTCGACTCTTCCCATAGTGTTGAGGGAAGCGTTTGGATGAATATGTAAATATGTGCTGCGTCCTTTCCTCACACTTTTCCAGGGCTGTAATTTGGCAACACAGGTCACTTGAAATGTTTAGATGTTTGCTGTAAAGCAGCTCTTCAGTATGTTTGTGATTTTACTCTCAGAAATCTGACCTTGTTGGACTAAACAGATGAAATGAACAAAAAATTATTTCACATCAAAGTAGGCGGAGCCATGAAAGTTAGAAATGACAAACTGTTTCAAACTCCCCAAATGAACTCCAAAGAAACATTGTTTTGGCCTGATTTTGTTCAAAATGAAGTTAAACCAGTTTGTTCTTAGCTTTTACTTGAAGGATATGGGGTTTTAAATGTGTAGTTCACCCAAAAATTCTCTCTCATTAATTACTCACCCTCATATCCTTCCAAACCTGTAAGAACTTTGTTCCTCTTCGTTACACAAATAAAGATATTTTTGATGAAATCCGAGAGCTTTTTGACCTAAGAATACTTTTTGTGCACAAAGAAAACAAAATAACGACTTTATTCAATAATTCAAAAAGTATTCTATCTTAATGTAACATGGACTATTATAACAATGTCCTTACTACCTTTCTAGTCCTTGCCTTGCCGTTTTGGTTGCATTGCTGTTTATGCAAGGTCAGAAAGCTCTCTAATTTGATCAAAAATATCTGAATTCTTACAGGTTTGAAACGTAATGAGGGTGAGTAATTAATGACAGAATTTTCATTTTTGGGTGAACTATTCTTTAAGTCCTTACAGTAGTAATTTGCTGTGGAGTCCATATCATTACTAATTAAGCAGAAGTGTGCTTTGAAGGTCTGCAGATGGATATGTGCAACCTTGTAAAACCTACAAATGCAACATCCGTGTAGACTTCAGACGGGCATCCGGAAGCCTTAAATACACATGAAGTGCATGAACTCTCTGACTCAGTGGTTCGGTTCCTCCGTTCTCCAGTTAAAATCTCACTGTTGGGAAGATTATCAGTGAATAATGTCTTACATTTCAGTGTATTCCTCACACAAAGGTTTCGTATGATTCAGAAGATGTAAAATGCTGTGCATGAGTTGTATAGACTACATTGACAAGACAATAGGAGACGATAATGACATAATTTTAAAGGGATAGCTCACCCAAAAATGAAAATTCTGTCAATAATTACTCACCCTCATGTCGTTCCAAACCCGTAAGATATTCGGAATACAAATTAAGATATTTTTGATGAATTCTGAGAGCTCTCTGATCCTTCCATAGACAGCAGGGATCCTAACATGTTCAAGATTCAGAAATGTAGCAAGGACATCATTAAAATAATCCATGTGACATCAGTGGTTCAACTGTAAATGTCATTATTTTTGTTTTCGTTGCGCACAAAAAGTATTCTTGAAGCTTCGTAAAAGTAAAGTTGAACGACTGATGTCACGTGGATTATTTTAATGATGTCCTTGCTACATTTCTGAATCTTGAACATGTTAGGATCCCTGCTGTCTATGGAAGGATCAGAGAGCTCTTGGAATTCTTTAAAAATATCTTAATTTGTGTGCCGAAGATGAACGAAGGTCTTACGGGTTTGGAACGATATGAGGGTGAGTAATTGACAGAATTTTCATTTATGTGTGAACTATTCCTTTAAGTTTTGGGTGAACTGTATGGTCCACATTTAATAGTACAGATCAGAAAATAAAGAGTGTAAGGAAACACTAGAAAGATCTTTTAGTGTGGGAGTTACAATGTGAGCTTTGCACATGTATGTAAGCTGACTTTGGGAATGTCCTCGGACCACCAGAGTGCAGTGAATCATGAGAGTCTGGGCCCCACTAACTGGCCTCTCATTCATTTCTGCAGAAGAGATAGTTATAAAATAGAAACAGAAACCTGATTTTGATAATGTGAAAGGATGTACATGCTGATGAGTCAAGTTATGTTTACTCTGCTTGCTTTTTTTTATGACCCTTTGACATCAAACCCAGCAGGCACAGGACGTCAATATAACGTCAGATTGACATTGGACATGACATCGTACAGATGTTGCATTTTGGTTGAGAATGAAAATCGGAGTGGACATCAGTATTTGACGCCAATTTAACGTTGACTTAACATTGGATTTTGGTTAGATAACTGAAAAACAACAAATATCAATGTCAACTCACGTTGTTATTGGACATCAAGTTAACATTGACATTAGATGTTGAATTTACATTGAATTTTGGTCACCGGATGTCGCAACCAAAATTGAACCAAATATCACCATCTTATGACGTTATGTGCCAGCTGGGAAGAATAATTAAAATAGTGTATCACATTTTATGCTTTAAAATATTAAGCAGCATAACTGTTCTCAATATTGATAATAATAAGAATTATTTCATGAACAGCAAATCAGCATATTAGAATGATTTCTGAAGGATCATGTGACACTGAAGACTGGAGTAATGACTGCTGTATCTTCAGCTTTGGAAAAACATTTTCAAATGTATCAAAATAGAATAAACTGTTGTTTTAAATTTTAATAATATTTCACAATATTACTATTTTATGTAATAAATGTAGCTTTGATGAGCATAAGAGACTTTAAAAAAAAACTTAAACAACTTTAACAAAAACAAACCCCAAAATATTAAATGGCAGTGTGAATATTGTACAAATAATTAAAAGCATGATTTTAAATACAGGTTACAAAAAGGATGATTTAAATTTCAATAACACTAAAATGCAGGCACGTTTTTTTCTTTATACGCAGTCTATTAAATTGATGTAAAACAAAACAAACATTTAAAAATAATACTATTTAAAAAGTTATTTCACATCACATGCTAAAGAGGGTAAAATCTGTCAAATTATATCAGTCAAAGACACAAATTGGGCACAAATGGCACCATTTCCTGAGAACAACCTTTCTGATAATGTGTGTGAAAGCTCCCACATGTATGAGAGTACGATTGTACATGTACGTGTGTGTTTTAAGTATCTGCATATGTGTTTTTGTTTAATCTCCTTGTCTCTTTTGTTCAGAGTGCAGGAAACAGACATTGCAAAGGTATCAGAAAAGTGAAAACAGCCGGCTGCTTTGTACAGAATGTCCGGAATCTCCTCGAATTAGAAATCTCTCGCTGGATGACTGTGCACGCAAATGCAGCAAGAGCAAGAAGTCCTGCAGGTGACACACGCACATGTAATCATGGGATAGTACTCCGAAAAATGACTATTCTGTTATCATTTCCCCGCCTTGATATAGTTTTATTTTTCTTTGGAGAAAAAAATAAGATATTTCAAGTTATTTCATCCATACAGTCAATTAAAGTCAATGGTGACCAGTGTTGTTCGAAATTAATTCATCTAGGTTTTTGAACGACATGAAAGTAATTAGAATTTTTGGGTGAACAATTGGTTCAACAAATGAGACCCTCATCTGATCCAGGTGGATCGCTGACCCAACAGTTGTCTTTAGTTATCTAGGTTTTCTCTATTTGTCTCCTTACAGGGCATTCTACTTTGACCACATAAACAGGAAATGTTACTTGCTTCCCTTCGACCGTTTTTCTGAAGGCGCAAAAAGAGAGCGAAAACCCAATTATGACCTTTATGAGAAGAAAGGTAAATATTTGCAATACTTTTTCGAAGAAGTTCACTCACACTTGACTTTTTACTTTTTATTTCTTGGAGTTTCCTGGAAAAAATTTGTTGGAATACCGAGCAAATGCCAGTCATGTTTGTTTAGATCATGGATTTTAAAATGTGAAATTACTGCTTCCTATGTATAAAATACCCTCTGTCATTGTAAACAATACAAGCTTGAGACATTTGGCAGAAAACAGCAAACAAAACCTAAAAAAGCATAATGATAAGTGTTGACATTAATAAGATGCCGTATGTTTATGTTTCCAGCAAGAACTGGAGTTGAACAGTTAGATTTATGTCGTAATTGACCGTAAAACTCGTGTTTGGAGACTTAAATCACCTCAGAATGTCAATGCAATGCGTAATCTGTAAACAACAATTATGGTTTCACGTTATATGAATATCTTTGTGGCGTATGTTTTCCACAGACTATGTGAAAGAGTGCATCATTGGGTCAGGTGTCAACTACAAGGGGAGAAGATCGCTCACAAAGACTGGAATTACATGTCAAGCCTGGAATATGTCCATCCCACATGAACACAAGTACAAATTTACTTTAATAATTGAAAATGAATAAACCAGAAAGCTTTTTTTTCATTTAGAGACAGGCACCGAAGAATGTGTCTCACCCAATAGAAATGCTTTTTGGGAAGGAACGGTATATTATAAGGCGCTGACATGGCGCATTGTGACGCGTCTTGATTCCTTAGTGAATTGGGTTCTACAACAATGCAGCCGGTGCATTTAAATAACGCACAAACAATTTAAACTAATATAAATAGCATATCACTTCTATTTACACTTTGTTTGAATAGCATCTATCACTGTTTGCACTTGTAAACAAGATGCTAATTGTTGCCATTTACACTGTGTGCAAACATTGTCTAACAATATTTATACTAGAGTAAATAGCATTCAAGTTCCGTTAACACTTTGTGTAAATAGCATTACGATTTTTTCCACACTGTGTAAATATCTGCAGGTAATAAACAACGCAATTCATAGTGAATTCTTGCCTCTGTCTCTTAAACCGTTCACTCCTCTGTAACTCATTCTCTCAGTAAACTTCTCTTTTGCAACTTTCATATGGTCTCTGACAGCTAGCAATTTTCGCAATAGTCTTCGCTGTTCCTAGCGCAAACTTAGCCATTAGCTGTTAATCGCTGTCTGCCAACAATTGCTGATTAGTCTAGACTGCAGATGAGATTGCTTTCAGGCCTGATCGTTTCAGAGTCATCATTCTGACAACAGAAGTTAAGTGGGACTGCACGGAGTGATGCCTTGACTGCGTTAACACGAGCCAACCTGGTTAATGTGGTCAATTGTTACCAGGTCCTTGTTAGCCAATATGTTATTAGCTCTATGAGTTACACCACTTACAAGCTGCATAAAGATTTTAAAGGTGAGATAATTGAAAGAAATATAGAGAAAGAATGAGAGGAGGAGGATTTATGGACTGAAGTCATGTTCTGTCTGCCCTCCAACTGAGCTCACAAAGCCGCAGACACATTAAAATACGAGCAGCATCCGAGACTAGCGCACAGATGCTAATCCAGACCTTATCCTCCCTATGGATAACAGTACTTTCCGACTTTTATTGCCTTCGAACCTTTTTCCATTTGATAAGATCTTTTTCCTCTCAGCTTCTCAATCTATCCACCAGCACAGTGTGTCCACCTGCCCCATCCATTCGGCCAAGTCAAATGGGGAGACAGTAGAAAACGATCAGAGAGAAGGTGATGAGAACCAAGTAAATCTTCTCTGAGAAGACAAAAAAAAACGCAAGCCGTTTTTCTACCAATAAGGTGTTGGTGCTGGTGCCAGAACTGGTGGCCAGCCAAACAGCAACCTGCTTCCCAGAAATGTCTCTTTATGAGATGTATCCTTTGTACAAACACAAACGAAAGGTTTCCTACAAATGACCAGTTTCCAAATTCCAACCCATATGACCTCCTGGTGTTGTAAATGAGATTAAGGCAAGTTAAACATTTTCTGTTCAGATTGCATTCAGAGCGCGAGAGTGTCTGTTGGCAGCCAGAGAGAAATAGCTGGCTAACATCTGTTCGCACAACATCATTAGCTGTAGAGATCTCAGGCCTCATGCGGAACCAGCCACAAGATCCAGATGCAGGAGGTGGAACACAGTCCATTCCAGCACAGCGCGCCTTTCGTAGCCCAGTCATTTAAGCAATTCATCTGCTCTGCATGGATTTTGTTTAGATCGTATCATGATTTGGTGCCATTCTGTTATAAGCAATGGGAGTGATTCAGATTTAGATAATCAGATAGCATCTGTTGGGGCACAATGGTGTTTGGTTTACATAGCTGTTAACTGGTCCGGGCTAATTTAGATGATTGGTTCAAGTCAACCTGGTAGGGCAGTGGTGTCTAAGCTCAGTCATGGAAGGCCACTGTCCCTGCATAGTTTAGCTATTGAATCAGCTATTCAAGGTCTTACTAGGCATACTAGAAACTTCCAGGCAGGTGTGTTGAGGCAAGTTGGAGCTAAACTCTGCAGGATAGTGGATCTCGAAGTCCAGAGTTAAGGACCCCTGAGCTAAACTCTGCAGGGCAAATTGAAAGGTTCCTGTGGAAGACCATCCATACTGATGATTGTATATAGGATTGTAGGACCTGGTTGACCAGGGGTGTCCAGTCCTGTACCTGGAGGGCCACTTTCCTGCAAGAGTTTAGTCAAGTCAAGTCAAGCTTTATTGTCAATTCTTCCACATGTACAGTACATACATACAGAGAATTGAAATTGCGTTACTCTCAGACCCTTGGTGCATACAGTTAACATTAAACACTGACAGTAGATGTTCAAATACAGATAAATACAGTTAAACTATATGTACATACAAACTATACAGATATACAAATAAGGACATTGCAGAAAAATACAAATAAATAGACAATAAAAAGAGATAGATAAAGTAAAGTGGCATAAGGTACATGGCAGATAGAGTGCAAACCAGTTAAATAAAACAAAGACTGTGCAGATGTCTTTATCAGACTGACAGAAGAGGTAGATTACAGACAATGCTGGATGAGGTAGAGATCATTCCAGTGCTGCATAAAGTGACTGGTGCGGGTCACGGTTGTAAGGGGGGGGGGGGGGGCTGGGGGTATGGACATTGGGGGGGGGGGTCGTAGTGTCAGAGTTCAGTGTTGCGTGGGGTAAAAGAGGGGAGGGGGGGCAAGGATGGGAGGGAGTTCAGCTTCCTGACAGCCTGATGGATGAAGCTGTCCTTCAGTCTGCTGGTCCTCGCCTGGAGACTCCGCAGTCTCCTCCCTGATGGCAGCAGACTGAAGAAGCTGTGTGTCGGGTGGGTGGGATCACCTGCAATGCTGAGGGCTTTGCGGGTGAGACGGGTGCTGTAGATGTCCTGGAGGGAGGGGAGAGAGACACCAACGATCTTCTCAGCTGCTCTCACTATCCGTTGAAGGGACTTGCGGCAGGACGCGTTGCAGGTGCCATACCACACAGTGATGCAGCTAGTCAGGATGCTCTCGATGGTGCCTCTGTAGAAAGTGCACATGATGGGGGCCGGGGCTCTGGCTCTTCTGAGTTTGCGGAGGAAGTAGAGACGTTGCTGTGCTTTCTTGGCCAGTGCTGCAGTGTTGTTAGTCCAGGAGAGGTCCTCTGTGATGTGCACACCCAGAAACTTGGTGCTGCTCGCTCTCTCCACAGTCGCACCGTTGATGGTCAGAGGAGCATGCTGAGTGTGCACTTTCCTGAAATCAACAACAATCTCCTTTGTTTTCTCCACATTCAGAGAGAGATTGTTGACCCTGCACCACCCAGCCAGGCGGCTCACCTCGCTCCTGTAGTTTGTCTCATCTCGGTTGCTAATGAGACCCACCACAGTCGTGTCATCCGCAAACTTGATGAAATGGTTTGAGTTGTGTGACGGTGTGCAGTCGTGGGTCAGCAGAGTGAAGAGGAGGGGGCTCAGCACACATCCTTGGGGGGCCCCTGTGTTCAGTGTGATGGTGCTGGATGTGTTAATGCCGACCCGTACTGCCTGAGGTCTTCCGGTCAGAAAGTCCAACAACCAGTTGCACAGAGAGGTGTTGAGCCCCAGCTGGGCCAATTTGTGAGTGAGCTGCTCAGGGATGATTGTGTTGAATGCTGAACTGAAGTCTATGAACAGCATCCTGACATATTAGTCTTTTTTGTCCAGATGTGTGAGGGCTGGGTGGAGGGCAGTGGCGATGGCATCATCGGTCGAGCGGTTGGACCTATATGCAAACTGGAAGGGGTCCAAGGAGGGGGGGAGGACAGACTTGATGTGTTGCATGACTAGCCGTTCAAAGCACTTCATTGGAATAGGAGTGAGTGCTACTGGACGGTAGTCGTTGAAGCAGGATGGAGATGACTTCTTCGGGACTGGAATGATGGTGGTAGCTTTGAAGCATGTAGGGACAACAGCCTGACTTAGTGAGATGTTGAAGATGTCTGTGAAGACATCAGTGAGTTCCACTGCACAGTCTCTCAGTACACGCCCAGGAATGTTGTCAGGACCTGGAGCTTTGCGTGCATTGATCCTGCTGAGGGATCTCCTCACGCTGTCCGAGGACAGCGTCATCACCTGGTCGCCGGGAGGAGGTGAAGTCTTCTGTGCAGTGGTGCTGTTTTGTGCCTCAAAGCGAGCAAAGAAGGCATTCAGCTCGTTCAGCAGGGGGATGGTGCTGTCACAGGTCTGTGGTGGGGCTTGTAGTCCGTAATGGTCTGTATTCCCTGCCACAGCTCCGAGTGTCTCTGCTGTCGCTGAAGCGATGGGCTATCCTCCTGGAGTACTGTCTCTTGGCCTCTCTGATGCCGCGGGATAGGTTGGCCCTAGCTGTCCTCAGGCCCTCCTCATCTCCAGCTCTAAAGGCAGCGTTCCGAGCATTCAGAAGTCTGTAGACCTCCCCTGTCAGCCACGGCTTCTGGTTGGCCCGGACAGTGATAGTCTTTGTGACCGTTACATCATCAATGCACTTGGTGATGTAGGCAGTGACAGTCTCAGTGTATTCATGGAGGTCTGTAGTATTGTTGTATGTGGCAGCCTGCTTGAACATATTCCAGTCAGTGGTGTCGAAACAGTCCTGAAGTGCCTCTGACGACCCTTCCGGCCACACTTGAATCTGTTTGTGTGTCGGTTTGATGACTTTAACAAGCGGTCTGTGTGCAGGCATTAGCATGACAGTGATGTGGTCTGAGGCTCCGAGATGGGGGAGGGGGAGGGCCTTGTATGCTCCTCTCTGGGTTTAGCTCCAACCTTCTCCATCATACCCGTTCAGAAATATTTGTAATCCAGAAGACCTTGATCAACTGATTCAGGTGTATAAGGTCGCCCTCCAGGAGCAAATATTGAACACCCTTATAGACCGATTTGGTCAACCTGTAGAATGTAGACTATCCTGGTGTGGACCTCTAGCTCCATCAGGGAGCCAACCAGCTTCACAGGGAATGACCATGCTGGTCAACCAGCTTCATCTACTGAGTTTTGAAGTGAAACAGCATGCTATAAAAGTTCTCAAGCTGAACTAGCACTAGAACCAACAAATTCATACTTGTTTAAGCTGATCTTTTAGGCTAAGGGTGTTGATTTATTCAATCAGTGTTCCAAAAGACCTTGTGTGTCCAGTCCTACTCCTGAAACTCTGCAACGTTATTTTCCAACTTGTTCCAATATACCTGCCAGGAAGTTTCTAGTAATCTTGAAGACCTTGAATAGCTAGTTAATGTGTTTTTAAATAGAGCTAAACTCTGCAGGCCAGTGGCCTTGCAGGAAAAGGGCTTGACACCCCTGAAAAAGATCTGGTTGGTTACAATAACTTAATTTTAAACTCTTGTTTTGCCTCTCTTATTATCTCTATATATTGATTTTTTTCAGTTTCAAGCCTGCCAGACACAAAAAGTTTGACCTGCGTCAGAACTTTTGCCGAAACCCAGACAATGATCCAAGTGGACCCTGGTGCTTCACTGAACTAACTGAGACTCGGCACCAGGAATGTGGGCTGCCCCAGTGTTCAGAAGGTTAGAGATGACTTCTTCAATACTGTATATAATATGTGCTTTTGTGTCTGTGCAAATCTGTATTTGAGAATACCGTATTGTCAGTATATTTGTGTTTGTTGTACTCTCTGCATGACAGTGTGTGCATTTGGTGTTCGTAATACCTGTGTGCATGTATGTTTGTAGTGGAGTGTATGAAGTGTAATGGGGAAACATACAGAGGGCCTATGGATCACACAGAGAGTGGGAAAGAGTGCCAGAGATGGGACTCACAGAAACCTCATAAACACACCTACCAACCTCACAGGTATACATTTACATGTGCACACACACACACACACACACACCGATTGCGTGATTTTCAACATGCTCCACTGTTTCTGTATATGTAGGCATGTAGGTAAAGCCCTGGATGACAACTATTGCCGCAATCCCAATAATGATGTGTGTCCGTGGTGTTACACAATGGACAAAAACACACCATGGGAGTACTGTAACATAAGTGTGTGTGGTATGTTCACTTTTCCACCTTTCATTCTATGAAACATTTGCATTTGGGTTTTAGCTGTATTTCTGGTTTTGTTTTGATATTGTGATGTTGTGTTATGCTTTGATCCAAACATCTCTCCATTGTATGCCTGATTATATGATATTATTTGAATATTGTCTGTTTTGAGTTAAATTTTTCTAACGCATGTGGAGGAAACCGCTCTCCTATCACTTAAACTTGTATGTGTGTGATATTTAGTTTAGGCCAGGGATTGTGTACAGGTGCGCTGACTCGTCATAAATCTCATGGTCCAAGTGTTACTCCTGTATTTCATCCATGGCATGTTTCCAATAAAAAAAAAATAATTCTGATGCTTGGAATTCCTAACATTCCCTCGCTCTTTCTCTTGTTCAGACTCAGATAATGATGTGGAAGTGGAGGTGACCAGCTCTTGTTTTCGGGGTCAGGGAGAGGGTTACAGGGGTACAGTCAATGTGACCCCTGCAGGTGTGACCTGTCAACGCTGGGACGTCCTTTTTCCTCACAACCATTCATACACACCTCACAACTATAAATGCAAGTGAGTCATGCTTCACTTATGCTTTTCAGGACGCCTCTGCATGTTTCTGTGTGGTTCATAAGGTGTTCTGGTGATTGCTAGAACTTTGTTAGGTAGTTTCTGGGTGATATAGCTAAAATATTAAAATGTATATTTTGTATATTTCGGTCACACTTTATTTTAAGGAATGTAGAATGTGGTCATGCAGAATATTCCACATGAAGTACTAATAAGTAACCTATATGTTAATAATAGGCATACTAATAAGCAACTAGTTAATAGTGAGAACTAGTTTAGTCCCTTTAGTATAGGGACTAAACACTTTAGTCCCTATACTAAAGTGTTACCCATATTTCTTACAGCCTTATGATGAATCTTATTTACCACCAAACAGCTACTGAAATCAATTCAATTGTTTGTGTCCCACTCAGAGATCTCAGGGAGAACTTTTGCAGGAACCCCGATGGCTCTGAAATTCCCTGGTGTTTCACCACAGACCCAAAAGTACGCAAAGCTTTCTGTACTAACATCCCCCGATGTGATTCAGAGAGCTCTGACAGCACAGGTGAGCCCATACACACTTACACACACCGCATGGCTAGGAATCATGAACCATATTTAACCACTTAATGAATTGTGTTATTTCAAAATGCTTAGCTCATCATAATTTACAAGAATTTTAATGATGAAGACAACGATGTTTTGCGCACAGGCGCCATTATGGACGAACGGAGACTGCCTGTAAAGATCTGGCACCCAGCTCGAGTGTGGTTTTGTTCTGGGTACCCTCACATTCCCCTGCGTCTGTGTCACACAAGCAGTCCTAAAATAAATAGAATCTTCTGTACAAACCGTGTAATCCGTCCTGTTAGAATAATCTCTTCTTTCATGAATTTTCCAGCTTTGTGTTTCAAAAGACACATTTCTCACCAGAAGAGTCCCTTTGAGGTTTCAGGTCAGAGAGACGGCAGTGCCTCTCTGGATTCACTCAAACTTCAGTCAGATGTTGGCACAGACAAAAGTTTTTTTCCCTTACATGTTTGCCAACCAACAATTGTAAAGTGGCCACTGATGTGAAATCGGCCCTCCCCCACTAATAAAATGCTATTTCAAACATGCTTACTTCATGACAGCATGGATCCATAAATAATATAAACATGGAGCTTTGAATAAGCATGGATTTTACTGAAGGTACATGCATGTGTTTAAACATGTTGAAATTGTTTATCTTATCTTTACATCTGTTTTATCTGTGCCCTAGAATGTTATGAAGACAACGGGGAGAGTTACCGTGGTAATTTGTCGAAAACAAGATCTGGTATTCTTTGTGGGCTGTGGTCCGACCACACATTCAGGTACATGTTTCCATGAAATCACTGAAACCTTTTAAAGCTGCCATGTATCATTTTTTTTAAAGTCAAAATACTTCTTATTCCAATGTACAAAGAAAAAACCACTGGGTGCCATTGTCTGAAATCATAATTTGTGAACATGTAATCAATTGTGATTTGGGGAATTGTGAATGGCCTATTGTGAATATCAAACCGAAAAAGACTGCTTTTTAAATATGAATCCTGCGTAGTCTGTGTGTATCTGTGTGAATGAGCCGTGCAGGTTTTCACTACATCCTGACAAAATAAAAGTTTGTTTTATCTTGAAGAAATTATGACAGACATATATTACTATTGCACAAAAAATACACACCTTGTAATAGTAAAAAAAAATCACAGAATATCAAACCATTTTTTTATTTACATATTTTTATTTAAACCTCTGTTATGCAGCCCCAAAATAAAAGCAATTGTAAATGTTTCATTTTCAGATGTTTTATGCATTTATTTGATTACCATCACTTTTTTATAATAAATTGTTATTAAATTATAAAACAAAAATGATAAATTCTGAAAAAACATCGAACGAGCCCTGTTAAATTAGTTTTATTGTAAAATGTAATAAAGTGATAAACACGTTTTGAATTTAATATATTAGACAAGTTTTTTGATGATCAAAATTGTATTAAAACATTAAACCGAAATAAAATGGAATAAAAAGTAAAACAATTAAATGTAACGGGGGTGGGGGGGGTTATTTCATAAGGCCATAATAACCTCATTGAAAACATAGTCACAGTCAATATTTTTTAAATTCTATTTAATGAGTTTATTTGTTTTTCTGTCTTAACAATAGATTTATAATATATGTTTAATTATATGATAATTAGTCTTCACAAAAAAAAAATCAAGGTAGCATGTTCCCTCCATTATTCAAAATACAGTATCAATCAATATTTGATTCTTAATGACAGATTTCAAACATTTTAAGAAGCTGTAAACACTTTCAATGCTAATCTGTTCCAAAACGTAGTTAATTATGCAATGTGTTCAGTGAAAAGATCCAAGATGATTGGCCAACGAGTGAAATGTTGATATAATGTACTACAAACAAATTCAATAATTCAATGCTCAATATTAAGTAATCAATAAAAAATTGCAAAAAAGACAGTTTTACCTAAAATCTGTGTATTTTATCCATATTATTAACAGATATTGTGTATTGAGTATTGTGTCATTCATCTTGCATTGCCTGTACTGAAATCAGTTGTCAGTATTTTGTTCTGTATGCAACACTATTTTTATGGCACCTGACTATGTAGAGCATTTCACATCAAGGCCCAGGTTTACTTCATTTTCCGATAACTTCCACAGACCCTGCCGGTAATGACAATAACGTTATTCAGACAGTTTGCGGACCATCACAATCATGGACGACCGGAGTATATTTGGGCTTTGGTCACTCACGATGTTCCATTCCAGTTAAGATGCTGTCTTAGAAGGCAGCTGTCTATGTAGGCAGGGAGGCAGTTCGCTAGGTTTTGAAATATTTATCACTTTTTCTGCACTTTTGCTCTCTCGTGGGTTCCTGTTGACTCTTGGAACCAGTTTTCTTGGTAGAAGCCATTTATTAGCAGTGATGTTGAGTTTGTTTTGAAAGGCGGTTATCAGGCAGTATTACAACATTGAAGAAGAGAACTGAAGCAGTGATAACAAACAGAGAATGGAGAGCCGGGCTGCTCATATTCATCACTGATACACCGAGGACAGAAAATACCCCACACTGTTCCACGGGAGACAAATGCCCCATAAAGCAGCTCGCTCAGCATCCTGCAGTCCCTCAGCTCGGGCTAAGCTGTTAACATAACTTAATTTACAGGAATTTTAAAAGCCAAAATGGCACAGACAGATGGACATGTTGCAGGAGTGACCTCTGATCCCAGGAAGTGCTGTCCCCCGCTCTCATATCACGGGCAGATCAAAGCCAATCAGCTTCTTCAAATGGCGTCCAGCCAGTGAGTCTGCCTCACATGGGGTCGAAAGGTTGTTTCTGAGAAAACTCAACGTTGGCTTGTTCGGCGGTCACCGGGGATGAGAAATTACTTCTCCACTCTATCACTCTTTGCTTCCTATACGTTTTTCATTCTGGGTTTTCAGCCCCTGCGATCCGAGGGCTGTCTGTCTCGCTCTAGGATTTATTTTCTTTGTAAGTCAACTGTGTAGAAATCGCTTGGCGTGCAGTTTCGGCCTGGCTTGTGTAGCCTTGAGGACAGGTGGTGTAATATGCAGAACTACAGCGACTGTTCTGAGTTCATACTTTCAAACATTTATGGGTGCTGGTGGGATAATATTAATATGATTTCTTCTTTGAACATCTTGTCACACAATGACATACGAGTCAACTTTTCCATTCCTCTTGTGCTGGCCTGTTTCTCTGAACTGAGTTGCTGATTTCCTGTTCTTTGTTTGTGTGTGTGTGTGTGTGTGTGTGTGTGTGTGTGTGTGTGTGTGTGTGTGTGTGTGTGTGTGTGTGTGTGTGTGTGTGTGTGTGTGTGTGTGTAGGAGAGATTTGCTGTCAGCGGAGGCCAGCGCGGGCTTAGAGTTGAACTTGTGCAGGAATCCAGACCGAGATAAGCACGGGCCATGGTGTTACACGTCCAACTCCTCCATTCCTTGGGACTACTGCGGACTCGAGCGATGTGAGTTTCCTACTTCCTGTTTCTCTCCTCTTTTTCCTGGTAAAAATACCAGCATAGACCAGCTTGAATTTTCAAACTGGTTCAGGTTGGCTTCTGGTTTGGTGTTTGCCAGCATTTTACCTGGTGAAGCTGGTTGATCTATCTATCTGTCTGTCTATCTTTTGTTCTATCATTATGTCTGGACTTTTTCCTGTACTAGTTAAAAACTACATACACTATATTGCCAAAATTATTGGGACATCCACTTCTAATGAACAGGTTTGACTTTTGTAATTTACATGAGTACTACAAATGTTTAAGCATATAATGATATTCTATTGAATTGTGTGCTTCTAATTTTATAGGAACAGCTTGGACAGGACCCTTTTCTATTCTAACATGACAGTGACTCTGTCCAGCTGAATATTTCTGGTGTGACTTTAAATGCAGACCTTGACCCAAAACAACAATGACTTTATTAATTAATAATAGTCTTTTTTACTATTCTAAAACTGTTGCAATAGAGATGGAAATACAATTTTTAAATACTGTAATTGGATTATGTTTTCATCTTTGTTGCCACAGTTTTCGAAGTGTCTTTTTCTGTTCTAAAGAAGTGTGGTGTCCAAATATTTTAATATTTATCATTAAATTCTTAAACATCAAGATTTGTACTCATGGAAATTATTAAAGTAATCATTAGAAGGGGGTGACCCAATACTTTTGGCAATATAGTGTATAAAGCACTACATATATAGTTAGTTATATTAATTAATTCAATATGCAGTACGTTTTCCACTTTTCAATATGCAGTACGTTTTCCCTAAATTCCTTTCCTTGAAATCCTACATTCTACAACCTCGTTTCAAATTCAGAAATCCAGTTGGAATTTAAAACACATTCTTAATTGAATTCTGAATGGCACACAACTCTGGTTATAATGACAGACAGGGTCTTGACCTCCACACCAGAGGTATTTTGTCATCATTTGTAGCTTTCAAAGCCTGTTGGAAGTTATGTATTGAGTTTGTGTCATTGTCTCCTCAAATGAGGCGTAACACTATAATGCCAGACAGATGCAATCCTCTTCATCTTTGTACCCATGCAGCTGTGTCACTGCAGCTTTTATAACTGCGTTTCATTCAGGCACATTTGTGATGCTCTGCTAGTGCATGTTGATGATGAATAAGATGCTGTTTGTGTAGGCTTGGCATTCAACATCATAATAGGCAATGTCTTCTTGTATTGTCAACATACTGACAATACAAATGTATAGCCTGAATGCACTGTAAGTTGCTTTGGATAAAAGCGTCTGCTAAATGCATAAATGTAAATGTCTTCTGGGCATAAGTTCCATGATTATATTTAGGTTTATACAAATTATATTAGATTATTTTCACAAACCGAATTCAAGAAATGTTGGGACATTTTTTAAATTTGAATAAAATGAAAATAAAAATAATTTCAAATCACATGAGTCACTATTTTATTCACAATAGAACATAGATAACAAATGTATACACTGTGAAGTTGTGAAAATGTTATGCACAAAATGAGCTAATTTCAAATTTGATGCCAGCTACGGGTCTCAAAATAGTTGGGATGTTTACCATGTTTACCATCTCCTCTTATTTTCAAAACATTTTTAAAACGTCTGGGCATCAAGGTTATGAGTTTCGGTGTTAGAATTTGATCCCATCTTGCCTGATATAGGTTTCTAGCTGCTGAAGAGTTCGTGGTCATCTTTGACGTATTTTTCGTTTAATGATGCACCAAATGTACTCTATAGGTGAAAGATCTGGACTGCAGTCAGGCCAATTCAGCACCCGGACTCTTCTACTACGAAGCCTTGCTGTTGTAATAGCTGCAGTATGTGGTTCTGCATTGTCCTGCTGAAATAGACATCGTCTGTAGGGGAGCATATGTTGCTCTAAAACCTTTACGTATATACCTTTCAGCATTCATAGTGCCTTCCAAAACATGCAAGCTGCCCATACCGTATGCACTTATGCACACCCCATACCATCAGAGATGCTGGCTTTTGAACTGAACGCTGATAAAATGCTGGAAGGTCTCCCTCCTCTTTAGCCCGGAGGACACGGCGACGGGATTTCCAACAAGAATATCAAATTTGGACTCGTCTGACCATAGAAGACGTTTCCACTTTGAAACAGTCAATTTTAAATGAGCCTAGGCCCACAGGACAGAACGGCGCTTCTGGACCATGTTCACATATAGCTTTCTTTTTGCATGATAGAGCTTTAGTTGGCATCAGCAGATGGCACAGATGTGTTTACCGACAGTGGTTACTGGAAGTATTCCTGGGCCCATTTAGTAATGTCAATGCCAGAATCATGCTGATGAGTGATGCAGTGTTGTATGACGGCCCTATGACCACGGGCTTCCAACAAAGGTCTTTTTACACAATCTTACACAGATTGGAGAGCCTCTGCCCATCTTTACATCTGAGAGACTCTGCCTCTCTAAAACATTCTTTTTATAGCTAATTATGTTACAGACCTGATATCAATTAACTTAATTAGTTGCTAGATGATCTCCCAGCTGAATCTTTTCAAAATATCTTGCTTTTTCAGCCCTTTGTTGCCCCGTGCTAACTTTTTTGAGACCTGTAGCAGGCATCAAATTTGAAATGAGCTCATTAAGGGGATAAAAGCGTAAAATCTATCCGTTTAAACATTTATGTTCTCTATGTTCTATTGTGAATAAAATATTGGCTCATGTGATTTTAAAGTCTTTTAGTTTTCATTTTATTTCAATTAAAAAATGTCCCAACATTTCCGCAATTCGGGTTGTAAGTTTCAACAATATCACAATTTTATTTAATAAAAAAAGGTGTAATATGCACATCAAATGTTTCATTATAATTATTTTGTTGCTAGTTTTGAGTGCAAACTAACATTTAATGTCTTTATCATTCAGGTAAATCAGTGTCATCGGATGACCAGCAAAAGAGTAAGTTTAAATAATGTTTTTGTTGTTGTTTTTTTAGCACATAATTACCATACAGTGATTCTCAATTGGTGGGTCGCTGGCCTCAAAAAAATGTGCTAAATGCAAATAATAAAATAAGTCATATTTTTTACTGTATTATCTTTTTCATGAAGTCTTCTCTAACAGTTACCTCTTTTGCTCTCAACAGGTGGAGGACCGAAACCATCTTGTTTTATACACAAAACCACGCGGATTGTTGGGGGGATGCAGGTGCAGCGGGCAGAGGATGGAAGCTGGGTGGTCAGCATTCAGAAAGGGTACACACATCCTGTTTGATCAGTATGAAGTATTATGCATAATCTAAGTCAACCTAAGTGATTTAAAGCAAATATGAATATAAAAAGAATATTGTGTTTTAAACAAATATTACATTTACACAAAAAATGGTAACATCTAAATTAACTGGTTTTATTCAAGTCAAAATATAATATAACATCAATTAAATAATTATTTCATTCATGACAACTCTCAGAATAGATTTAGCATGTTAATGAACATTGCAATGTTAAAGTATTTGGTCTTGGCAGACTAGATCTGCAATGCACACTGCTGCAGAGCAAGTATGGATCTGATCTAGGCAGATCTAGACAGGTGGAGCTGGGGGAGGTGGAAGGTTTCAGAGAAAATCTTATAGCACGAGGACCAGCTTAGAGTTAATTGAACCAGACTATGTAAATATTGAGCAAGCAATATCATAGACTTCAAAATCAGCAGTGGCCATTTGACTTGTGCCATGTAGGAAATTATGTAATTGCTAGCAGATTGCATGTAAACCATATGGAGTTTCATGACTGAACGAGATATTTATAACTACAAAACTAAGTTCACAGGTTAAATCAGGTAAAAAACTATTTTAGGTAAGAACTGCAGGTTACAACCTTCTACATTGCACAGTATTGTGATATAATTTGAGGAAAAGTACATTCTCTATTGAAAAAAAAACAAGTTTGATTTAGAATGAGCATAACTTCTAATTTACAAGATGCCAAATTTACCTAATTGGATTGTGCATGCTGAATGTCTTATTAAAAAGGGTAAACACATTTTCATACAGTATATGTGGAACACTAAAATATTGTTTATAGTTAAATATTTTTTATTGGCATTATGATTTAAGATATTTGGCTAAAATAATGTTTTAGTATCTAGACAATTCAGAAAAAATATGTGATATTTATTCTATAGCATGGGGGACAGTCACGACATAACTGTGAGAACCCCCCCCCCCCCCATTATTTTAAAGCGCTTTGGGTGTACAGCAATACACAATAAAAAGCGCTATATAAATGCACCATTCATAACGACACATTCTGATTGGTTCTCCTCCTGCAGGAACAAACATTGGTGCGGTGGCTCTCTCATCAGGGAGGAATGGGTTCTGACTGATCAACAGTGCTTCTCCACCTGGTAATCCTTCCATCCAACACATCTTCCATCCACTATTATCTAGCCGCTCTCTCTTGTCAATACAACCACATTTGAGTTTTCTTCATTCTTGGGCGTACATGATTCTGGCCCATCCTGGCCTTGTGCTCCCATCTGTCAGTTGATGTTTTCTAAGAGACGTGCGGATCCAGAGTTTCCGGTTTAAGAGAGAGTAGTGACAGATCCGCTCGAGTTGTGACTGATGGCTCTCTGCTCTGTCAGTGGTGCATCTGTTAAGACTCTGTGTTCGGCTGCATGATATACGCCTGTGGATCTGCCTCAGTGGCACTTGAGTGAAAACCTGCTGGCTCTGTTTAGCTTGAGGGGGAAAAGGGAGACAGAAGGAGAACGAGAATGAGCGTGTCTGGCTTTTAGATCATCTCTACATTCCCCAGATCCGCTCCCCGGTGGGTTCAGCTATCTTATGCTTCGCATGAAGACACAGGCCGGGCTGGACGCTAGAACTGACCTCTGCACCTTGATCAGAACTGGAGATGACTTTACCAGGGATGATCGCCAACTTACATATCTCACGCTTGTAGAAAGTCTTCTGTCTGCGATCCACATCAGATTTGATATTTTCAGAAGGCTCAAATGACATCACCATTCTACTGAGATACTTAAGTTGCATACTTTAGTTGTCATATAACTTCTGTACTTAACTTGACATATATGCTTATATATAGTGTTCCTTGCACGTTTCTCAGCGTTCCTGACCTCTCGGAGTACACCGTGCAGGTGGGGCTTCTTCATCTCAACGCGTCCACCGGCACACAGGGTCTCCGGATCGCACATGTGGTCTGCGGGCCCGAGGGATCCAACTTGGCCCTGCTTAAACTCACAATGTAAGTGCATTTATACATCTGCTCATTCATCTTCTCATCCATCCAACCATCTTTATAGTAACTCATAGTCTTATGCCCAGGCCTGCCCCTCTCTCTGAGCATGTGCGAACTGTGCTGCTTCCTGTCGCAGGATGTGCTGTTGCAGAAGGCACCTACTGCCTCATGTACGGCTGGGGAGACACTAAAGGTTCTATTCTAAAATACTCAGCAACATTGTCTACGTTTACATGTGCACCATTAATGTGATTATTTCCAATAATCAGAATAAGACTTTATTGTAGTAAAATGTTTATATGCCCGTTTATTGTGAGTACATATTTTTCTTATTATTTCATCCTTAATCATATCAATTCGATCACAATCTCATTATGATTGTTCATGTAAATGTAGTCACTGTTAAATTGTTCATTTCAGTTTTATTTTTGGATTGAAAACCTAAAAACGAAATATTTTAAATAATTACTTCACATTTCTCTAGTTATATTATGCAAAATAAATAATAGAGTCTGTAGAGAATAAACAAATACGTGAATATCAAAGGTGCAATGGTCCATTGTTAATTATTCTTTACTTATTCCATTTAATTTTTGTCTAGTTTACTGTGGTATTTTCCAATCTGTTTTAATAAAAAAAAAATATATTTTTTTTTTGTTTTAAAATTGTTTTGTTTTTTACATTAAATAAGGTTGATAATTTTACTATTTTAAAGAATCACTATTACTTATACTGACAGCACTAGCTATATATGTTCTAATTATATATATATATATATATTTATATATAGACGCAGATGTTTTTTCCTTGCTTTTTACTTTGAACTAGTGCTGATATAAATAATAGTAATATTATAATTCTATATTTTAGATGTTATTTAAAAGAATGAATGTATTTTATATAAATTATCAAATTAATTTTAAATGATTGTTAATCAACACAACATTATCTACTTAATTATTTATAGGAATTTGCTTTATTAAAATGGAAGTACAACATATACAAATATATAAAATCTGAAAGCCCTGGTCTTCAAAACAACGCTTTAGAATGCATTCAGATGATCTTGATAATAATCCCAATGATTTATGGCATCTTTTGTTCATGTTTGTATCTTGTGGACCAAGAACAAGCCAAAAAATAAAGATCATTGCTTTTGCATTCAAACCCTTCCAGACCATTACATTTCTATTACAACTGACCCTTTGACCTCTCTGTTAGGCACAGGTCATGAGGGCAGTCTGAAGATGGTGGGGCTTCCAATTGTCAGCAACAAGAGGTGTTCCCAAAGCCACAAGGGTATACTGCCCATCACAGAGACCAAAATCTGCGCTGGAGGCAAGAGAGACCAAGGCGTTTGTGAGGTACGAATCAGATCTTGGTTTTTCAAGGTTCAAGGTTTCTTTATTTGTCACATGATAAATTATACAGGGTATAATCAAAAGTGAAATGTAGGGAGGAGTACTTTTACTCTTGTACTTTTGAGGAGTATCGTTTCAGACGACGGTGTTTGTTTCATTGGTATGACCTTATCGATGCACCTCTTACAGAAAGACTACGGTGGCCCATTGGTGTGCCAGGAGGGAGAGAGCAAGGTCATAGTGGGTGTGAGCATCAACGGCCGCGGATGTGCCGTCGCCAGGCGTCCTGCCGTCTTCGTCAACGTGGCCTTCTACTCTGAATGGATCCGCAAAGTCTTCAAATACTATTCAGACTTGGAAATAAGTTACTAGATTATTATATTTTCTACAGATTTGGTGAATAGAGCTAATGGTGCATTGCTTTTTTTTTAGCATCTACAACACGAAGACCATGGTTGCTGTATGATGTGTATACAAACAACTTGGAGGTCAGAGTTTAGCTTAAATTAAAACCACTGGAACGGAAAGGTTGCAAGACAGGAATATCTGATGTTTTCACAAACAAACTGTGAAAATCAGACATCAGACATTATTTTTAAACCAACAAATGGAGGAAATGACAAGTTCTGAACTCTCTAGAAGTTTGTTGTGGCTGGTGATTTAGCTCTTATAAATTAAGGACAGATGGATAAATGAAGAACAAAAAGCAATTAGAAGAAACTGTGGTGTCAATCCATATAAACATATTTGTCTCAGACCAGAACAGATGTTCTAAATATCATTCCCTGGAGATACTTGAATATGGCAATAACCCAGCGTTTTCCGACCGGACGGAGCTTTTGTTTTCACTGGGGTGCATTTTTCAGACGTTATCACTTGTTCACAGATGTATTTTCTTCATTGTATATCATTTTGAAGGCATTTTAGGTGCAGCTTATGTTCTAAACCACTGTTTACAAAACACCATTTTCAACATCAACCACTTCACAAATCGGCAGCCGGTATTCATGCGTAAACACACACTTCCAGAGAGTTTTAGTGACATTCTAATGTTCCGCACCTTGCCTTACTCCAGTTTGGAGCGTTCTGTGGCTCCTTTGGAGCTATATCGTGTACTGCACTCCAAAGAGTGTGCTAATGTCACTCTGTGCATCCGTAGGTCTTATAGATCTGAAATTACAAACATCTGAAGGTTTTTCCTTTCACATGGTGTAATATATCTGTCGAAATGTTATACACAAGTCGCAAAGTATTTATTTATATCTTTTATAGATCAACAAAAGTCATGTCATTGCATTCTCCAGAAGTGTTTATTGTGTTTAATCTGGCGTGTGGATTCGAAACATAATCATTGTAAACAAAACAAATGGACGATATGTCTTTAAAGGAAAATATTGGGTCATGACAGTGTTTCGACTCAAAGACGGCTCCCTGAAGGTTTATAAGCCCATGTGGAGGGTCTTTTAAGTCCAACGTTTAGCCAAGAGTGCAAAGATACTTAATCAAACTGCAGTACTAAATAGAGTAATGCAGTCGACAACACGCAGGGTAACTGGTTTAACTAATGTTTTTAATACGAAAATGTATTTGATTGTAAGTATTAAGTTTGCTGTGTATATAAGGTGCCAGTTTTTTTTATACATTTTATCACTTTTCACACTTACTTTGTATTGTTAACACCGGTTCTGTGATTCTGTGCGCTGCTGCCATCAATGGTCTTAATATTGAATATCTAGGCTGCTGTTATTTTGAACACTATTTTTATAGACTGTTTTGTATTTTCAACTTTTAAAATGTAAGTAAATGTACCTGTGACATGATTTCTTTTTTTTTATAATTAAAACTTGTTTTAAACTTTTTTTTCTGTAATATTGCGATTCCTACTCACCAGTTAACTTACAATAAAATTATTATTTTATTATTATTACTATTAAAATAGTTTTTTATTATTGAATTAAAGCTAATATAAATATTAGATAAACGTATTAGATTAAAAAAAGTGCTTTGGCAACTAACTGAAATAAGTTGAAGTATTAAAAAGAAAAAGAAATAAAGCTAAACTAATGAAAAGAACAAAAGCACATAACAAAAATGACTGAAAATTTAATATTTTTATATTTTACATTAAAAAAGACAAATTCAAAATATTACCACATTTACATTTATGCATTTTCAGATGTTAATAAATAATAAATGCAATAATATTGATAAAAAATAATTAATATTATGAATACATTTATGCATTTAGCAGATGCTTTTTTCCAAGACGACTTACAAATTATCAACAAAAGCAATACTATAACACTATATAAATAATACTGAAATAACACTGCTATTAGATGAAAAATGTCTGATAATTTGATATTCTATTGTTACTTTCCATGGCCTAATGCTTTCCATTTGTTCAGATCTGATGTTTCAACCCACCAAGTGTGTGTGTCGATTTGCTTTCAGCAGGTTGTGTTCAGACGAACCATACAAACTTCTCTATGGCCGATACCAAAGGACGTGTGAGGAAAAAAGGTCACGCAGACCCAAACCAATAGCTTCCCATTTCCTTCAGGGCCCTTAAATCAGCAGGGGTCAAAGGTCAAAGTTCGAACTGTTGAAAAGCGAACTGAATTTATAAAGCAGTTATTTGAGTCAAACGGGAGCAGACAGACAGTATGTTGAAGCAATCATGGATGAAAGTCAGGAGAGCTTTCATGAATAAGCTGTCTCCAGCTCCATGATGGATTTTTTGCTGCCATGTGAGGTTGAACTAATACACTTGATTCAATTAATCCAGCGGTGGCTGATTATTGTTGAATCAGATGTGTTCAAGGCTGGAACAAATTATGTTGTTAAGGGATCCCGGAGGACAAGAGTTGAGAACCACTGGAACAGACACGAGACGTCTGATCTTATATATGACTGCAATGTACAGTAAAACACAGAGGTTTTGTGTTTAAATCAAGAGAAAACCACATTTCCACTCCAAACTCTCTGAGAGTAATCATTTGAAGTCATTTCTCTGCTTCAGTGGTTTGTTAACTGCCCGTATAATGACTCTCTTCAATCTTTTATTTATTTCTGAGCATCTTGTTCATGAAATGGTACATATTTCCTTTATAGAGGTTTCTATGTACATAGGGAATCTTATAGTTTTCCTAAGGGTTTATGTGTTTGATCTTCCTAATTTTTAGATTAATTGCATTTATATTAGAAATAAGCCTGTGTGTTTGACCTCTGCATGTTTGTCAGCGTTGTCCAGACTCCCTGCTAGTGCTTGAAGCATTCTGGTTTGTGTCCAAGTGTTGATCTTGTTCATACACCGTGTAGAAGTGTGTAAGTATGTGAGTTTAGGCCAATGCTCACAGGAGAGATTTCTTACCAGATGAACTGACAGAGGTGGTCTGAGAAAAAGTGTGCTCTAAAGAACGAAGTATTTAGTATAGAAGACATTATGTAAGTCAGTGTAGCTAGTAGTGCCAATGGCCTCAATGACAGAGACAGCCAAAGAAAACTGGATCGAAGGGCTTTTGGCGAATGTACTACAAACTAATTTTTGTTGTGTACTCTGAAAAACACTTTATTTAGCACTTTATTTTACAGTCCTGTTCCGCATGTACATATATGTAATTATAATTCCAATAACTATAAATGTTACTAATCCTGAACCTACCCCTAAACCTCACCCTACTCCATGTACACTGTAAGTGCATGTATTGTAAAATAAAGTGCCACCGCATAACGTTTATTAAAAAAAGAGAAAGTTATACAGTATCTTGGATGAAAGATACACTAAAACATATGCTACATACATTATAAAAATGTCTTCAAATGTCATAATTTGCCCTCCTGCAAATTAAGGCCTCAAAAATGCTTAAATCTGTGCCTAAAGTTATGAATTCATAAAGTCATTGCATTAAATGTTGCGTACACTGCAAAAAAAAATATCTTTAAAAAAAAGGTCTTAAAAGTCTTAAATTAATATTCATAAGACCTGGGGAAACCCTGTAGAAATAAATAAACGTATAAAGTAATAATAATATTTTATATATAAAGAGTTGCTCCTCCTCTTAATTAATTACCTTTTTAAAGTATATTTTACTAGACAAAAATTAAAAAAGACTAATTAAAATTATTAAGATGTTTTTTTCAGTGTAGGTTTTGTTGTTTGTTTTTTTAAGGTGTTTACTATGTATTTATGTATTGATTTGACAAATCATTTCTTATTTGAATGGAGTCAGACAATCTTTAAGTTCATTTCATTTTTAAACCATTTCCTAATTTCTTTCACATACATCATAAAATCAAAATACATGATTTGTTTTTAATAGGCTTTAACAAGAAATCGGTCTGGCATTACACCCCCCCCCCCCCCCCATCCCCCCACAAAAAAAACCAGACACAAAAAACACATTCAACAACAAGCGCTGCTGTTACTTTCCTTTGCTGCCCTCTACTGTCCACAACATCGATGTTCTATTTTGGAATTCAAAACATTGAAACATTCTGTCCGGACAGAGATTGATGAGAAGACCATTGTGAATGATTAGTCATTAAGATCCTTTCATCTGTGACAAAGGGAACCAATCGATGAGCCGATTCCTCATTGCCATGCTGGCACGGTGGCATCAAACTCTCTGTGTGATCCAATGGACATGTTGACGCTGCATTTGAGTTCAAATGAGCCAATGGAAAAGTCTTTTTGTCACTGTGATGGGCCAATGGAAAAGCGGATTGTGTGTGATGAGCCAAGTAACTGTCCAATGAGCTGCCAGATGTTGCTGAGAATGAAATCAAAGTGTTCCTACTTCCCAGAAACCCCGGCCTAGTTACACCTGAGAAAGAGACACCGTTTATAATGCAAACTATGTACTTCTACAATGAAAACAAGACATCGGCCCTTACCCAAGGATCCACAGTCACTTAGTTCTTCCTTTTGTTCTCTCCTCATCCTCGCTCTGCGATTGGAGAACCAAACCTTCAGGTGGAAGATCAAGATCAAGTCAAACATCTAACACAAGCCCCTTTAAATATATGTAAGCCAGCTCTGGAAGTCTCTATTTCATATGACAGATGTTCACTTTCGAGGAACAAAAGCATTTGTTAGCTTAAGTTTTAAGTCTGAATTGCCTTTATAGTGTTCTGTGGAAGGTTTGTCTCCTCAGACAGCATTTCTCTGGTCAGAAGGTCTGGATAAAGTCCGCGGGTGAACTCTGAATGGCCAGACATCAGAAGGGGAGATGTTATAATGTGTCTCAGTATAGATGACTCTGAGCAGACAGTGAGAGACTGAAATGATCACCTTTCTCTAACCTCTCGCTCTGATCTGAGGTGAAAGCTGTTCTGCTGCGATGATGAGAGGTGCCTCGCTGGTTTCTGTTGATTTGTTGCTGATTTGTCTTAGCTGTTGTGTGTAAACTCCTCTGCTTATCCACTTGGGTGACAGGAAGAAAAAGTGGGAAGGTTAGAAGACAAATTTGTTTCAAGGCCTTCAAGTAGGATGAATACAGGTAGGACATTCACTTAATCATCTTTATCATTATTATTTACTAAACAGATGATCAGAACATGCCACACTTCACCTGAATTCATTAGAATATTTTGAATGAATTACCTGTGTAACTGTGGCTTACATCTGGACATGCACTGCTCATCATGTCCACATCTAGATGAATCTTCTTAAGAATCCGGTTTATGGAAGACACCTGTTGACATAATTGATTAACGAGTCATACAAAAAAAAGAGATCCTGAGCGAAAATGTTCCATATATTTGGTAGGCTAGACTTTTGTGTTTCAAGGCATAGTTTACAAAAATAAATAACAAATAAATAAAAACTGCTGAACAACCTACCCCCAGGTCATCCAAGATATAGATGAGTTTGTTTCTTCATCAGAACCGATTTGGAGAAATGTATCATAACATTATTGCTCACCAGCAGATCTTCTGCAGTGAATGGCTGCCGTCAGAATGAGAGTCCAAGGTGCTGGTAAAAACATCACAAATAATCCTCAAGTCTTTAGTCCATCATTTAATGTGAACTGAAACGCCACGTCTTTGTAATAACCAAATCCATAATTAATATGTTTTATCTGTTGTTTTTGGACTCTTATTCTGATGGCACCCATTCACTGCAGAAGATCCACTGGTGAGCAAGTGATGTAATGCTCAATTTCTCAAAATCTGTTCCAATGTAGCAAACAAACTGAAGGTTAGTAAAGTGTCCATACATTTTCATTTTTAAGAAATAGTTCACCCCAAAATAGAATTTCTGTAATCATTTACTCACATTCATGTTGAAGAAAGAAAGTCATGCAGGACTGGGTTGACATAACATAAGGGTAAATCAATTATAACAACATTTTAATTTTGGGGTGAACTTTCCTTTTAATTTGATGGTATTTCAAAATTACGTTAACACATTTGAATCAATGGCAGCTTTTGATTTTAATCTTTTTAATATTTAATATTAACCTAGTAAAGAAAACTCAACCAAACTCAATCAAGTTTTAACCCACACTGGGGACTTTATCTCCTCTGCAGACTCGATCTGTCGCCAGTTTTTGCCGGATCTCCCAGGCGAACAGTGCGGGATTCTGCCGCTTGTGCTGCGCTATGCTGGAGATAACATCAGGAGTCAGGAGTCTGGGTCTGCTGCCGCCCGTGGCTTTAGGACCAATGAACCCTGTGCGCTGAAACCTGCCCACAATCTTACTGACGCAGCCGTTGGAGACCTGCACAGAGCACACTGTTAACCCAGCATGTTGATATTCGCATGAACACATGGTAAAGTGGGAATTTGACTCAATACCTTCAGTATTCTGGAGATCTCACATGGTCTCACGCCCTCGTTCGCGAGCTCAATCATCAGTCTCCGTTTATAGCCGGGCAGAGGACGGCCGTTCAGAAACACACCGCCCAGCTGATTCACACTCCCTTCCCCTGGCGCACATCCATACAGAAGATACATTATTGAGAGGTTTGCGTGTTTATGATAAAGTGGGAATGTCTTACACAATCAGATGAACAACTTCACTATCAGAAAAAAAGGTATAAAACTAATTTCAATTGTGTAGGCTACAACTTTTTAGTGTTGAAAATAACTGTCTTATAAGTTCTTTGTTCTTATAAAACGCTCATATGACAGTTTTCATATAGCCTAACATTTTTATATATATTCAGATTTATAGGCTACTCAATTGTATGAGTTTCAACTCGTTTTTCATCAGTAAAAGTCTAACTTCAAAGTTTTGAAAGCAATCAGAGGCTGAAAATCTGTGGAGGAACGGTAATGATCAATTACGCAAACCTTCGTTTCCCAGGTCAGAAATTGCGCCGCACATCCCAACCGGCACCAGGTAGCCTTGCTAAAAAAACATATCAAAACTGTATTTTAGTAAACATATAATGTATTAAATTATAATGAAATATAATGCGTGAAAAAACCACACTGCAAAACGAATGAGTTAAAAGGCGTTTAACCCTCTTCGTACAGCCGAGATCTTCTTGTTCTTCAAGAAGGAGATGCGTCCCTGCGTGTGGCCCGCACTCACCAATCCCCACGGGTGACTTCTTATATACAACCCAGTGCCTTTATCAAGACGATGACGTACTGTCCACATAGGAAGAAAGTAAATAAAGTCGATGGTGACTCACGATTGATCACAAGGGTTGGTACGCAGTTTTTAAACATCATTGTAAAGCAGTGTTTCCTGCATCAACTATTGACAAAGGACCTTTTTGGCCTGCAAAATGTCATTAATCTGACAGCATCGTCAGAATTCGCGTTCGCAGGAGGAGTAACCATAACATCTGTATGATGTTTGCGCGCTCACCATTCATTGTTTAATTCAGACAGCCTATTCGTTTGGAAAATGTTTTAAATAACTGATGTAGTCTTATATCTTACTATGGCAGTGACGCACAGGACGGACCTCAATTTAATTTAATGCCACATACATTTAAAATATCTCAAGAATTCCTTTCAAACATTTTAAACAGTTGTAAATGAGTAATTGGCTCATTTTGCATCAACGGGACAAATGGAGTGGTTTCCTAGACTCAGAGGTTCCATGCGCATAGGCTATGAGAACATTTAGTGTAGGTACAAAGTAGTACACTTTATTTTTCCACTTGAGGACTATGTTCAGTGTTCATCATAAATGCTTGGTGGGTTTGAATCGTCTTCTTTGCTGAGCGAACAAGCAAGTGTGGAGTGTGATTTCAGCACCACCCAGCACTGAACAGGTCCCATGATGTTCTCAATGAGCGAGTGAAAAGAGTGCGCGCCCACATGTGAAAGCAGTCAGCTCCCAAAGATTAAGTCTGAAATGTTAAACTCATTTATGAGCCTACAAGCCCTATTGTACTTCTGTGATTCTCAAACGACTGGAGATCGAGGCTCTCCGGCGGTCACGTGACTGGCGCATCTTTCATCCTTCCACGCGACGACCGTAGCTACATGTTAATCAGGTTTAGTTCTTTTAAAGCAAACATTTGAAAACCTGCTCCAAAGACGACTGCCATATGGTAAAGTGCTTTTGATAAATCATAAATCCATCATGGAGCCTCTTTTATTACATTTTCTTTCAAGCATGAACAAATAGAGTCAGAGGGGCAAATGTGAACCAATTGTGGTTTTATTTATAAAAATAGTGAGTTGAAAACCCTCCCAGATGTCCCTTGTCTGGCCAGCAGATAAAATGTGTTGTAAACGTTTCAAAGAAAATATTTGGAGAGCAAATATTAGCGAGAGAGTATCCACACAAGCCTCATCTTTGGTCCTGCTCAATGACTAATTGGGCATCATTAGGTAAATCCACACAGATCGAAGATTGTGGAAATAAGGTTGGATTTTAAAATGCCATATGGTGCAAATTACATATTAACCACCCCTTTCAGCATAATAATATCTGCAGGGCTGGACGGTCCGCATATAAACGCAACGACCGGTTTGAACGCCGACATCTCCTTGCCAACGAGATGAAAAGACAAATAACATATGTATTTATTACTTCAAAGAGTGTACGTTATTTTTTGCTCATTGTTTAAACGAAATTAATTAATGTTACGAGTTACCGCTTCAAAAATTAAATAAAAAGTGACGAAATCCTCTCTGCGCGCAAATTTGTCTGGCACTTTGGGAATGTTTAGAGTTTAAACTCTTAAATC